>JAQOOD010000005.1:1978582-2562305 GCA_029633175.1 Citrus glauca | reverse complement strand
TATAATATTATTAGTCTACTAGAAAAATTCAGCTATTTAAATTATATTTTTATTTTTATTAAAAAGAAATTTTAAGTCAATCTTTTAGTTATTTTTTAGAAAGGATATTACTGTTAAAAGAGAGTTTTGGTATCCCTTACTAAAAATTTTGGGGTCTACATGGCCATGTTCCCAAACTTTAGTGGTGCAGTGTAAGTGTCATTTTCCCTTAATAATATTGTGCTAAAACTATTATTTACCCGCACAAGTAGTTTTCATAATCTTCAATTCAGAAATGCAGTCTCCATCTGGTATATAACCAAAACTAAGTAGTTGAGCTTGTTCTTGCTTCTAGTTTGATGTCATATATATAGACGGAAGTAAATGACAAGTATCAAAACTAATAATGTACAGATTTTCCTCCAAAATACAATGTCCTAGTTCGAAATTTTGGTATCACGATAATGGTGATCATGATTCAAATCGAAGGCAATGTAATTTTGGTCTATTTTCCACTTTCATATCGAAAACAATGCTTTTGAAATCTGCTTTGCTTGGCAGACTTTACGGTTTACATGAGTCAATATATAAATTAAATTATTTCTGAGCTTACCCAGATTTAAAGTATATTGACTGACACATGTTCACTCTATGGTTTACTTGACTCGATGGCTAGAGAACATCCTCATTCTTCGGGCGCAGAAAGACTCTCGTATTATTTTCCTTTGATCAATAGCTAATTAATTGCGGTTACACTGTCGATATTTCTCTTGATTTTCTTTAAATTCCCTCTAGAGTTGTGTTGTTTGTAAAGGTTTCGTTACATGAAATCGGTAGATGAAGAAAATTTTGAAAAGCATCCATCGATGCAACAATGAAATGGACAAATCAATATAAACTAGGAAAAAGAATACCTACACTCTTATAATTTGGAGAAGAGTGATGATACAACCACAACCTCTTGTACAAATTTATATTGTACAAACCAGCGTGATATTAATTTATTGGTTGAATGAAAATATAAAATAATAAAAACAAATCATGTGGGTCAAGTGATATTTAATTCAACCAATCTTATCATACCACATCATTTTATACAAAATAAGTTTTTACAAGAGTTTGTGGCCATATCATTACTCTCTGGAGAAGAAATGGTCGAACAAACCCCTGAGTTTTAAAAAAGGATACAAAGGCTCTATTATTGTTATAATATCCTTTGAATATAGTAATTGCAAAAATTGACTTTAAAATTTATTAATAAATACAAATATAATATAAACAATATAATTTGCTCAGGTGAATAAAAAAATAGATTTTTTTAAATGAAGATAATTTTAAATATAAGAATTATTAAACTTATTTTAATAATATATTTATATTTATTGTAAAGATTTTAAAGTCTTTGGGTTAAATAAGTTTTACATTTAATAAATTATTACGATTAAATTTTAACGGATGTACAAAGAAAGACTTGCAAAGGAAATTTTAACGGATGGTGTCATACATCGCGTTTTAATATTTCCAAAAGAAATAATAGGCCGGTTGTAAATTCGTAAATACTTTTATGAAAAAGTTTAGAGGTTGTTTGTTAAATGTCTGAAGTCTGAAATTTTATTAATTTTAAAATTTTCTAAAATTTATTTGTTTGTTTTCTTGATATGATTTTTAGACATTTACATATGAATAGAAAAAGTAAACTTTTGTTACTTTTATTTGAATGAAAAAATGTTTGAATAACAAGTAAATATTATATTCCAAAAATATCTATGTAAAATAACTTATTTCCTAAACTATTAAATCTAATCCTCTTTTTTGCTTTAATTTACAAGGACATAAATGTTAAATAACTAAGTTAAAGATGTTTTTTATTGTAAAAACAAACAAGATGTCACTTATATTCAGATATTAAAAAAAGAAAAATAAAGATGTCATTTAAATTTTTATATTAAGACCCATTCAGACTTTAAAAAAAAAACAGACTCATTTAAATTTTAGACAAAAAAACAAACGCCATCTTAGTGAAGCATGTTAACTGTTCATTAAGTAGCTTTCCTAACTTCCAATATTTCTCTTCATTTCCGTTGTTTTGACTAGTTTCCTCTCTCTCTCTCTCTCTATATATATGTGTGTGTGTGTGAGATTAAATTTAGGTTTAGGAATTAGGAAGATTAGGTCACGAGTAATAACTTTAGCTTACATACATTTATAATTAAATTTTTTGATGTAATTTTTATTTAAAATTAAAAACATAAATAATTAAAAAAAAGTTTCTTAATACTAATCCACCAAATTATACACAGCGGGAGGTTACTGCAGCCAAATTTAAACGGGTCTGTAGGTTCACGGGTGATTCTACCCTATATAGGAGCGTGGATGGGTCCATAAAACAAATAATTATAAAATTCGAAGATCAACAAAGTGATGCCAGACACTTCATGGGAAAAATAGGAAAAAGGTTCGTTTTCGTTTTGTTTTGATAAATTTCTTGATGGGATGGGACCGGAGCCTCATTTGTTTTACCCACAAAATATAAAGGCTTAACTTTTTATCGCTAAACAAAGTTAATGGGTCCATAAAACAAATAATTATAAAATTCGAAGATCAACAAAGTAATGCCGGATACTTCATTAAAATGATTGTGATCTAATGACTAAAAACTTGTGTTTAAGATTCCATCACTTCGTTTATTAAATGCGTTACGTGTCGAAGTAATGCCCGCTAATTCAGCATTGCAAAAGTTTATGGTACATAGTATTTTAAAAATTTAATCCCAAAGTATGAATTTATCTTTGAATCACATGTCACATGTCATTTCATATCTAAAATTTCAAATTAAAATAATAATAATTGTTTTGTCATGGTACGCGTCATTTTGATAAGGATCAAGCTGCAAAACAGCAAATAATGCATGGCAATTTATACATTACGGATCAACAAACATTTCTAATAAAATATATCTAATAGACTATAAAATATTAAAACATTTTTTAAAAATTGAAATTATTTTAAAATATATATATTATTACATTTATTTTAATATCATATTTCTATTTATTGTAAAATATTAGAGTTAATTCTTCTGGGATAATAGAGATAAAGAGTATAATCGTTAAAAAGGGGTCTTAGTGTCTCTTTTAAAACTTGGAGGTGTTAATGACCATTTTCCCAAACTTTGGGGGTGTATATGTCATTTTTGTTGGGAAAATATGCTCTTTAAAAGCATATGTGTTTATTTAATTGTAATAAATAATTTTTCTAATTAATAAAATAAATGAGGTATTTTATTTAAATATCTTAATTGCTTTAATATTTGTATTAAAGTCCATTTAATCATATTATATGTATTTATGTGATCACCATGTGGATTCACAGAAAACATAAATACAAGTTATCTTATGATTAAATAAATTTAGTTCGCAGTTGATAATTAAAGTTGGGTACTTTATTTAGGTATAGACTGTAATAAATTCATTGAATGATTTGTCTTAATTATATATGAATTTATTGATGTAGTACGACTACACTGAACAGGATCACATATGAGATTTAATTAACTTTGTAATAACTGTCAGACTTATTAAATCTCAAAGGCGTTGATTTTATTGTAATCTTAATCTTGAGTTAATTATGATTTCATGATTGTGATTGTTATTCCATTTGAGTTACCAATAGACACGACACATCCTTGTAGTCAAGATTACCCGGTATCTTGGTGGGAGCAATTATGAGTATTGGAGTTATGGATTAACAATATAAAATTTGTACAACACATCTCTTGATAGGTTTTCGGCACTTGATCATAGAATTCTCTAGCCAGAGTGTGTCAACATATTTAGTATGTTGAAAATGATCATTAGAGAAAACCAGTAAGGATCAAGGAATAAGATGTTATTAAATTGATTGGACAGTTGAGATATCAATTTAATTAACGATGTGGTACAAATGATTGTGCAGTAAAGAAATTAATGTGGTTTGGGACGAATTATTATTCGAGCATATAATTATGGAAGTAAGTTTCAATCTTTTAGTGGAGTAGATTTGAAATTAAATAATTGGGTTAGTTTAATTACAGGCCTAATTATTGTAGCCATTATTATATGTTCCCAAATGATCCCCGGGTTAGCTCATTTAATTGACTGCACCACTACTGGACTAATAAGTAAGATAATTAGCTATTTGGGTCAAAAGCCTAAATATATCATTTAGTGGAAAACTCTATTTAATTAGCTTTTGTATAAGGGGCCTTATGTTATTTTACAAGGTGGGTCTCCTATTGAAAAAGAAAATAATCTGTTTTATTTTGTGGATTATTTGGAGCCTAGGGTTTTCACTAAAGGGTGATATAAAAGGCTTATTTTCTCTAAAGAAAAAAGAGAGAAGCCACTTTATACAGATCAGAGAATAAGATTTTCCTCTCCATGGTTCAGAGAAAATTTTTTTTATGCTAGTTGTTTTGGTAGTGATAAAGGCGCGCACACGTCTAGTGCAAATCGAACCTGAGTCATAACCTGGAAGATCATGGGTGACAGTTCATGATCTAACAAGCGTGATGGTGACGGATAGTGATTTAGGAGCCTAAATTACTTCAGTGAAAAAAGCCAACTCGGATTTTCAAGGTACGATTTTTAGATTACGTATTCTTATATATTATATGAGAGCGGTCCTTAAAAAGATTTTATAAAAATTTAAAAATCTAATTTTTCCCCAACAATTTTCCCATAAAGAAATTATAAAATTATCGTGGTTTCAATATTTTGATTAAATCAATCTATCAATGGAGATAAAATTACATGTTGTTATCTGTATCAGTTTAGTTATGTTGTCTCTCTTCTTAGATAGATATTATTAGCTAATCCTTACATCTCATAGGATCTTTATAATCAAGATTTAAGATTATGTTTCTTAATTAAGGCATTATTTGGTATTGAGATGTTGTGAGCATAAAAGCTATAGCTACTCTAGGAAAAAAATCTGTAATTATAAAATAAAAATTAAGAATCAATAATAAATATGACTCTTAAATAATAATTTTAACCAAAAAAATTAAAGGTATTATAAGTTTTTCATCATATAAATGATAGATCAAATCAATTTAGCTCACAAGTCATAACAACTAGTGTTTATCAACTTTTAAATTACAGTTGTCCACCCTCAATATTAAACAAGGCCTAAATGGCGGGTACCATCATGATAAATTGATAATACCATTACAACTTTCTCTCTTTTCCATAAGCATGTTCTTACACTATCAAAGTCGCAAAATGAAAATACAAATACAAATTGAAATTAGAAAGACCTTCGTGAGACATTTCATCATCATTTATAGGCTGTAACCTAAATCGATCATAAGAAAAATAAAATTTCATTAAGTCAAATTTAAATGTCCTCAATAATAATTTTCTTTGGATGAACCTCCACAGAGCAAAGAGGATACTTTATTTATTTATTTATTTTTAAAAAAGATACATCTAATTAGAAAGGACGTACTGAACCGTACCTTTACAAAAAAGCTAAAAACAAAAGATCACTAAACACACATGAGACAAGCTTCCCCAAGTTTGGAATTTGTTTTATGAAAGCGTGGGTTTCTTCAAAACATGAAAGATGGATTACACAGAGTAAAGAATATATGCTTGCTCGCGTGCATCTATCGAAAACATAATGTCACAACTTATATTCATACCAAAGTGAGTTATTATCAATCAAAGTAATATACAAAAGTTTTGAAATAAAAGTCTTAAAGAGTGATCAAAATATATTTCAGTTCCATCTATTCAAATTATGATAAAGTTCGCCTGTTGAAAGATTCCACCGTTAAGTTGGCAGTGAATGCCGGAATTGAGTTCATCTTCCGAACAAATATGTCCACCTACAATGATGTAAATGGGATTCAAATGAGTCATCCACTGAGAAGTTGTTAAAATGTGAATATCAATGATTAAAGTACACACTGGGCACAGTTGCCCAGTGTTCAAGCCCCCCAACGAGGGCTCATCTCTCTTATCCAAAAAATTGGGATATGTGGGAGCAGATTTCTGAATTAGTACTGAGCAAATACCCCCATTAGAATTCAGATTGCTGTAGACCAGTAGACTGTAAAAATTTCAAAATAAAAATTATAAAATTATTAAAGTACTTGTTATCCGCAACTTCTTGTCTCCTTTCTATTTAATACAATCAAATAATTTGAATGACTTGGAAGAAACACTATACTCACAAGCATTTGTTTGTGTATACATAAATTACAAATGTTTGGAAACTGCCCCATACCTGACGAGATATCTCAGGCTAAGAAGTGTAATCATTCACCTGAAGAATCAAAAATATAATTTCTTACCAAAATGTTGGTATTGCTCGATTCATATTCAAATTCAAGCTTCTCGTCATCACCTTGAGCGTAGATGGACTGCAAAGTAAATTGTGCTAGAGGGTTTCCATTAGGACGTTGGTGCTCATCCATAACAATCTGCCACAAAAATCAACCAAAAGCGTAAACATTTTAAAATAAGCAATATGTACGACACCTATTGACAATCCGACACGGTCAGTGAAGATTGGAACAAAATAAAGACTTCATATTTATGGGAACATTGAGAGATATGAGCAATGGGTATGATACCTTGTAACCAAACAGTTCACGGCAAGCTCTCCTGAAAACTGAGATTCTTTCTGCAAAAACGGTCTTATATATCTGTTCCACGTGTAATATTCAAATCATTCAGTCATAAGAGATGACAAAGTGCCCAAATATTTCAATCATCAACTCAACTTTCTTCACGTTTTTCAGGTGTTGCAATTTGTTCTTTTTACTACTTTATCTTTCCATATATAACTAGAAGAAGGACAGATATTCTAGGACCTGAATAAGAGTCCGATTGACCACATTTCTTAACTTGTCTCTTTCTTCAGTATCCAAAGAAAAGAAGATTACAAATGAGGACTACACTACAATAAACCCAAAACCCTATTGTAGTACTAAAGACACGAAAACAAAAATTTTTCATCATATAATTATTTTGCACACCCATTCAACATTTAATTATCGTCCGTTAAATTCTAATTTTTTTTTCAGCATTTTAAACAATATTAAGTGATAAATAAAGGTAATTTGAAAGAAAATGATTTTTTGGAGCTAATCTCAATTCCAAAGATTTTAAAAAATAAGTTATAACAACTGTACCATCTAATTTATCAAAGTAAGTTTAAAAATGTCAATTATGAATAACGGGCTTCATAATTCTGGAATTGACAAAGCGCTGGTGCATCTAACGGATGATGCGTCGTTTATAATTTTATTTATAACCGACATGACGTTCCTATTTAAAAAAAATCAATACATGTCATTTAAAAATAAATTGTAAACGATGCGTCATCCAGTGCATGCGCCTATTTTGAAAATCAATATGGACGTCATGCCGTCCCTTTTTCATATAGAAGAACGACTAGTCATCTATCAATAAATTATAAACGACGAATCATCCATTCGAATCACTAGCGCATACTATTTATCCTCGTCAGTTCCGTACTCATGCCGTCCATTTTTTTGGTACTTGGATGGTACGTCATTCTATATAAGAATGACAAACGAAGCGTCATCCGAATAATGCGTGGAGTGGAGTCGTATTGTTTGCGCTTGTTGGTTTCGATAAATTTAATTATAATTTACAATAATTAATTTATTAATGATTTATTTAATAGATTAAATTACATCACAGATTAGGTTTTTTTTTAAATTTTACTTTATAATAAATATTGAAATCACAACACTGAAGTGTGAAATTGCCAAATAGAAATTAAGTAATTTCCTTTCCTGGTTTCCTTGTGAAATTCTACACCAAACCAAACATTAAATGTAAATTTCACTCTTGCTATCATCTCCCCTCCTCTCTTTTATTTTGATCTCCTCTCATTTCTTACAATCAAACACCGCCTCAGGGTTGAGTAACCTTATTAGTTATCATTACAAATCTTTTTCCCTTTCTATTGTAAATCTTATAGGAAAAGATAACAAATCACCCGTAATTTGCTGAAACCATCACAAAATTTCCTCTATTTTCATTAATGATCATATATATCTCTTTTTGAACAGCAATGCCCTTTAAATAATTTATTCATCTGGACATAATTGTCCAAAAAGTCATCTGTATGGTAATTTCCTTATAGAATTTTATAACAAACCAAACATTAGATTTAAACACTGCTATCATCTTGTCTCCTCTCCTTTATTTTAATTTCCTCTCATTTCTTACAAATTAGCTAAAGAAAATTTAAGTTTGAAAAGGACAAGAAAACTTGAATAAATACAGTTAAAAAATGATGAATGAAGATATTTGGAAAAGTAAATGGAGTTAATTAAAAAGTGCAAGCTGAAGAGATAAATTGACGGTATCAAATATCATACTCGGAAGAAATTGCATATGAAGTAAATGATAATTTTCTTTTTATAAAAACAAAGTCTGCTTACATCTGTTGGGACAACAAAGACTGATCCAAACCAAACTCTGTTCCTAAGCCCATCTGGACAACAAATTCATGCAATCAGCTCCTGGAAGAAAAGAAACATTTGCCCAAATTAGAAGCATTATTGGATTCATCACTCTTTCTAAAAAAGCACGTCAATTCGAAAATTACCCTTGGTCCATTTCAATTCTCAAATAACCCATTCACAATTATTATATATGTACTTAATTAACTACAATTATTTACTTCATTTCTCTACATATACATGTATATATAGAGAAATGAATTACAAGACAAAGTAATGGTCTTTTCTTTCAAAATATTATTTAATTTGGAAAATGTGGCCAAATTGCCAAAATCTGGTTGTTTTGATGTTTTCTGAGATTTTTTTTTATGGCTTACGTGCATCTTGTGGCATCAATAATTTGTAAATCAACCGCAGATGTTAAATTGTAGATTAGCCGAAAAACGATCAGCAGTTATAGCTCAATTTGCGAGAATAACATGAGAGCTTGTATGGGTCCCCATCCCATGGATCTATCAGATCATGGACAGAACAACATGAATAACGTGAGAATGATGTTGTTGCTACTTGTAACGGATCAGATTTAGTATCCATTTGTATCAAGCAAGTACGTTCCCGCTAAATAACACCGCGTTAAGTTGCATTTTTTTTGTATCTTTTTAAATAATTGTAACTGTTTGGGGAGAAACATGAAAGATTGTAATAGAACGTCACGTGTCGATGAGCGGAATGACTCCAAGAAATCACTGTATGATTGAAATGCAAGTTATGCAACCCAAGAGGGGGGGGGGTGAATTGGGTTTTTAAAAATTATGCAATACGATTCGCACAATAAATCAATCTAACGCCTTAATGGAATATAGAACAATAAATTCAAACAAGCGTAAAGATAAAAGAGTAAGGGAAGAGAAAAACAAACACGCGGATTTTTACGTGATTCGGCAATCCCCGCCTACGTCCACGCCTCCAAGCCAACCAAGCTCGAGGATTTCACTATCCAAGTCTCCCAAGACTTCAAGTTTTTACAATTGACTTCCAAGGTGTCAATGAACCTTTACAACCAAGAGATTATCTCCCCAATCTCTTCACCTAAGTGTTTCCCACACTTACACACTCACAAATTTATAAGAAATGAAAGTTACAACAAAAACTCTCTTTAAGAGTGGATATGCAACTAATAGCTCAAGAATGATTCAATCAATGATGATTTGCGTTTTGGAAGCTCAATATATGTTGTATGATCTTATATTTGCATGCATTAGTTGTTAAAATGAAGTTTGAATCGAATTTTTATAGAAAAAGCCCAAAAACTAGCCGTTATAGGCAAAATCCCGTGCTCAAGCGGTTAACCGCTTGATTTATCCGGCTAGCCGCTCAGGAACAGTGATATTACCGTTATTTTTGAATTTGCTACAGTAACACTGTTCTGTAAAATTATACTTTAACCCAAAACTTTTTATAATTATACTATGACCCAAAAAGTCAGAAAATTGTGCAATTAGGTCCAATTTCAGAACCTCTTAAAAATAGTTGTCTTTCCAAACTTTCTGAAATTATGATATGGCCCCAAAAATTTTACTGTTTCGCACAAAAGTCCTTTTCAACATAATACTCACATTTTTCAAAGTTCTCAAAATCTTTCACTTTAGTCCACAATATTTATAAATTATAGTATGGCCCAAAACATTTCAAATATTTATAAAAATGTCCAACTCTGAAATTTAATACTTATTAAAAATAAAGATTTCAAATCTTAGCATTTAAGTCCAAATTACTTAAATTCACAAAATACTTTTCTTTATAAAAATAAAACTTTTAGTTTATGAAAAGTATTTAATTAAATTAATCTATTGAGCTTCTCAAATGCTAAATCATGCATCAACTAAATCATACCGGCTTTACAAGAATTTATCGCAATAATTTTTCCGTTGAGCTCCAAGCTTTATTCTTGATTTCGCCGTTGTCCGTTGAGTGTCTTCAATCTTGATTTCACTTGATTCACTTGCATAAATATTATCCTTCAAAAACTAATGAAGATGTGAAATACAATATTTATTATTTTTACCAAAGACACATGTTTGTTATCATCAAAATTACATTAATGTAGCCTTTTAGGCTAACATGTATCTGGGGTACCCCTCATAACTCGATAACTAAGAGACCCCACATAACTCGATAACCAAGGTACCCCATAGAATTCGGTATCCAAGGTACCCCGCACAACTCGGTAGTCGAGGTACCCCACACAACTCAGTAACTGAGGTACCCCACATAACTTGGTCATTGAGGTACCCCGTCTAACTCGATATTCGGGGTATCCTGCATAACTCGGTAACCGAGGTACCCCACATAAATCGGATACCGAGATACCCCATCTAACTCGATATCTAAGGTGCCCCACATAACTTGGTTCCCAAGGTACCCCGTCTGACTTGGTATCAGGGATACCCTGCATAACTTGGTACCCGAGGTACTCGACAGATAAGATTCGAAGTGAATGAGGAAAGTTCTTTGAAAAGACAATCATGAGAGACGTCTCAATCACTTGAAGGATAACGTTTGATTTTGTTAGAATTAAATAATAAAATATTGTACTGAAAAAGTGGCGACATCCGCTTGTCACCCCTGCCAAAAGAGAAATATGTTGTCCCAAGAACAGTGGTCCTCAACCGCCTTTTCAGACAACCACTGATGAGGTACCTTGGACCACTCTCCAGCGTGCGCCACACACCCAAAAAAGATAAGATACGCTGAGAATGCCTTCTTACTCCCCAAACATGCATATAACGGCCCAAAAATCATAAAAAAGATAAAAGGGCATAAAAGGTCTGAAAAGGGACAGCTAATAGCTATAAAAAATACGTCATGTGGCAGTTGAGGTACTACATATATAAAGGTGTCCAAATTCAATTCTCATCATTCTTTCATTAACACTCACATTACATAAAATAAGACATTCTGCAACCTTAAACCGCGATTTACAGAGGCTAGGCAAGCTCTCTTCCCCATAAAAAAGCTTGAGTTGCTGACTTGAGTGTTGGAGTATGAATGCCGGAGCACCCCAGTTTCACCTTTAACCTCTATTTCATTGTTTTGTAGGCGTAAAAACTCATTTCGAAGAACTTCTTTTCTTGACTTAGACCCCTCACCGCCATCACTAGCTCCCTCAACCCTTCTCACCTCCTCCGAATTTTAGAAATATTGCACACGACAAACTAGTGAGGTACCCCGGTTCCCCGTAAAATAAATTTATTGTTCTAAATAGATTTTATCTTTTTCTACTCCCCAAAATCTGTCTAAAACGGTAACTATTAGAAAAAAAATAGTAATTCAACTTATTCAAATAGTGCTTTAATTTTGTATATCTCAAATGAGGTGATATATGTTCATTTATTTGATAATGGTAGAAGCTAATAAGTAAATCCGTAGGTTTAAATTAAGTATATCCAATAAATAAATGTCACTTGATATACTACTTAGACACGAAAAGTAACTTCAAATATAATTAGGTGATTTGGACGACAAGTGAAAGTGCTTTTTTGACTAAATAATTTGCAGATAAAACAGACGTTCATCCGCAACTAATTTGACTTGTTATTCTAAGATAAAGGGTGACCAATTGGTTTGCCTTCAGTGACTAAATAGACAGTCACTAAGCCATTCTTTGCATGTCTATGTCACTTTAGTCTCAAATATTTTCCTAGTTATTCTAATATCAGCCATTCTTTGCTTTCATAAAAATTAATATATATTATTTTTATTTTTATTTTATTTTTGGGGTTAAATTGGTAATTTAATTTTTTCTGTTTATTAATGTCGAAAAAAGAAACATTATTGTAAGAGAATAATATTGTAAAGTAAGTTAAAAAGAAAAAATAATAATGGCAAAAGTGTCAATAATTTAATGGTAGAAATATTTTTAAGTATTTTTAAAAATATAAACACTAATTAGCACTAACTTAAAAAATATATAAAGGTTAAATGAGCTTTTACCCTACCAAAATTGGTCAAATTAAGCTGATCATCTAAGAGAGACCAGCACTTAACCACCAAAACCAACGTGAAAGTAGGAGACCCAACATACGGCTAGTAACGGACCGAATCTAATTGCTTGATTTACTATAAACATCTCGTATTGTCTTTGAAAGTACAAGAATCCAATTACAAGAAAAATATATAAAAAAAAAGGAGAAGAAACACAACTAAAAAGAAAAAAGAAATATTTTCAATTTCACTTCCTTTCAAAAAGCAATATTTTGAAACATTTTATGGAATCAAGTACAGTCATATAAATAAAGAGAAAAGTGAAACGTGGTAACTCTGATATTTTTAGCTTCTTGCTCTTCGAATTTGTGTTATTAAAATGATAATTTAGATGATAAATAACCGTTATTCTTGGAAATTTCAGTTTTCATTACGTGAATTATTAGTTTTTAGGTTTATTAATGTAATTTTTTTTCAATTTTTCAGGATGATTATTATGTCGACAGCTACATTAGTACCATTGGAGTTGATTTTGTGAGTCTCTCTTCTATATGCACGTATATACGTATGTATTAGTTATAATATGAATCTATGTGCGTGTATGTATGTGTATGCAGATGTGGAACGAAATGTTGGCAGACTCCAGCATTTTACTTTCTTTTTTTTTTTTAATTTTGGCAGAAAATAAGAACTGTGGAGCTGGATGGGAAGACGATCAAACTGCAGATTGTGAGTCAAAATTTCCTTTTATCTTGTATTGAGAGAAATTCGATTTGTCATATATAGTGAAGGTTATGTTCAAGAACCTAGTCTTATTTTCTTTGCTTGAAGAGTGATATGGTGAAATGAGAGTGAATTTGTAAACTTCATTTAGGTAAGGCCTGATGTTTGATTGTTTTAGTGGGACACTGCTGGACAGGAGCGATTCAGGACTATAACTAGCAGTTATTACCGATGAGCCCGTGGAATCATAGTAAGAAGCCTTCCCGCTTCTTGGTTTAAATCAGAAAGTTTGTGATTTACTCGTGATATCTTAGCAACCCTGTATGTGCTTACAATTAACTTATTTTTCATCTTTCATTGAGCAGTACATTTTCCAATAAATCTGTATACAAGATGATGTGGACCAATCACGGGAGCATTAATATGATGCAAATTGTCTATAAATTCCTATGACATATGATGTTGTCGGAAGTAAATATCTTGCAATGCTTTATTCTCTTTTAAGAAAGAATAACTGATAATCTTGTTTGTCCAATTTTTTAATTGAGCAACTGTGTGAGATTCATTAAATGTGTTGGGATTTCAACAGATTGTCTATGACGTAACTGAGATGGAGAGCTTCAATAATGTCAAGCAGAGGTTGAACGAGATTGATAGATATGCAAATGACAGTGTATGCAAGCTTTTAGTTGGGAACCAATGCGATTTAGTTGAGAACAAGGTGGACGCACAGATGGCCAAGGTATATTCATGACTTCTGTCTTCTGAACTTTGAATATAACTTTAAACTCTTCTCAAGTGTATCTCGAGTTGGAATCTTTTCGCAAAAAATTTCAAGTAGAAAGAGCTTAATTAAGTTGAATTGGTTAAAACCACACTATTTGATCTTTATTGACAAACAAATTTAACCAACACATCGACGCACAATAATTTTATTTGTTTATTAAAGTAAAAAAAAAGTACATTGATGTAAATAAAGAAAGTCTTTAGTACATCTTAAGTGATCATTTTGATTGAACTAAAGATACTCACACTCACACTCACATGACTGATAAGCAGGTAGCCTATCATTTTATTTAATTTAACATATCTAGCACAAAAGAGTAATAGCACACTTAACCAGCATGGTCAGGATTTCTCCCATACTGAGGAACTACAAGAAAATAAAGATCATCATTAACCATTTCATCAACAAGAGAGCCCTCGAGTTTGATAAAAGGAGGAAGCCATAATGTCTCACCTGAAAATTTCAGTGACATAATATATAAAACGATAGGCGATGATTTCAATGACATAATATATAAAATGATACTCAATGATCTTGTACTAAAACTATTATTTACCTGCAAAAGCAGTTTTCATAGTCTTCAATTCAGAAAGCCAGTCTCTGTCTGGTGTATAATCAAAACTTAGTTGAGCGTGTCGTTGCTTCTAGTTTGATATCATATATATAGATTGAAGTAACTGACAAGAAAACAAATAACGCATGGAAGATAACGAATCAAACGGCTGAAGTTTAATTTAAGTGTAGATAAAAAGTTTATTAAGATTAAGGTCAATAATTCAATTCCATGCGTAGAACGTGGGAGTATGGGTCCATAAAATAATTCATTTTATAAAAAGTTAATTAAGATTAAGGTCAATAATTCAATTCCATGCGTAGAACGTGGGAGTATGGGTCCATAAAATAATTCATTTCCTTTAAAAAAGTTGGTGAGGATGAAAAACGTTATCCACTAAATACTCACACTACCTTATATTATTATTACTCGAATTCGGGTGATAATTCCATTATATATATATCTATTATTTCATTTGATGGTAGGGTTATCCAATGACATGAGTGACCCAGTAAATAGTTTAATTTGCCGGCAATAATATAAGACAAACTTAAAGCAACCGCACGAACAGACTTTCCTTTAAAATGTACTGTTCGAATATGAAATTTTAGTATCACAATAACAGTGATCACGATTTAATTGGTAATTAGGTCCACTATCTTTTTTTTTTTTCTGATTTCCAATCTTTATCAAAAGAAAAATATTATCTCTTCTATCAACTTTCTTGCCCCTACTTCATACCCATAATTTGGCAATTCACCAACTTTCTTTTACTTACACGCTGTTAATTACCAGATTCCATAAAGATAAAAATCAGTGTCCAGCAAAAGGAATCCATCTTTCCGTTATGGCATTATGAGTTGCTTCCCATTCAGTACATGCATAGACAAGCACATCTATCTAAAATTTGAAAAATGGAAGTAGAAACCTTCGGAATAGGAATAGAAATACTCTATTAACATACCAAAAATACAACTTCAATTAACTAAAATCTATTTGACAGAATTAAAATACTTCGTGAGAAAAAATAACACTAAATAATTGCCCCCCATCAGCAAACTCTTGATTTTATAAAGTAAGCATAACATATATAATAGACAAGTTTGAAATTATTAAGAAAAATAGTTTGGAAATAGACAACTAATTAAGACACAATTTAAGTAGAGCAAATTAAGTGAGAAAAAACGAATTGCATTTGCATACTGTACTTGAGCACTCAATCCTCTAATAAACTTAATTTTTTAATTTTTTTTTTTGGGTAAATCCATGTCATGTACCAGAGTCTTTTGGGTTTTGTTGCATCAATTCTTTGGTGTTTAATTATCTTTGTTTTATTCTTTTATGATGCAAGATTCTAGTGATAAATCTAGAATAAGGTGAAATCCGAGTCCTAAAATTTGGAGATTGCTCCACATTTCTTTTGCTTTCCGTTCACATCGGTCTTTCAAGGTCCTTACGATTTTCATGAATAAAAAAATTTAATTTATTATTGTTTCTACTACCAAATTAAAATTATTAATTTATCAACCCATCAAGATATTGGTTTCATTTGTAAGCCAGTCATCAGTTTCTTACTTTCATTCGTTATCTTTTGATAGATATCATAATGCTTTGAGGCTCTATTCGGTACAACTTATTAAATAAAGCTTAAAGGAGTAGTGCTTATACTAGAGCTTTTGACAAAAGGTTATTGGGTGTTTGGTTGTCAAATAAAAATACTCTTTTGAACCATTAGACTTTTTGGTTCTACAAAAACAAAAGTGCTTTTGTGTAATTTAAAAAAATATGTAAAAAAGATTGTTTCATAATTATAAAACTTGTAACAAATGCATCCAAGATATCAATAAAAAAAAATTAGTTCAACCATTTCTTCAATGTACAAAATTAAAAACACATCGATAATTTATTCTTCTAGACAAATAATACTATCCAAATTAAAATGTTAATCAATACTATAACAAAAATGTTAACAGTGCATGAGAAGAAGATGGTGGCAATAATTTATATTCTGTAGAGTTTAGAATATATTAAATAAAGTGGTAGTAATTTCATTAAAAAAAAAAGTGAAGCGGCAACAATTAATTTCCTATCAAATGGGGGCAATAATTTTTATTATTTAGGTTTTGTATATAAATAAGGATATATAAGTAATTAATGAAATGTTCTTAGGATACTTTTGATATCACATATATTTTGAAAAATCTTTCTAACCTCCATTTGATAGAGAAAAAATATAATAGAAAAACAATTAAATACCAATAAAAATTTTAAAAAGAGTTCATGGGATTCAATAAACATTTAAGAACATCACAAAAGTCGTACCAAACATGCACGAAGCATAATTTATCACTTTACTAACCATTTTGTAATTACAAGTTAGAGAAATTTAATATTTTTGGGGTTCAGCTACCTTGCACTAGGTGCAAGGTCCTCCCTATTTTATCCAATTGTGAGTTAACCATTAGATCTAGCTCATAAGGTGTTTCAACGGATTGATAGTATTATTATATATAAATGTTTAATTTGTATTAAACAGTATGCTAGTATTATTAATTGTCAATGTTTATCCAATATTATTAATTCGAAAGCAATTAGAATTAAGCCACAAGAGTTGTGGCATAACTTTTTTTCCCAAAAAGGTTTGATTCCTAACTTAAGCATCAGATGTTTCACTGGAAAACATCTGGCATCTCTCTAACTATTTTTGTGAACGCAAGTGAATTTCGCAAGAAGTGCTTATGGTCGCTAGCGTCTGTTCAAAAAAAGCAGGTGTAAGTAAGTACCATTTCCCATCAAAACAAATTTTAGTGTTGGCATGGACACCTAGTCGCAGCAAAATCGACTAGATTTCTGCATCGACAAGGATAAGAAAATGGAGATGAAGTGCTAAATTAGCTATTGAAGAAAAGTGTCACTTGATCACAATCACGTTGATGAACAACTATTGAGTTTTAAAAAATGTATATTTATAAAGGAGAAAATCGTCATTTTATGCTCCAAGTTTCACTAACAACCCTTATTTTTGTGTATTTAAGTCTCGTGTGATTTAATTATGTGCGTTTTATTTTAATTATGTATTTTAGGGGCATCATGGTCGTTTCACAATGAACGAGAGATCAGACAACAAAGCAGACAACACTTTTGAACTTAGGACAGTCGAAAACCTTAGGAGAAGCATGAAAGGAAAAATGACATTGTTCACATGTACGGTACTGTCCATATTACCGTTCATGACACTGTTCACATATATGGAACAATGACGTGGCATTGACCGATAATGTGACATTGACTGATGAGTTGTCACGATTCCACTGGACTAAAATTCTTATACATTGTTGATTGTTGCTGTGGTAGCATGTTAGTGGACTAAAAATCGTGCGTACGGTACATGCATATACACGAGATTATTTACAACCAAACCGCGTCACTATTCAAACCGGGTGGTCAAACCGTGTACTGTTCAAACCGCGTGGTCAAACCGCATACTATTGACATAAAGAGTAATAATATGATAATAATAACATGAAGATTACATGCATAGAGGCCATTACAAATTACACCCGCCTAAATAAGAAATTAACTAATACATATCAGTCCCCCCCGATTAACAAGCGGCAATATGGTTCAAGACACATTCTGCACCTTTCTTCTATCAATGAACTGTAGAAGTGAGGCTGGCAGGGCCTTCTAACGAGTCCAAGTCGAGGAGTACCAATGAAGCAAGGTTTCGATGATCACCAATTGAAGAAGGCAGGCGTTCTAGATTTGGAAAATTGACTATCTCCACTGGAGTTAGAGAGGCAGAAAGTGTACATTCGTGGATCCTAACACTATCTCCTCAAGTGAATGAATTTGTGCAATCCTCCCCCACTCAATCAATGAATTCCAAAGCTTCATACCATGAATCTCAAGTGAATGAATCAACGCGTAATGATTTGTAAACGAACATTAGCAGATTATTTGCAAGTACTTGGAGGGGTTACGCTTAGAATTTACAATCAACGTAATCAGAATTTGGAAGACTTATTTTCTGATGAAAAAGTATAGAATGCATTAAGTTCTTTATGATGATTAGGGTTGGTAGAAAAGCCCGAGCCGGCCCGGCCCCGGCCCGCGGCTTGAAATTATGGATAAGGGCTTATAATTAACAAAGCCTATAATATACCGACTCAGTCAAGGGCCTGAATGAAAAGCTCGGGCCTTTATAATAAATAATATATTTTTTTTTAAAAAAATTGTATAATATAATAATAATAATATATCATAAAATTGAAATAAAAAACTCATTCCCGTGACAAAATCCCTCATTCCCGTGGCAAAATAAAGTTAGAACAAAGACTACTTTGTTTTATAAAACAAATAAATTTAACCTTAATATTTTATAAAACAAATATATGCTTTATTTGTATGTTGTGTATGGTATTTGTGATGTTAATATTTTTATATTTTGTGTTGGCTAATCAAGTATTAGAGAATTACCTTTAAGTTTTTAGTCTATTGTAATATTATGTATTGGATAAGTATGTTTTGAAAATTTATAATTTTATTAAAACATTTTTTATTGAAAATTCGTAAAAGCCCAGGCCCTGACCTTAGGCCCGCCCCAAGCCCGTCAAAGCCCGCCCAATTTGGATGACTTTAAAAGGACCTGGACTTTTTAAACAAGATATGGGCCTTATCATGAGCTTGACAAAGCCCGGCCCAGGCCCTTAAATTGCCAACCATTGATGATGTGTTTGAGGTATTAATCATTTATATATTTACTATTTGTAGTGATTAATTTTACTTATTTAACTTGTTATAACTTTCAGTTAAATTTTAAGAATGAAATTATCGAAGAGTTCAAAAGAAAAAAAAGGGATAAAATTTCAGTTTTTTTTTTAAAATTTATTAATTAAACACATATGCACACCACACTACATGAGACACAAATCCAAGACCTGACCGTCCACCAACCAATGGAACTAGGCCTTGGTCTTTAAAATTTTGGGATCTTAATCCTTAGTATTTAAGATATCATTTATTGTTTTAGAATTTGAACTTCGTATGACATGTTTGTCTTAGAAACCAGACCACTTAGATGCAAATTTTCTGAAAGACTCGTCTTTTTATATATTATCTTACATTTACAAATTTGAATTGGCCGAAAGCAAAACTTGAGAAAAATCAAATAGAAGGCAACATAATTTTAGTTTATTTTCCACTTTCATATCCGAAACATTGCCTTAGAAATCTGCTCTGCTTGACAGATTTTTGGTTTGTTTGAGTTGATACATAAATTAAATTATTTCTGAGCTTACCCAGATTAAAATATATTGACTGACACGTGTGAACGACAGGAAAGTATTGATATTTCTCTTGGTTTTATTTAAATTCCATGTAGACTTGCGTTGTTGATAAAGGTTTCGATGCATGAAATCGGTAGATGAAGAGAATTTTGAAAAACATACATCGAAATTTTGTTTTGTTTTGTATTGCATTGGATTAGAGCTGCATTTGCTGCTTTGTGTCATTAATTAGGACATGATCATAATGTGTTGCATTTTCAGGAAATGGAAAATCATTGATAAAATCCTTAAAAAGAGAATGTAAGTCGTGTATCTGATGCATTGGTGCTTTTTATTATTAAATTTTGATTCTTTTCTTCGAAAAGAAATTTTTTAAATTTATTATCTTGTAAACTTGCCAGTCTATGGTGATTTTTTCTTGTTCTTTTATATACCCAATAAATGTGAATTGGCATGAAAGCACACTTCTGATGAAATTAAGCATGTTGGTCATTGGAATTAAAAAAAAAAAAGAAAAAAAGACTAAAGATTTTTGTTCTTTTGCGGGCTGTTTACATGTTGCATTCACTTAAGACTATAATGATCGCTGGGGTGAAAAGGCCTGTGAGTCGATTTCAGCCGTGCTGAGTTTTTTTCTTTTTTCTTTTTTTTTTTTTGGGTACCGATTTTGCTTGATCTTAAGCCTTCTTAAAGTACTCAAACTTGTATTTATCTGTTACAATTGAGAAGGCTTGCTCAATTTACATCCTGGAGAGCTTTCCCATCGATCATGTTATAAATAGTTTCTCAGGGAAGTATATATCAAGCTTTACCCCAATACTATGAAAAGCACAGACATATTGCACGCTTTTAAAACATTTGAAAGAGAAAGAGGCACCTTATGCAACAGAATTAAGTAGTCCAAAAATGAAGGCTGCAACATTCTTCCTGTTGTTTTAGAAATAAAAAATGGGATTACAGGCAGATTTTGTGTTTTTGTCTAAAAAGAAAATTTTTCCTCGTTTAAATTTCTGATTACACTTTATTTGCTTGATTCGAATTTCAATCAGGAGGCTGACGTTTGAGAAGTAAGTAAACTGAAAGCTTCTGATGAAAAAGACTGAGTTACTGAAAGAGAAATTATTGGAAGAAAAGGGCCGCAGAGAGAGGGGATCACAAGAATTAGCAAAATTGCAATGTGCTTTTCATAACTCTTTACAGGATGTAAATTGATTAAGGAAGGTGAGTTGGAGGCTGATGAGTTTAGTTGAAGAAATATCATCGGCAATAACAGTATAAAGAAAATTCCCACCATCGGGATCACATTTGGCCATAGATTATAGCCTTGACAAACTGATCTTGGAAATCTTAAAACCTCATCTTCATGTAAATTTCCCTTGCTTGACACTACTGAAAAACTCTGGTGTCACGAGTGTATCGTACAGTCTTGCAAGCATGTGTCTTTGGTAATAAAAATATCATCTCCGTGTGAAGTTGACATTCTAACAGATATTCTGCTTAAAGTTCATTTGTGTTTTAAAACTATTAATTACCACTCACATATAAAGCTTTAAAGATAACTATAAGGCATTGAGAATTTTCTACGGCACACAACTAACCCACAAATTAAAATAATCAAAATATATCTGTATACTTTAACTCTTTCAGCGGAAAAAAAAATTGATTTTTTAAAAAAAACTATTTTGCAATCAATAATTTAACCATCTTTACTCTTCCACAAATTTCTTTTCTCCCCACTATGATATTGAACTACAAATCGACTAGTTCCAAAATGAAGAAAATAACAAATTGAATACATAATTATATAAGGGAAAAAAATAATGAAGATATGACCAGGTTTTGTGCAATAAAATGCATGCGCCTGCGCGAAACACAAAATATATTAATTATGTCGAGTCAACAGACTCTTCACACACACACACACACACACACATGTTTGCCGGCAAATTGTTACATAATTATTGCCGGCAAATTATATGTATTTATATGTGTATGTGCCGGCAATGAACAACATGAATCTATATATATGTGTGTGTGTGTGCATATTATATATCAAACCAGAAGCAAAGAAATCGCAGTAGGAGTTCGCTCACTTCTGTTACTAGAAGCGGAGATCTTAGCTTTTCGTATTTGAAGAATATGGAAACTGCTTGCTCAGGTTTTTTTCTAGCCAATTTCAGTTGAATTTCATTTATCTTTCTTACACAAATATTTGGAGTTATGAATAACAAAGTTTTTTTAATATGGGATTTTCAGGTATGAACGAATGGTCAGAAGGTTTCTTTTTCATTTATATCAGTATGGTTGATGATAAGATCGAGAATGACAATCTTAATCTTCTTGTTGTTCCTCAATATGGGAGGAATCTTGATGACATTGGTTAATTAAATGAAATGACGAGTACTGTTATTATCTAATCAATCATATAAGTATGGGTTTGGTTCAGTTCAATTACTAAAATCTATTGAGCTATACAAAAGATTTTATTTACCTTTATGTACTTTCTCTTCCTCAATGTATAAATAAAATTGTCATGTGTCATCGTGTTGGTTAAATTAGTCCGTCAATAAGATTAAATCTTGGGATGTTGTCGGTATCAATTTAGTTATGCTGTCTCTCTCTCTCTCTTAGTTATTATTGGCTCATTTTTTGCAAGTCGCGCACAAGAGACCAAGATCTTCATATTTAAGGAAATGGCGGGCATCGTCACAATAATGTCATCACAACTTTTCTCTCTTTTTCATAAGCATGCCCTTAATTACGCCATACAATTCATCAAGGAATGACCGAATTAACACTATCGAAGCTGCAAAATAAAAATTAAAAGGACTAAATATAAGAAGTCGTTTTGCATTTTGTAAGACTCAGCAGCCTGGCTGCAATTTAAACCGAGTGGTTGCACAATTTTAAGAAATAAACTGAAATAGTTTGGAATTTAATTCAAAGCTCAATGTGAAAAGAGCCAAAATTTCTTTGTCAAAATTATATAAAAGAAAAATCAATAAAATTGCAAGCAAAGAACAAATTGTTTGTCATTTTATGGTTTTCAATCAAAATTCAAAACCAACTACAACTTTTGAGATAAAAAAAGTCCGCAAAGAATGTATGCTTGGTCGCCTGCATCTATCGAAAACATAATGTCACAACTTATATTAAAGCCAAAGTTAGTTATTATCAAGCCAAGTAATATACAACTTTTTGAGATAAAAGTCTAAAAGTGATCGAAATGTATTTCAGTTCTATCTATTGAGATTATGATAAAGTTCGCTTGTTGAAAGATTCCACTGTCAAGTTAGCAGTGAAAGCCGGAATTGAGTTCATCTTCCGAACAAATATGTCCACCTGCAATGATGTAAACAGGATTCCAATGAGTCATCCAGTGAGAAGAAGTTCAAATGTGAATACCAATGATTAATACTGTGCCCAGTGTTCAAGGCCCCCATCCTAGGCTCATTTCTCATATCCAAACAATTTGGATATAAGTGGATATGTGGGAGTATATTTCCTAATTAGTACTCAGCAAATACCCAAATAGAATTCAGATTGTTATAGATCTTTAGACCGTAAAAATTTCAAGTAGAATTTGCAATTTCTTGTCCCATTTCTATTTAATATAATCAAATAATTTGAACGACTTGGAAGAAATGCTAAACTCACAAGCATGTGTTTGTGTATGCATAAATTACAAATGCTTGGAAACTGCCCCATACCTGACGAGAAATCTCAGGCTGAGAAGTGTAATCATTCACCTGAAGAATTGAAAATATAAATTTCTACATAAATTTTTGTTTAAGATAAATTTCAAAATAAAGTTCCAAAAAGAACAGAAAAAATATACCTCCTACAAATGCTGTCTTACCATAATGTTTGTATTGCTTGATTCATATTCAAATTCAAGCTTCTCATCATCACCCTGAGCATAGATGGATTGCAAAGTAAAATGTGTTACAGGGATTCCGTTAGCACGTTGGTGCTCATCCATAACAATCTGCCACAGAAATCAACAAAAGGCATAAACATTTTAAAATAAGCAATATGTATAACACCTGCTGACAACCCAATATGGTCAGCCAAGATTCAAACAAAATAAAGACTTCATGTTTATGGGAACATTTAGATATATGAGTAATACGTATGATACCTTGTAACCAAATAGTTCACAGCAAGCTCTCCTGAAAACTGAGATTCTATCTGCAAAAACGGTCTTATATCTGTTCCACGTGTAATATTCAAGTGATTCAGTTGTAAGAGATAACAAAATAAGGCAACGAAGTGACCAAATATTTCAATCATCAACTCACCTTTCTTCACGTTTTTCAAGTGTTGCAATTTGCTCTTTTAACTGCGTTATCTTTCCAGATATATAGGAGTCTACCAATTTTCCAGTATCACCTAAATACTTGACAAAATAACAAATCAGTAAAAAGAAAACACACACACACACATATGTCATCTAACAGTTCAACTAAAAGGAGCTATGTAATCATTACAATAACTAAAACTTAAAAGTTGTCACTAGCGGAACAAATACCTGACTGACTTTTCAACTCTTCAACAGCTTGTAGTTTCTCCTTCGTCTTCTGTAATTCAGTCTGTAAAGCCTCGATAGTTTGCTTTGCTTCATTATCAACTGCAAGAGTATTAACCATTCGCAACACTTTCGTATTTTCTGAGGAAAAATCACCATGACCCAACTGCAGAAGGAAAATAACAAGATAGTTGCTAGTCATTACTGGCGAAGAATATAAACTAAATCAAGCATCTTCAGCAAAGGATTCATTTTCCCAGCGTAGGTCTCACTATCATGGACAAGAAACAAGGAGGTAAAAACTAACATTCATAAATGAAAGAAGCAATCGCCAGTGTACTAATCCTGGAACCTCTATTAACAAAGCATTATTACCGAAGCCAAATAGTATTTTCAGCTCATACCTTGGATTCTAAGAGAGAGATCTCTGAACGGAGGCGATCATTCTCCCTCTCTAATGACTTTATTCTTCTTTCTTCGTTGTTTAGCTTCTCACTGAGTGACTTTATTTCATCGCGTTGACGACTATTAATTTCTTGTTGAGCATGTAAATTACTTTCTAATTCTTCAATGAATTCTTCCTTCTTGGCTAGAGATGATTCAAGCTCCTGCATATGAACTATGTGATAAAGATAGATTGTTAATTACAAAAAAAATGCAATAAGTAGAAAAAGGATAGATTTTCTAGGACCTTGGTAAGAGTTAGATTAGCCCTTTCATCTCCTCCTCCATCATTCTTTGGCTTCTTGAATTCATTAACCACATTTCTTAACTTGTCTCTTTCTTCAGTAACCACAGAGAGCTGCAAGAAACAATCAGCATTTTAAAAGCTGAAGATCAAAATATAAACTAAAAGAAGATTAAGAATGAGGGATTCTCGGTAATTGGATAATATCAAGCATGTTCTAGTTTGTTCCTTTTTCCTCTGATTTATCCACTTTAAAGCTGATATAATGCTCTTGTTTATACATTCTAGCAGACATTTGTCAACTACGGTTGTATGTAGTACAAGTTGACTATAAAGGAAATCTAAATGCTTAATATTTATCATCTTGGATTCACATGTTCAAGAAAAAGTGAAGATATACCTTATGTCCTTGCAACACATTAACTAAACGAAACTAGATAGAAAGACATGGGCACACAGAGTCATTTCAAATAGAAAATGAGAAAACGCAAATTCTGACCGAAAAATAAACAGTAATGAAGCAGGGAGAGAAAGGCCACACTCTATTTTGAATATCTAATTTTGGCTATCCAAATTAGAAAAGCAAAAGTTGGGATGGTAAAAAGAAGAGGAAGAAGATGAAAAACAAACAAAATGGAAGGAAATTATGTTCAAAGAATGTAAAAAGAATAAAGAAAATAATAATCACCATCGACTCAATGCGTTTGACCTCTGATTTTGATACTTCTTCCTTCTCCTTAACTAATGCAGCCTCAGTTTCAGCACTTTGCTTGCCAAGTTGTGCAGCATCCAGAGCCACCTCCATTTGTTTCAATTGGGCATTTGCCTCGCCTAACTTCATCATGCTATCAATTACCTCTCTGCATTCAACCAAAACTTTAAACATTAGAAAAAAGCATAAAAAATGGTGAAGCAGTCTCCAGTTTGTGAAACCAAAATTGTCAAAGTGAAACTATTCTCATACTTTTGTAAAGCTGCAAACTTCACAGGTATATCTTCAGAACATGACACGCCAGGGATGTCTCTGATCAAGAACTTCCAAGATGACAATTCATCTTCCAACTGATCCATACTCTGTTGAACTTCTCGCAATTTTGCTAGTTCTTGTTCTACCCTCTCTCTGCGGCTCTTTTCTTCCAATAATTTCTCCTTCAGTAACTCAGTGTTTTCATAAGACGCTTTCAGTTTTCTTGCTTCTCGAACTTCAGCCTCCTAATTGATGTGAATCAATCAAATAAAATGTAAGCAGAAATTTAAATCAGCAAAATTGTCTTTTACTCTCGTCTTTGGGAGAAAAACACAAAATCTGTGTGTAATTCTATTTTTTCTTCTAAAACAACAGGAACAATATGCAGACTTCATTGTGGACTCTTTCTGTTGCATACATTGCCTCTTTCTTTTTCAGATGTTTCAAAAGCATGCACATGTCTATTTGAAACACACTTCACTTTGATCCTTTTGCCTATGCTCTAGGAGAGCCTGAAGAGCTTTTGTGCCTTTCATAACCTTGGATTAAAACTTGATCCTCCCCTGACTTGAAACCATTTGTAACATGATGGAAAGCCTGCGAAACTCTTCACAGGATGTAAATTGAGCAAGCCTTATAATAAGACGAAAACTCAAATCGTGCCAAGTAAATACAAGTTTTTGAGTACTTTAAGCAGGCTTAAGATCAAGCCAAATCAGTACCATAAATACGCTCAGCGCAACTCACAGCCAATTTTGACCCCAGTGATCTCTAGAGTGGAAGCAGTAGATGGGTAAGGTATAACCTATTTGAAAGAACAAAAATCTTCAAGTGGATGTGAGCGTATGGTAACTTGAAAATGCATCAGTCTTTTTTCCCCCCTTTTTTATATTTTCTTCTGATTGCCAACATCCCTAATCTCATCACGAGCATGTGTGCAAGTGCATTCACGTTTATACAGTACATAAATGAACAAGAAAAATCACTGTAGACAGTGGAAGTTTACAAGACAGTAAATTAAAAATTACTATTAAAAAAAAAGAATCAAAAGGTTAATAGTAAAAAAGCACAATGCATCAGAAACACAACTTACATAGTTCCTAATCTCTTCCTGCAAATGTTTAACCAAAATATTACTGTCTGTCGTAGAAAATTCTTGAAATGTGAAACTTGATAACCGCTTCTCCACTTCACTCTTCTGGTTCAAACTCTGGAACAAAATGGCATCAATGATTGTTGGAAAATAAAAAAACCAGTTCATTACATGATAAGTCAAATAATATAGAGAAGATATTACAATTTGCAACTATCATTTTTGATATTGACAAGAAGCAGAATGAGTGTGCTGATATCAGAAAACCTAAATTGCCAGCATAAGGTGATCATATAACAATATGAACTAAAGGAAAAAAATCGTTAACTATGTATCTCAATTGGCATGGAAACACCAGAAAAGAACAAACAACAAAGGAAGACAAGACAAAATTAAAGAAAGCCTATCAGACATCTGAAGACAACATACACAAAAGAGGGGAGAGAAAAAAACCTCATTAAGTTGTTCCTTAAGATCTTTCATCTGATTTTTCAACATTTCAGATTCTTTCTCTGCATTTTGTGCTCTGCATTCCATTTTTTCCAGCTACAAGCAATTTCCACAAGTCAACAAAGATATAGATTAATAAACAAGGCTGAATATATTATATCCACAAATGTGAACAACTTCCACAATAACTCACATCTGCACCTATTCGAGAAATAGAAGACTTGGATTCTCTCTTCAATTGTGTAACCTCATTATTTAGGCGTTTCTTTTCCCTTTCTATGCTATCGGAAAAATGGGTAAGTTTTCCTTCTAAAAGGGATGCTTTTTCTTCAGCAGAAGCTGCAGCAGACTCGGCTTTACGGCGAAGGTTTAATTCATTCCGATGCTTTGCCTAAAATCCAAAGTGAAGAAAATTTACTTGGGTCTCTCATTTAACTTGACTACAGATAGGAAATTGGAAAGGTAACAACAACATTTTTCTCCAGGAAAAATAAAAGAGATAGATCAGTATCAACAAAATTCAATTACAACAGAATATCTTAATGCGATTATAAACCAAGGGCTGACTTGGTAGATATACTTGTAATGTGAAAGAATTAAAATTAATATTATAAATATAATAGAGAGACACAGATCTTTAAGTTATACAACCAGAACATTCAATATTTATGAGTCAAAAGAACAAATCTTCTTCTACAAACCACAAGATTTACCACCTAGAAAGCACCCCATCAAAAATTCTCTTCTTGGACTACTCTTCTCAAAATCTCAGATTAATCCTTCATCTCTAGTTGGCCGTTGCCATATAATGATATACGAAAAGTTACAGATATCAGAAAAGCAAAGACTTTAGGCATGTACAGATATCAACAATTTAGCTCATTCATAAAGGATTATCCTTTCTCATCTCACAATTAGTTCTCATGACCAGAAACTGCTTCTACGAGTTGCATCATGGTTAAACAGAAGTTGTGAAATAGCATCAGATGCAAGAACAATGAACGGACTTGAGAATATGCACAATTAGATTAAAAGAACAAATGTAAGCCTATTTATTTTCACATGACCGGGATCACTATAGCTTGTAAAATTCCAAAATAATACTGGAACTGTGAAATAAACAATAATTGGGTAGCAAATTCACACAGGACAAGAGAGCTCCACTTCAAGAACACAAGGAGGTACAGGATCCAGCAGATTAACTGACTTATTTCAGTATAGTTAATCACAAAATGTACCTCAAGTTCACTGCACAACTGTATTTGTTTCTTCAATCGTTCCCGAGAATCATCGACTTCCTTTAAAAGCTGCTCCTGTAGGACCCCTTCCCTTCCTTTGGCAGCAGCAAGTTCTTGTTCTGCATATAAGAATTGATCCCGAAACTTCTTCCTCTCAGCTTCTGTGAGGTTTCAAACCACATTAGCCTTACTGAATTATGCCAATTCCAAAAAATACATAGACAAGGAAATATTTGCAAACCCACTTCCCCCCACCCCTAACAACACCCCCCCTCACGCTCCCCCAACACAAAGCAACAACCCCAAAACGAGGAAAGAAAAAGACAAAAAGACCCCAAAACTATGCTTATAAAACATTTGTCCAACATTCCATAGAGAAATACAGCAAGAGAAGGAAAAAAAAAAAAAAAAAAAAAGAGACTTGAACTGTGAGATAAAAGAAAAAAAAAAAAAAGAAACTTGAGCTGTGATAAGAGTATGACCATATCAAGTTACTAATCCTAGACTATGAATATGCTTTTACCGTAATTTTCAAAAACTATTGACAGTGATCTCATGAAATTTGTTATTTCCTTTCATGAAACTCCTAAAGATCATTTTTTTTTCTTCATTTATATAGGAATTACATAGACGTAAAACAAATGTTATAGGCATATTGTAAATCCTTTGAACCTACCCGCTTTGCTGAAGTTTTCATTCAATTCCTCCAATTTAGATTGATAATCACGAACTTGCTTCTCTGCGTTGGTTAAGGCATCAAGAAAATCTGATTTCACCTTCAGCAGGTAGATAGAGTTATTTGAAATAATAATACAGCAAAATATAGAACAAAGGTAAATTTATCAAGCCCACAATGTAAACTAAGACTGACACCTAGAATCATGATCATTTCCCTTTTTTTTAATAAGCATTTTCCTCATCTTTAATTGAAAGAAATCATTTTTTTTTCTTTTCATTTATGTCAAAATACTCAACAGAACACTTTGGAGTGCTTTTTGAAGAAGCACTTAATAGATATTTTACTTCGCATTTTTCTCAAAGGCATTAAATTGCTTATGAATTGAAGCTCTAATCAGACAATCTTATCCCCTCTCCTTCAGTCCTTTTAGCACGTGTACAAACAATAAAGTTAATCCAAGAGATCTTAAGTCTTAACTAACATGATAACTGAGCATTTTTTTAATTAAACATTTAACCAACAAAACAAAATTAATTTTAAAAAAAGGTTATAATCGTGATGATGATGAGTGAGTACCATCTGACGGCACTGATAAGTGCAGAGCAAATGATCGGATGGTTGATGAGACGACTCCTGTCCCGCCGGTGACGGATCTTCGTAGATGACGAGTCGGCGATCAGAGCCGCCGGCGGTGGGTGGACACTCGATAATAGGTTCGCCGGCGGCATCTCTTGGCCTCTTCGGCGGTGGCGTTCTCAGAATCATTTTCTCTCTCCGGTGTTTCAAAAATTTTGTGATTAAACAATTGCGTTTTGTTTGCGACTAATTTGAAATCAAAGGCGCCAATTGCTTGAAGCAAAGGAACCTATAATCTCTCCTCAAGGGCCAGACCGCCAGAGGGCGAGAGCAGCATAGATTTATAAATATCCAGGTAACTTCCAGATTAATTATAAAACTAATTCATATTGCCGCTATCTATCAAACGGTGTCGTGGTGTAGTTGGTTATCACGTCAGTCTAACACACTGAAGGTCTCCGGTTCGAGTCCGGGCGACGCCAAACGAGTTCAACTATTTTATATTTAATAAAAATGTTTTTATTTGTTTGTTTAAATTCTTTAGAAATTATTAACACGGATTTTTTTCTTTTCTGAAGGTAATTAATATCGATGTTTAGTTTTAGAGTTTATATGATTTTTAATAAATTTTAGATTTGTTCGTAGATGATGATGATACAATCAATATTTAAAAGTGAAAAAAATGTGCTATTATTAATTTAAAACATTTAATGAAAAAAGAGTTAAAAAATTGGGGATTAATCAAATAATAGAACTATCTTTACGAAATTTGAGTACTTAATTGGAACACTCATTGATGTGTCATGTCTATATTATTAATTGATTTTATTATTAATTATTCTTAATTAAAGCTAGCATTTTCATTTTGAAAGATTATTGTTTCATTAGGGCTTAAGTAACTTTTGATTTGGCACTCAAGTGATATTTAATAAGCACTAATGGGAGACAATAAAAACTATTGCAAGTACTTAACGGCGAGTATGCTGATAGTTGTTTACTTGTGACAATCCTTAAAATATGTCTCTCTATCCTAACTAAGATAATATTTTTTTATTAGCAGATACATATTTTTTTAAAAAAAAGCTATTGAATTAATGGAGCAAGTCAATATAAAAATAAATTCAAGTAAACTCGGAATGTAAATCAAACTCACGTTTAAATTGAAATTGAGATATAAATACAAGTTCTTCTACTAAAGTTTTATTAAAAGAATACAAATATTTATGAGTTCAATATGAAAATTTTTGTGAATTAAATTATAAGAATTTTTTTCGGTAAAAAATGTATGTTTATGGACAATAACTTGGATATCATTTGAAAATTATTAGTTCAGATGACATATGGAATTAATGTTTTAATTGTTACATATATATGAGATCCGATAGATAATGAGGTGGTCTCTGTAAATCTTATTGAATTTGATTTAGAAGCAAAACCTTATAAAAATCATATTGATTTTTATGAAATAAGACAAGATTAATAGAGGTTGCTCAAACAAGTGAAAGAGTTTGACAAATGAATATTTATAGAATCACCATGAATAGAATCAAATCTCATTCTATGGTATTTACATGAGATTTCTTTTTCTTAGTATTAAGTAAGTCACTGAAAAGACTTATTTGATCTATGATTTATATTTCAGAGTCTAATATGTATAGATTATTTGATGCTTTTGAATAAATGTCAAGAAAAACTTATGAAAATTGAACACTTTTCGTTAGGGATGGGCATTTGGTTCGATTTTCATCAAACCGAATCGATATTTTTCAATTCGATTCGGTTTGGTTTAAATATAAAACCCAAATGGTTTAAAGATTAAAGAACCAATTGGTTGTATTCGGTTCGGCTCAAAACCGCATCTAATCAAAAAACCATTCGATTCTTTCACTTAAAAATAAAAAATATTTTAATATTGATAGATACCGGTAAAGTGAACGGAAACTTAAATCTCACACTCTCATCTCCCAAACACGACAGTAGCACACCTTCCCTTAATCTTACACTCTAATAAGCACATCCTATTTCTACCACCGACAACTGCTCTTCTCTAACACCATACATGCAGCTGGCAGCCACTCTTCTCGCAGCACACAACCATCATCAATCCTTAGCACAGTCGCCTATCAATCACCGCCACCGGCCATTCATCACAAACCCACAACAGTCGTCCTTAACCGCAATCATCATAGGCCGTCGGCCACCACATAAGGATTCTCAGTTTCTTCTTGTTTCTTTCACGACAAATATTATAGATCTAGATCAATTTCTTTGTTTAAGTAAACTTTGATTTTTTTCAGCTTTTTTTTGGGTATTTGTAACTGTTGCAGACTTGCTAGCTTTTGGTTTATTGTATTTGTTGATGTTGCCGATTGCTAGCTTTGACACTCATGTGTTGGCCTCGTTTGGTTGGAAAAATGGGGATTTTGATGGCCTTGTTTGGTTATTAAAGATGTTGATACTGAAACCCCATGTGCAGGCCTTGTTTGGTTGTGGGAAAATGGTGATTTTGAAATCCATGAGATTTTTGGTTTGCTATTATTATTTTGACAATAATTTTTTTTTTGTTTTTGTTGATTTATAATATGTTGGGGTTTTATTATTTTGTTGAATTTTATTATATTGTATGTAATGTTAACACTGTGGGTAGTTTTTTTTTTTGAGTAATATGAAAATTTCATTAAGAGGTGGAATATGACTCCACTCTCCAAAGCCTGACAAAGAACCCTCTACCCTTGCAATAGCATGGGTAGCAGTATTCGCAGACCTTCGAACAAAAGAGAACCTAACATCTCCTATAGAATGAGCTAAAGCTCTACAATCATTAAGAATAAGGCCATAGCCATTGGGACAAGAGTAATTCTCCGTGAGAGATTTGAAAACCTGAAAGCAATCCATCTCAACAACAACACAAGACAACTGACGACACTTAATCCAACTTAGGACCTCACGCACTCCCAGAGCTTCAGCATCCCTAGCACCAAAACATCCAACCACGAATGCACAACTTGCTGCCATGAAAGCCCCCTCAGAGTTACGAATAATACCTCCATAACTAACTTTCCCCTAAGCCATAAATGTTGCAGCGTCAACATTACACTTCACAACCCAAAATGCGGCCTGACCCACGCTGTGATCTTCTCCTTTTTGAATCGTTCACAATTATTCTTTCTTCCAAATCTTCGTCAGTTTCCTTACTAAAATCAAGCTCATTAGCTGTCACCTTAGCTAAAAACTATGGGTAGTTTTATACATGAGAAAGTGGTAGACTTGAAGCCAAAAAGAACCGAAATAAAAATAACCGAATCGAAATTCATAACCAAACCGAAATTTAAAATTTCAGGTTTCGTTCGGTTCTAATTTGGGAGAACCGATTGGTGTCAGTTCGGTTCGGTTTTTTATCTAAACCGGACCGAATCATATAGTGCCCAACCCAACTTTTCGTTGAGAAGACGTAAAGTAAATAAAATAATATTATTTTTATATTTATTAACAGATTTATTTCCAGTAACAAAGGGTGAAATTTTATTTTAGTTTCCTCCAATACTATTCTTTTTTTATAATATTGATTAAAAATGAAGATGAGAAAAGGGCTTTATGTTAAACTATAAATCATAATAACAAACATGCTCTTTATTTGATTTCTTTCATGCATCTTATATACGTTCGGTAGATTAAAAAAAAAAAAACACGGTTCTTGTACAACAAATAGAGACAAAATCTCTCACAAACTCTGTAATTGATGAGAAAAAAATATTTAACAATGACTACCACAAACAAAAAATTTATAATCTTTTTTTTTATAATAGATTATTTTTTATCTTAAAATTTTTTTATAATAATTTGATATCAATAAAAAAATTATGATATTTACTAATCCATTTTCCTTGCCTAATGATCAACTGTACTTATTAACATTAATATTGTTTTCTATTTAGAAAAATAACAACGACATCTTTATGGTTTGGTGAAAATCATCCCGACCTTTTTATCTGTAAAAATATTTACATAAACTTATTCTAAATAATTATGTTAAAAAAAAGTTTATGTTATATTTTTAAAAATAATGAGGTCTCCGTCTAGAAACCACGAAGATGTCACTATCTAACTTGTTACTAATTGAGGAATTAAAACTTTAGTGAAGGAAAGAGCAAAAGTAGTTAATTTTCTGCAGGCATAAGGGCAAAAAGGTACTTTTGCGCCAATATTAATACAAAACATTAATCTAACGTTGGAGTGACGAATAAAAAAATAAGGGGAGGGATTATGTTGCGCGTGGACAAAGGGACAGCAGTGAGAAGCTGTAGGGATTTTTCAGGCAACAGCTCATTGGAATTGGATCCTTATATTTATTTTTTAAATTTAATTAATTGAAAATGCGAGAAAGCGAATGGTGTGCGCACTGCGCACCTCCCCCAGCTGTTGGGTCAAGTCTATCCATTTTGATACTCCACCACCAGTTATATATTATATTATAATATAACTCCATAATTATTATATAGATGGATTATGCATACCAGCAATAATGATGGATTATTGAAATCTATGTATCAAAAGAAAGTTTTTTTTTTATTTATATATTCTTATTGTTAATTACAGTTTTTCTGCCAAATTATATAATTCATCGTTAAAAATGGGAGAGACAATATCACATTTGTATAGAATTCTTATTTAATGAGAATATCTTTTTTTAATAAAATAAAAATATCATTATGTAGATATAAATATTCACTAGAATTGGATATTTATTTATTTATTTTTCAAATTTAATTAATTGAAAAAGTGAGAAAGTTGAAAAAGTATGCGCATTAAACACCTCCCCCAATTATAGAGTCAAGTCTATGCATTATTGAATGCTAACGTATTAATATACAGTTTTGAGCATATACAAGAGATAAGTTATAGTTTTCTCTTCTTTTTTTTTGGTAACAAATTATATAATTTATTGTTTAAAGTGTGAGATATGTATGTCTGTGTGTGTATAAAATCAAAATCTTTATATATAAAATTATTTTTTAATAAAGGCGCCTTTATTTTATTAAAAATATAAGTAAATACATATTTCAATATAGAAATAACTGTATTTTTTTGTCTGTTAATATATTAAAACTTGTATTTTTTTATCTATTAGTAGTTCTTCACTTTATTAAAATAGAGATGTCCTCGTTAGAGAAATAAAAACATATGCTCTACTACATTAAAAGATGAAATATACTATCTTTTACTTGTCTCTTAGTTTATCCTAACTTTAAGTACACTATATTTTACTTATTTTTTAATTTATTCATAATTTTAATAAAATAATAAATCTCTTATTAAATAATGACTCTCTCTCTCTCTTTTTCTCTCGCTAAATAATAGCTCTAAGAGCTTGGCTACGTTAAATTTAGCTTTGCTCAGTCTTATATTTACATATAAAAAAATCCTTAATATATTGAACTAAACTCTTTTAATAAAAAATTATTAAGTTTACTTCTGAATATATAAATGCTGAATAGATATATCATAAAAGTGGTAGTGATTCGATCGTATAAAAAATTTCAAACATGAGATGGGCATTACTCAAATGTCCACAGGCATAAATAGTTAATTAAATGTGTTAGGTAAAAAGCATTAAAAAAATTCACGGTGTTAAATTTCCAATATCCAATAGTCATACAGGCATAATATTAATAGAAATAAAATGATATTTCATGTTTTGTTAAAAATAAAAAAATTAAAAAAAAGGTAAAAACAAAAGAAAAACCGAGAAAGAGAGAGAGAAAGAGCGTGTAAGAAAAGAACAGAAAAAGAGGCAGAAGTGGTCGTGTCGGCTTCGACCAAACATTGACGATATATTCATTCACATATTTTTATTGCAATTCATATTTTAATAAAAATATTCATTTACTTCCATCTCATTCGATCTGCTTGATCCGCAGCCCTAATTCAGCTCGCAGGTACCCTCTTGCTTTTCCTTTCCTATGCTTCAGATTTAGTTTCTTTTTAAAATTTTCTAGTTCCTGCTTGGGTGCTGAAAAAATGGAAGAAAATGATGGATTTTTAGTGAAACCTTGTGCTGTTATTAATTTATTCGATTGCCCATTACATGTTTTTGCGTTTTGAGTGTAGATATGTTGTTAATTAGTGAAACCAAGTCCTGGTTTTCACTCAACCGAAAAGTTTTTCTTTCTTTTTGTTTTTGGGTTTTTATTATTAGATCCTAAATAATTCCTTGCTTTGTTCATCTCATGTGTTTGTGTTACTTTTAGTGAATTGTTTTTGTAAAATCACGATCTGGGTTTTACCCTTTTTTTTATGCATTGAAAGTTGTGTACTTCTTTTGTTTTGTAGTAGCCTATATTTTGATTATATTTATCAACTTTTTTCATGAAAATTTGCCGTTTTTATGCTAGAAAGTGATGAAAAGTTTCATTTCTGTCACTTTTTTTTTTTCAGAGGTGCATAGTTATTTCCCTGACAAATTGGCGTTAAAGGTTTAAAAGCCAGCTTTTTTTGGCTCATTAAAGGCTTAAAGCAGGGCTAGACTGACACATTAAAGAGAATAACTAGGGCCGTTGGTTAGATAAATCTGACAACCTGTGACATTAACAAGTCATAGAAGTAAATGCAGCATTTTTAGTTGATGGTTTTTGTTGCTGAGAATCTTGTAGTGGGTTTGTTTTCAGTGCATAGTCCCTTTTAACTTGGGGCTTTTGTTTGTAGGTTGATCAAGTGACTCTTTAAGGGTTTGTTGTGCTTCTGTTATGGCATTTGCGGCTGCGGCAGCGCCTTTGAATCATGCCTCTGGAGGTCCCCGTACAGGTTTGCTTCAATATTTGCGATTTATTGATGATTCATTAGTGTCAAATGATGTACTGTTCATTGGCATCTTTTTGTATTGGTTGTATTAATTTCAAATTAGAGATGGAATCTGACTGAGGCAAACGGGTTACAGGGTTAATATTTGTTTGCACCTGATGTAGTCTATGAATTGCACCATGGCTTATGTAACTACAATTCTTCTGCAGCTTCTTAATTGTTGCAGTTAATTGTGTTTGGTTGTTCTCAAGAACAGTTCTTTGATTCTGAGAGCATGCTTTTATCATAATCTTTTCAATATAGAAGCTAGAAGATTCTTTTGGGTACTCAGCACACAGTATCAGATGATTTGCATTTGTTTTTCTTAGATATGAAAGTTATTATTATTCTTTTTGAACTTTTGAATCCTAACCAGACCAATATTGTGTGACAGTGCACTTTAACTCTTATGAATTTAGGGTTTTGAACTTTTGCTTTGATTTTGATCTGTACCCAATTTCAAGGTGGCTGATAAATGAACGAATTATAAAATCCTTGATGATAAGGTACATTTTGTTGGGGACTGGGATGGTAATTTTGTCTTCATGTCATCGCAGTGTGTTGTATTTTATGATCTCACTGATATGTTTGGGCGGTTTGTGCTTTGCTCACTTTCTTCCTGTCCCAGCTTTATTTTCTGCTTACTTTGTCCTTTGTGTTCACTTTATAGGGGGATCCAATGATGCACTGTACAGGGAATTATGGCATGCCTGTGCCGGACCTCTTGTAACCCTTCCTCGTGAAGGGGAGCGAGTTTATTACTTTCCGCAGGGTCACATGGAACAGGTTTGTTGACCTTTAACTGGAATCTGTCTCTGTTTTAGTGTTCTTTTAGTTTATATGAGTTGACTATTAGAATGACAAATATGACTACCCTATTTAAAATTGCCAAGCACAAAAAAAAGGGAAAAAAAATAAAAGAAAAGAAAATGACCAAAGTGTAGAAAACACTCAAATTTTTTTAACAGAAGAATATAATGTGAGCTTATGCATTCCCCTGTTTGAGAGTTGGTAATTTATGTTCCTCAGACATGATTTGCTTTATTTCATTGGTCTGGAAAATATCGATCTATCACCATTTTCCGGTTAATAAATTTTTTCTTTCAATGTCGTGGGGACAAGAAGGTTTCAATCATATTATAACTAATGCTATTTTTGAAATTTTCAGCTTGAAGCATCGATGCATCAGGGGTTGGAGCAGCAAATGCCTTCATTTAATCTGCCATCTAAAATTCTGTGTAAAGTGGTCAATGTTCAGCGACGGGTGAGTTATCTCATGATCGTTCTATTATTTTTTGGGGACCATGTCAATGTTCTTAAGCTCTGTTAAAAAGTTGTTTCCATTTCTAAGTCCTTACTTCAGTTGCTCTTTTTACTTTGACCGTAGGCTGAACCTGAAACGGATGAAGTTTATGCACAAATAACTCTGTTGCCTGAACCTGATGTGAGCTTTCTTCCTTTTGCTCTAATCTTTTAATTAGCTGATTTAGAAACTACTAAATTTGTTAGCTTGTTATAGTTGTTTGCAATTCTTACAGTTTTCTTTCTTTCTTTCATGTCTGTCTGTATTAATTTCACCAGCAAAGTGAGGTTACCAGCCCAGATCCCCCCATCCCAGAGCCTGAAAAGTGCACCGTTCATTCATTCTGTAAGACATTAACTGCATCTGATACGAGCACCCATGGTGGGTTCTCCGTTCTTCGTAGGCATGCAGATGATTGTCTCCCCCCATTGGTTAGCTTCAACTGTGAATCCATCATTTTTGTGTCAGATACTACGGGATGATATGTTGTATTTATAACTTGCTTGACCTGCCTGTCTCCCTTGATCATTTCAGGATATGTCCCAGCAGCCACCTTGGCAGGAACTAGTTGCAACTGATCTGCACGGGAATGAATGGCATTTTCGGCACATTTTCCGAGGTTTGGCTTCAACTTCTCTGACTGGATATAACACTTTGTTGCTTAAGTTGAAGCAGAAACATTGCTGCAACATGCTTATTTTTAAAGCCAGGTTCATGTATTTTGTTAAATATTGTATCCAATGTATTATAAATTACACATGGTTTCTGGAAATTTGAGGATTTTGATCCAAAGTCAAGGTTTCGTATCACAGGTCAACCAAGGCGTCACTTGCTCACCACTGGGTGGAGTGTGTTTGTTAGTTCCAAGAAATTGGTAGCAGGCGATGCATTCATATTTCTGAGGCAAGTACTGGTATATCTAATACGAAACGAAGTATGTTTTGTTTCGTTGCTTTATTTCCTATATTTACCGGGTTCGCTATTGATAACCGTTTCAGAGGGGAAAATGAGGAGCTGCGTGTTGGGGTAAGGAGGCACATGAGACAGCAGACAAATATGCCATCTTCAGTTATATCTAGTCATAGTATGCATCTTGGCGTACTTGCAACTGCTTCTCATGCCATCGCAACTGGAACACTCTTTTCAATCTTCTACAAACCAAGGTATTTTCCTTTGTGCAATTTGAAGTTTGAAAAGTGAAACATTTCCAATTTCTGAATTGAGAGATAGAGTAAAACTTAGGACTAAATGCCCAAAGCTCAATGTAAAGACATGAAAAATGTTTTTACAAGATGTTGTGTTACAAACATTGAAATTTGCCAGAACTTCTATAGTTTGGGCTTTTTTAAAAAAAAGAATCCCTCTATGTTCTATCATGCTATGTATTTTTCGAATTATCATTATTAATATTTCTCAATAAAATATTTTTGACATAAAATATAATTATGTGCCAGAACTAGCCGGTCTGAGTTCATTGTAAGTGTTAACAAGTATCTTGAAGCTAAAAGACACAAGCTTTCTGTTGGGATGAGGTTCAAGATGACATTTGAGGGTGAGGAAGTTCCTGAACGAAGGTAACCTTCCTTTCTAATTTATTTTTGTGGAAGAGGAAGTTAAACAGCTTTTATTAACCAATTTTATCATTGTTCCACAGGTTCAGTGGTACTATAGTTGGAGTTGGGGATTGTAGAAGTTCAGTGTGGCCAGATTCAGAGTGGAGATCCTTAAAGGTTAGCAAGTTCTTTTCCTATAAACCAAGTTAGTTTTGAATTCATTCAAAGAATTTACTAAGCTAGCCATTCCAATATTCCAGTCAGTTTTATCCACACTTTTATACTGATCAAATTAAATAGTGGCTTTTAAAATTGCTAATGTTTGAGAAGATTAGGTGTTTGTTTCCTTTGTAACCGGTCAAATATTTCTGTGTTCTGAATTTTGGCGGGGGAAACTCTGTGTGGCCTGGTTGAGTTTATCATGTTTCAATTTTATGTTAGGTTCAATGGGATGAACCTTCATCAATCTTGCGACCAGAAAGAGTATCATCGTGGGAATTGGAGCCACTTGTTGCAACTACAACTACTACAAATGCTCAACCATCACAAAGGAACAAACGGTCACGACCACCTGTTTTACCATCGCCAGCTGCAGATATCTCTGTCCTGGGTATTATAGCTTTATATATGATGCATCTTGTTCTTATTCTTCTTTACTTCGGTTGCTAATCTTGTCTTTCTGCATTAGGTATGTGGAAACCTCACATTGAATCTTCAGCTTTCTCATACTGTGACTCACCGCAAGGACGCGATCTCTATCCATCACCTAAGTTTTCCACTGCCACGAAGGGCAACCATTTTGGTTTGAGTGGAAATAAGTCACTGGCTGCTGTTTCCAGCAACTCAATGTACTGGACCAACCGTGCAGAAAATGTAACAGAATCATTTGCTCCAGTTGTGAACAAGGAATCCAGTGAAAAGAGACAGGGCAATGGGAACACCTGCAGGCTATTTGGCATCCAGCTCGTTGACAACTCGAATGTAGAAGAAGCTTCACCTGCTTTTACCATGTCTGGAGCAATGGGGGATGATCGAGCAATTCCATGTTTAGATGCAGACTTTGACCAGCATTCTGAACCATCAAATATTAATCGATCTGACGTTCCTTCTGTAAGTTGTGATGCTGAGAAATCATGCCTGAGATCTCCTCAGGAGTCTCAAAGCAGGCAGATTCGAAGTTGCACAAAGGTAATATAGTTGCTTTCTGTTTTAACTTTCCTTTCTTAACAAGCTAGCATGCATTAGATAAGATCTCAGAAAGGGCTTTATTTTCCTTTTGAAATTTTAGTTTTTGTCTGCCTGTCAGGCATCCTCTCTGTCTGTCTGTCGGTCTCTCTCTCTCTCTCTCTCTCTCTGTGCTCAACTTTTAAAATTTTTGCTAACCTTGGAAAATTAAATGAGCTATAACTTAGTGGAAGTGCAGATATTTTTCTTTTGACCGTTTTCACACAACTTCCTATGTGTCCCTCCTACTCACAAGGCATGAACGTCTTGGTGAACTTGTACTGTTGTAGTTTGTCTTGCTACATGCATTTTGCAACGTTTAATTGAGTATCTGTTTCCAGGTTCATATGCAAGGAATTGCAGTTGGGAGGGCTGTTGATTTGACACGATTTGACTGTTATGAAGACCTTCTCAAGAAACTGGAGGAGATGTTTGACATTGAGGGAGACCTGTGTGGATCAACCAAGAAGTGGCAAGTGGTCTACACTGATGATGAAGATGACATGATGATGGTTGGAGATGATCCATGGCAGTAAGTTTGTTTAATGCCTCTTCTTGATTGTCTGTGTTTTACAGTCTCTTCCAGTCTCTTTCTTGTGCTATAATTTCAGCCTAATACGACTACTAAATATCAGTAAGATTTGAAAAGATGTATTGCTCATTGTGCAGTGTAATTGAAAATTAATAGATTGTCTAATTCACATGCTTTCTCTCTCTCTGTGGTGCTATATATTGAGTTTTTTTTCATCATTTTGATTTTAAAACTATGAAGAATGGTAAGGTGTATAAGAGATCATCAGCTGGGTTTTTTGAAGAATGAAGCATGAAATCATGGTTGTTGCACTGGTTGCGTTTTTGTGATACACCATGCAAAATAAGTGCAATTTTAAACTCAGGTTGGACTTAAGGTCATGAATGTGGTTTCCCCTTAGTCTCTTATCTTGCATTCTGATTTATGCCATGGCCAGTTTTGCTTTGAATTGAATTTAAACTTCCTTGAGAGTAGCATAAGAATTTAAAGTTCCTTGAAAGTAATTTGTTTACAGATTGCAAATGCAATCTCTTATATGCTACTAATTTTGTTGTTTAAATTTCTTGTATTTTACGGCAGTGAGTTCTGTAGCATGGTGAGGAAAATTTTCATCTACACAGCAGAAGAAGTAAAGAAGCTGTCGCCCAAGGTAAAACTTCCAGGTAACGAGGAGCTCAATGCAGGCAAGCCAGATGTTGAAGTGGTTGTCAACGCTGATGAACGGTCATCTATTGTTGGACCTGGGTGCTGATATGCCTATGCAGTAAGAAATCAGCAGAGTATGGAGGTAATGGTAAGTTGACTGCCTTTAAGATTTGTCCTATAGAATCATGAGGTTTAGAGACAAGCAGCCATTATAGTCGACATGCCATCCAAAGAGGGAACCTGCCCTAAAGCATAAGAGTTTGGGTGTTAGAAGTTTCTTATTTTGCTTTTGCCAAGGGAATCTAATAGATGCTTGCTTATTCAAAGTCCGGGTGAACGTGAAGTTTGTTGCGTCATATCTGGCGCCCAGCTTATGAGACAGAGAACTTGTTCCGTCTCATTTCTTGTTTCGTCTTTTTTTCTTTTTTTCCTAATATATCTTCCGTACACCAGACACGGTAACATTTCCCTTTGTATATAAGTATATATAGTCTTGCTCTCTCCTGTTTTGGCTCGCATGTATATGTACCCCTCTCTGACTCCTTGCCTGAAAGAATCTTTTCAGCTGAATTGATGAAAGATTTTCTTGGCCAAATTCTTTTAGCAGTATGGGTAGTCTTTGTATGAATGAATGAATGAATGACATCTTTAATTTCATTTTGATATTCATGTTCTCACTACTTGCATATACAGTCGTTAGTGTTGGAAATAAAAGTATCATATTGTATGTACATTTTTTAGATAATGATAATGAATGATTCCCTCATCTAGTGAATTTTGTATTTTACTGGCTTTTATTTGTTAAATACAGGCACAAGTAATTGAGTGGAATTTGATTGTAAAGAATGATTCGTAAGTACTAAGTATTGCCTTTGCTGTGTGTGAGATGGAGGGTAGACAGTTGTAACTTAAAAGTTCACTAAAATGTTTGGTAAAAGTTAATTGCTATAGCTTGTAAGATATGTTAATATAATTTTTTAATTGTATAATGAAAAATTTATTATATATGTAATAATTTAATTAAAATTATTATTTAAATTTTATATTATTAATTTTTGTTTAATAGTTATAATTTTTTTTAAAGTAGTTGTAGTTTAAAAGTTACATCTCAATTTTAAACTGACTTAAGTAAGGTTATCATCCTTTTCAAGTACTCTATAATTATGTTGAAATAACAAACGTTAATAAGAATTACAAGAATTATTGAAGCATAACATTTTATTTCATTAATTAAAGAAAATGATATTTTAACTATTTTTCCGTTAAATAAAAGTGGAAAACAAATGAGTAATTTATTCATCATTATTTTAAAATAATTCTCGAATATGAATACAATCTACCGCCACAAACTTTTATAATGAGTAGCTCTGACCAGTGGGCGTGCAACGGTCACAAAATTTGAAAAAGCATAAAGTAACGATCAATCAAAACTTTTCATTTTTTAAAAAATGTCACAAGACAACGCTCTTACTTGAAGAATTTTAAATCTATATGCAAGCACAATTAATTAAATTCATAACTTTGCATCTTTCTTTTGCCGTCTCACTGCACTCACATCAATTTCCAAAGACACCATGAAAATGATAAAAGCCGTGAAGAAGCTCAAGTTCTGGTCAAGAAAGAAGAGAAAAAAGAAGCATAATTACGAGCCTTACACCTACTACCACCCCCCTGCTCCTGCTCCAACATACCATCAATATTATTGCTGCCCCAACAGCTCTTCACCTCAGCCCCAGCCTCAGCCTTCGGCGCCGCCCTTGCCTCCGTGGCTCGACTACAATCAACCCCATGACCTTGCGTTTGCAAATGCAACCGAATCCCAGTACTCATCACATGAAATTGTCGTCGAAACAAGCTCTGTATTAAGTGCTCCAGCATTGCCTAGTGACAGTGGTAGTTCTTGCTCCTATCAGCAGTACATGGTTCCAAATCCTGTGTACGGATTGCCTGTTGTGAAAGCAACACGAAGAGAAAAATCTGCTGGGATTTTTGGGTGTGTTTTCGAATTTGGTGCTAATTTGATTCGCTGCTTCTGTCCTTGTTTTCGCATTCGAGAAGTTTAATCATAAATATGCTTGGTGCTATAATTTATGTATGAAAATAAAGAAAAATCAAGAATGTGTATGCTTGATTTGTATCGCTTTCTCCTTTTTTTTTTCAACTATATATATTATATTCATTTTTTTAATCTCTATTCTCTTCCCAATTCTTCGTCCTCAAATTAATAATGTGTTAAATTTTAGATTTTCAATTTCAAGTTTTTCGTATATGGGACGTGTAACGTTACGTTCAAACAATATGGAGTGAATCACTTAATAAGGAGAAAAAACTAATAAAAACTCTTAAAAAGCAATAGAAAACTGAGAAAAAGAAATATAATTAAAAGCTGGGATATTCATCATACTCGAAGTCCCGTTAGGCAGAAATCCTCAAAACAAATGTTATAATCAGTTTTTTCATAGCAGTGAGAGAGGAAAGGATAGTTTATGAATATTTTTTCAAAAATATTCAAATATTAAAATAAAGTTCAAAATAAATAAAAGATGAAGAAGCCAGCCAAGGCTTGACTTTTGAGTAACTGATGTAGTTAAAAATTTTCATAATGGCATTAGGATGGTTTCTCCTCTGGCAAATCCAAAAAGTCGAAATACTCTAAATTCCTCACAGGGTCACGACTTTTTAATCGAAAACCCTTCTGCCTGGAAGCAGGTCTGTATGGATAAAGCTCAGAAAAATCAGCCCTGGAATAATAATGAAATGAAGTTCCACACCTGAGAACAAATGAACAATGCAGTGAAAGGAGAGGAAAAAAAGGAAAAAAAAATATATGTGGCTAAGTAAGTAATCATTTTTACAGTAGTAATTTAGAATTATATATTCACAATAGGGTCACAAAGCAAGCGAGAAGTTTCGATGGTCACAATAAGATAAAATAAACTATTAAATCAACATTCAAACGTATATACTTGAATCAAATGAACCCTGAGATATCAGGCTCCTTGTCGACTAGAAAGTGACATTTTGAAGGAGAAACTTGAAGTGTGTGTGTGTGTGTCTATATTTTCTTCCTTTATGATTATTGAATGTTCGTATACTGAATTTTCTTAACCTTACATGCGAATTTTCTTAACCTTACATGCTACACATCATAATCTATCTTAAATTAAACCTAATCGAAGCACACAAAATCAGCCTGTAATATTGTTAGCCCCATATTCAGAATAAGAACAACAAAACTAAAAGATAAATAAATCCAATAAATTAATTTGAGTACTGCAACATAAAACTAACCGGCATATAATTATGTTGCAACCGCGAAACTTTTCGACATAATACCCACAATTAGGACACCTCTTCCATTTCATTTCCACAGCTAATTTCTTCAACTTGATGTCATCATTCTCGTTCTCATTCAAGTTCTGAAAATCTTCACACTTCATCTCTGCATGCCAAGGAACCTTACACTTGGCACAAAACATTCTGTTACAATGAGGACATGTTGATTCCTTTGTAGCCATCCCTGATCCTCCATCATCAATCAAAAGGGCAGAGCAATCTTTGAAAGGGCAATAGAACTTTTGAACCCCAGGGATCACAGCCTCACACAAAGCATTGCCCCATCTGTGAAACACTTGTTGCGGGAGTGTATTGCGACAGTACTCGGGCTCTAACACGCCTTGGCAGCCGGTTACCGGGCAGCCGATTGTTGTAATGCTTTCTTGCAACTTTGAGGCCACGTACTTAATTATGCAGTCGGTACAATATGAATGAGAGCAACCCTTGATTCTAAACGACTCATTGGGTGACTTGGATTCCACGCAGATCTCACAAACAAAAGAAGGATCGTTTTTTTGGGAATCTGAAGACTGCCCATTTTCAGCCATTGAATGATTTTAAAAGGGTTTCTTTCTTTTACCTAAAGGGGTGTTGTGAGGCAAAAGGTTGAGTACGTGCAAGTCGTCGTCGTCGTCGAAGTAGTCATCAAGATTAATGAAGATTTGAGAAGCTTTGATAGGGCCCCTCTGGTCATCAATGTGTTGCCCAACTGTAATCGCACTTCTCTTTCTTTTGCCCTTTTGCGAAGTTGATTTAATGAAGATTTCGTCTTCTTCTTCAAGGTCTAAAACCTCAATCTGGGCAATCTTCCGTGCCTTCATTTTTTTGGCCTCACTCTTACAGTTATCAAACCCTATATGTAGGTTTTGCGTGACAATGGGACGGGTTAAAACATATATATGTATCAAATGTATTGGCTTTGGGTCGATTTAAAATAGATTAGATGAGTATCCAAAATAAATATGGAGAGAGTGTGGATTGAGTTTAAGATCTGGATTTATATTCATATTCAATTATAAGTCTTTTAATTTTAATTTATTTTAAAAAGTTTTAGCCATCCATTATTCACTATTTCTACAATCAAATTAAATTTAAACCTAACTGACTAAGGGTACGTGACTAACTGTCTAAGTGTATGTACATTACATGGAATTGCTTTGGCTAATGTAATGCACTCCCATGTTTGATAAATTTTTCTGTTCACATGTGGTTTAACATAATACACTATAATGCGGATAGTTCCACGATAAATAAATCTAAGGATGGGTTGGGATTGGGTAATACGACACTGTTTAAATTAGTTTTTTTTTCATTTCTTTAATTAAAATAATAAAAAATAAATAACAATATATAATATTAAATAATCTTATAAACTCAAATAATCTTAAAATATTAATTTAATATACATATTAAAATAAAAATATTATTTATATGACACAGTCCATATTACATCAAGTATAATATTGCATTATAACTTAATACAATATAATGCAAATGTGCAGTACAGTAGAATGCAATACAATTCAGTATGTCGTACGGATTCTAAAATCAAAATTATAAGATCAAATATTCATCCCTTTTATATGAAATTTAAATTTTTTAAATTTATTTGAGTTTAATTATATTTTTTAGTTGCCATTAGGAGCTTAGCCTTATAGTCCCATCAGACTCCATTCTCCTTCTCAATATATAATTCCTATATATTTGAATGAAAGTTGTATTTTCTCCCACTAGTTTGTCAGTGGAGCTGACTTCTCCTCCGCTAACTTGTGAATGAAGCTACTATTTGTTAGGAAATTGGTGGTGAAAGCAGACACGCAGCTAAAGTAAAATTATAATAAAATAAAGAACAAGTGTAAAAGAGGATACCAGAAATTACGTGGTTCGGCTTTTAGCCTACGTCCACGGGCGAAGACAGAAGGAAATATTTTACTAGTGAAAAGGAGTTACAAGTATTGTGGTATTTTAGCTCACTTTCCAAAACTCCAATACACCTAAACTCTCAAAACACTAATAACAAGAGCTTATAAACTCAAGCTCTCAAAACTCTCTCTCAACCCCAAATTCTCTCTATGGAATTGGATTCAAAATTGAATGAGAAATGCATTCGGAAACTCTCCATTTTATAGGCAAAATTTTCCATTAAAATATTATTTTTCCTTTCTCTTTTCTTGCGGGCTGCTGCCAAACTTCTTCCATTATTTTTCCTTTCTTTGAAAAACCCTTTGCTTGCTAAATCCATGTGCTTCTAGATGCATTCAAAGCCGTGTGCATCTAGAAGCACACGACTTTCACACTATTTCCCTAAATTTCTAAGGAATTTACTGACATTGAGCAATTTGTAGGGATAAATTTTAAAATTCTAATTGTAAACATCTCAGTTTTATTGTATCCCAAAAAAAAAATTGACATCGAACATTTCAATTTTTATTTTTTCCTAAATATATGTTGCCATTTTATTTTTATTTTTATTTATTCAGACATGATATGGATATGGGTAAAAAACATGCACCATAATGGATTCAGAGCAAGTACGAAAGCAACATAATATTGAAATGATGGAAAATTTTGGATTTGATTCGGTAGAAATGGAGCTTATTAATTAATAATATCATTAAATTCATTCAATTTGACATTTAAAAGTACATTATTTTATTCCCTACCCCAACTCTGTCCTTAATATCAATCCATTCCTTTCCTCTTATCCTCAATTTCCTTCATGCCTCCAACTCTAAGTTAAATCTTTCATTTACTCCCAAAATTCTAAACAAAATTGGCAAAACAATTTAATAAACAATATAAATAAATCAGCGCATCCAAAAATTCGTAAAAATAAAAATTGTATTTAATTTGTATAGCGAGCCCAAAATTTCTATTTCCCGAACAAATCTTAGGCACAAAATAATAGAGGCTACAAATTAATGCACAAAAAAGCATAATTTTCACACCAGCTAAATCCATAATTTACCTGTTTTTCATTTGATGGACAAAGAGCTGCATATATATAATTATATATGGATGCGATTTCTAAGAATGCAAGCAATATATATATGGAGATCCATTGGGTAACCAAAAATTAAGAATAATGAATCTTATTTATTATTATTATTTAAAAATGGAGACCACGTATAACTTGGAAGCAGTAGCCGATCGAGAATGGGAAGAAATCACCAAACGGTGTAGTTAATTTAAAACAGAGAGACCTTCTATAAGTAGGACAATCAATCGAGATCTAACTTTCTTAATTTGCGGTGATAAATAATTGTAACAATCAATTTCAAGATTGTTATGTGATTTAGATAGGTAGAATAAAAAGTAAGCTACGTATTTTTATTATACTCTATTTATTATGATTACTCATTTATTATTGTCATCAACGCTTTATTCTTTCTATCTCTTACATGGGCGGGAAAATGACAATTTTTGTTCATGTCATGTATATGAGACTTAAATTGTCCACATAATTACTTGTTTAAAACTTCGTCGTTTAATGTGTACGTGCACAGTTCCCTCATGAATTAATTTTTTTTTATAATGGGATATAAGTAGATTTGTCAGAAAAGTTAGAGCATTGTTGTAAATTCATAATTTTGAGGTCTACAGCACTACATATTAATTACTATAATATTATACTAATTGAAATATGTAATTTGTATTCGAACTGACATGATAAATAATATATTTCTATCTAATTGAATCGAGTGATAAATAATTATTAAAATTTTTAATTTTTAATTTAAATAATAATTTTTTATTAATGACATATCAATTAGAATACAGACTTCAAATGTTTCAAGCCCAATGAATGAAAGTACCTGACCAAATGCTGCCAACAACCTAACAATTTTTACATTTTGTTTGTTGCTTTTAATATTACATACCTTTTTGATTAGTGTGAATTTTTTTTTTTTAATTTCGCCATCACCAAATTGAAGGTAACGCAATTAATGTCGACGAGGAGTGTGAATTTATTTTATTTCATTATTTTAAGTAATGGGACGGGGTTGAACTTTAATAACAAAAACAACAATATATCACAATTTATTTTTTATTTCCCCCACTGAGTTTTACGGTATTTCTACTATGATGGATTGTATGACCGTAATTTTCATTTTCGTACCTTGTCGTCTGTATATAGCTTTTTTTTTTTTTAAATGTGGGGGGTTAGGCAAGACCCCTATCAGTCATATAAATACGATAAAGAAGAAAATACACAGGAGGGGGACATGAGCCAAAACCTCCTAGAGAAAATGAGAACAGAAGAAAAAAAAGAAAAAGGCTATTGTCGTCTGTATATAGCTTGGTGGATGGTGATTCATATAAATCATCCCCATCCAAAAGCATAAACCAATAAAAACTTGCAGTTGTTATTATACAATATTACAGTAGTACCTGAATTAAGTCCGGTGGACATCCCTTACTTCTTTTTGCCACTGATTGCTGCCTCTTTCACATCAGTCACCGATGGATATAGGTTTCGTCGTAATCCTGCGTTCTCCACCACCGTCGGCGTGCTTTAAAAATCTCAATGGTTCCCGTCCCGACTGACCACCCAAACCACCCCACTGGCCGCTCCAATTTATAACATCGATTCAAAATAAAAATTGTTTTCTATCATTTTACAACTAATCATTTGTGTGGCGAGAAATCGAAGAAAAATTATGCAATCGTTGATTTCATTTATTAAGTTTATTATTTAATTATTTTTTAATCAAGAATAAATTATAATTTATTATTACAGCATGATTCACAAGTTCAAATATCTTAAAAAATATAAATAATTCTCAGAAAACATAAAGTTCAAAACCGTTTGAAATATTTTAAAAAATAAATAAATAAACTAACTTCCTTTTATATTATTCTTTGTTTACCTTTACGTGACGTTATTAGACTACATTTGAAAATTTTAAAAATTAAAATGAGTCCTTTAAATTTCAAGAGTAATATTAATTTTTTAAGATAAACTAACATATTATATGTACAAACAAATTAACTTATCAACTAATAATAAAAATAAAAATGAAGTAACAAAAATAAAGTTTTGTAATATCAAAATAATAAAGTGTTACAGCCTAATACTTTTACTATATTTCTTATTTTAAAATTTTATCTTTTTTATTTTATAATTTTTTTAAGTATTGAAAGATTAATAGCCCATATTTTTAGTACATATTCAATTTATTTATTCTATATTAAATATATATTATATAGCAAAAAGATATTATTTACATTTTATCAATTTTCCATGTGTTTAAAAAATTTTACACGATATTACGTTTTTGTTCTTACAACGTCCCTCAGTCAGACTAAATTAGTGGATGAAGTTTTAAAAATTTTAAAGGAAATGAGTAATATAAAAAAATATTTAAAAACCTTTAGCTTTTATGATTTTATAATAAACAGTAAGGATTGCAGTGTTAATAACCAATAGAATGCATCTAAGCCGTTGAATAGTTGGGCTATTAGATCTATTGGCCGCCGGATAAAAAAGCACAAACTCGAGAAATGGAGGGAGAATGAGAGATCGAACAAAATCAAATAAGTTATTTTTTTAATAAAAAATTTAATTCGTAAAAATTATAGGAAAAAAATGATAAATTCAAATAACCACACCCCCCGGACCCTCCGCATATATAACGAAAAAGGCGGAAGAGAAAACACAACTCCAGAATAGTAAATCCACCCTGCTGCCTTCTCTCCCTGCTCTCGTTCGAATTCGAGCCACAACGACGCACCGACACGGTCTGTTCCACCACGACCGTTGCTGCAGTTGCTCCACCAACCACCTCGACCACTACCGCAGCTTGCTTCACTGCGGTTTTGATGGTAAAATATATTAAATAATTAATTTCGAATGTATATTGTATTATTTGTATTAGCAACTATTTAATTGTAGTTCTAGGGTTTCTAGCATTTTAATTTTTTGTCAAAATTTTAATCCTGGTTCATTAGCTCTAATGCTAGAGATAACATGTAATCTCCAAAGCATTAAGTTGTTTTGGGTCAGTTTGATAGGAGTGGTAAAAATATGCTAGATTTCTGGGTGCTGAGTGTGGGATGTATTCGTTGTCACTGGATTTCTGGGGTCAATGCTTGAGCTTTGATGCTCACTATTCTGAGATGAATTCTGATTTTGATTCAAGTCATCCATTTTCTCACTTGGATTCATATTAGTTTGTGTGTTGCTACTGCTTGCCATAGCTCAAGGTTGGTTATGTTACCAACTTAAATTCTCAAAGAATTGCTTATAAAACAAGCAGAGCATAAACCAGAAACAACAATGAAATGGAAAAAAACTTGAATGAATTTAGAATTACAGAGTACTGTCTATTTATACACAAGCACATAGAAAAAGACAACTAGCATAAAAGGGGTAACTTGGGAAATAAAAGAAAATTTTTCCATTATAATAGCAATCAGCATCCAACCATTGTAAAGCTTCTAGAAACGCCACTCCCTCAATTTTTTTGTTAATATGTTTCTGAATAGATTTGAGAAATGCAGGAAGGTGTCTGTTGGACTTACCGGGCAAAGAAGGTTTCAGAACATGTGGCGTCACAAATTTGCTAAACGATCATCGGAGACCCCGCACTGGTCTTCCAGTTTGGGGCAATCTTCTCATTTTTCGGTTTCTAACAGGGTAAATCTTGATCAGATTGCTGAGAGACTTGTCACACTCGGGCAGAACTTAGATTCTATAGAACCAGCTGTTGAAAGTCCCAATCCTTCTACTTTTTCAAGTATTATAATCAGAGGTCATCAAGAGGGTTGCGGCAATCTATCTTTAAAGATTGTTATGATCTACCAGATGAGTTTCAAACTCTAATATCTGGAATGGTCCAATGGGAGCAAGATGTTCGTAGTTCTGCTTAAGAAGATAGAAGATTTGATGTCTCTACTAGTGAGAAATCAAACTCCACACATTGTCCTACTAAACGACTTTGCAACCATGGAGGGAATGGCCTTAACGAGTTCAGTCCCCTCTCACAGCTTTGCAATATAGGAAGTGAATTTTCTCTGCCATGGCAGTTTCACCACCAGCATAGAGGCCTCTCTGTTGATCAATTCAGCCAATCTGAGGAGTTGGCTAGGTTTATTTTTAATTATGTTTAAATAAAGCAATTCTGTTTTGTAACTATCTTTGCTTGTGGGTTGAACTTGACTATGTTTCAGTGCAGTCAGAGACTTGATGTCATATTTAGAAAGCAATAGAAGGGAAATGAATGCCCTCACCAAAAAGAAGCAGATGTTCTTGTCTGATTTGTGCCCTTATGATCAAAATATGATCAATTTTGGCTAATTAAGTTATAATCATGTTCCTAAACTCTCTTTTTCATAAAATTGAAAATATAACAAAAACAAATAGGAATAGTGTGCATGCCATGGCAAAAAATTTAGGACGTGTATACCCAAGAGAAAAAGTTAGGAAATAACGTTAGCACAAATATGTGCAACCACACATGTCCGTGCAGTCCTGCATGTCCAGCCACCCCTTGTGTCCATCCAATGCTAAATATGTGCCGCCCTACATGTCCACACACTGGGCTTCAATTGAAGGGCCTGGGTCAGGCTTTGCCAAACCCAGGCCCAGACCCATATATGTTTAATTGGCCTAGGCTCTCTCAAAGTCCATCCAAATTGAGCGGGCCTGGGCTTTTACGAATTTTTAAATATTTTTTAATGAAACGATAAATTTTCAAAACATAATTATCCAATACATAATACTACAATAGGTTATAAACGTAAACATAATTTTCTAATACATGATTAGCCGACACACAAAATATGAAAATACTAACATCACAAGCACTGTACACAACATACAAATCAACCACTAATATAAAAAAGAAAATAATCCAATATTTGCAAGCTATCTTCGTCCTCATTCTTCAATTCCTCGCCAGTAAAAATTTCTTCTTCAGGAACTTCACCTAATAAAAATTTCCTTCCATAATTTAAGGAAATAACGTTGCACAAAAAAAACATAATTGAGTATGGTAAAATGCTATCAAGAAATAGATGATGGTGATGCATCATGCCTGCAAATCTTTTTTTAATAGAATTTTTTACTGTATTTTTATTACCAGAATCTCGGCCATGTAACTATATTAATAATGCCCCCAAATTAAAGTCCAAATAAGCACTGTACACAACATACAAATCAACCACTAATATAAAAAAGAAAATAATCCAATATTTGCAAGCTATCTTCGTCCTCATTCTTCAATTCCTCGCCAGTCAAAATTTCTTCTTCAGGAACTTCACCTAATAAAAATTTCCTTCCATAATTTAAGGAAATAACGTTGCACAAAAAAAACATAATTGAGTATGGTAAAATGCTATCAAGAAATAGATGATGGTGATGCATCATGCCTGCAAAGCTTTTTTTAATAGAATTTTTTACTGTATTTTTATTACCAGAATCTCGGCCATGTAACTATATTAATAATGCCCCCAAATTAAAGTCCAAATAAAATTAAATAGTATAGTCTAACAAATTAAATTAACTCATATTGTAAGGTACCAAGAATTAAATATTCTATTGGCAAATTCAAAATGCAAAAGCTATCCAAACGGAACCTACTGGTCGGTCCATGAAAATTAATTATTTCTTCATTATTGTCCAATTAATATCTGATCATATGGTTTACGAGGTAGGTCATACATTAATTATATAATTACTTCATAGCTATCCAATATCTTCATACACCTTTTATGACAAACCTATTGATCTGTACAAATTAGTAGTTAATTTGTTGTTGTCCAATATGATCACTTGATAAGATTAAGACATAAATAAATTTGTTTTATGGGGTTTAGGGTACCTCACTGGATTGTGATGTATGAGTTGTTTTGGACTTGTAAAGGAGCTGAAAAGGAAAGGGAATGAGATGGCTACAGCAAGGGGTCTGGACTGGAGAGGGAGGGTTTGAAGGAGAACCTCCAAATGTGCAAAACAACAAAAAGAGGTTAGAGGTGGAGTCGGCGGTGGCTGACAACCACACTCCAATGCTCAAGTCAGCTACTTGAACTTTTATGGAGTTGAGAGCTTACGAGCTCTCTAAAATGGAGGCTGAAGGTTGAACAAGAACTCAGCCCATGGTTTTCTGTGTGTATTTTGTTGATGGGTATGAGAGGGATAAAACCTTCTTGCCTTTATATAATACAAAGTTTATGCCAAACCCATAACCAAACTTGTTGAATAGCAAGAATAGCTGCCATAAATTCAGCATAAAACGAGGATGGATGTCCAATAACATAGTGAACCTGCCAAGGAATGTTCCATGATGATCTCTAAAAAGTCCATCACAGGCAGATAGCCCAGGATTATTCTTTAATAAACCATCAGTGTTAACTTTTATCTAAGTTGGAGGAGGGGGACGCCATATCACAATTGCTACTTTGGGAGCTTTTCCAAACCTTGGATCAATGCCCAATCGAACAAATATTGCCAAATCATGAAAGTGTGCAACACTTCCTGCCTAAGAGTGACAGAGTAAATATTAATTTTTTACAGTGAGCCATAGCATTATGAACAGTGAGAGATCCATCTTGAAATCAAATGAGGTCGTGGGCTCTCCAAATCAAATGAACCACGTTGCAGCAAGCTACCACCCACATGTTCCGGATTTGAGATGGGAAATTCTTACTCTCTAGCACATCCCAAAAGTTTGACCACAGACCACCATTAGGGACATGAGTATTAAACATATCAGCAAGCCATTTACATAATGCTTGGGCAAATGAGCATTGGCAAGATATATGATCAATTTATTCTCTATAAGAAAATGTTGGGTAAGGGAGTTAGGTGGAAATTATCGAAACACCTCTAATTTGGAGCTTTCATCAGTTGGAAGTTTTCCATGGAAGATATGCTAAATAAGCATTGAAAATTTATTTAAGAGGTAAAGTCTGTCCAAGTTGACGAGCATCAACACTGTGTGGAGGCTGTCAACATTGAACCATCTGTTCACTTCTGCTTCATTTTCGTCTTGAGCGGCTGGAGTTTTTTTCTTCAGAGATATAGACGACAGGTCGGAATCATTTTAAATCTAATATCAGATCCGCTGTATACATATAGAAGACGTGCCCGTACAATGTTTACCTTATACTGTTTACTTTATTATATTCTCTCAAGAGATGAACCGGCAGCCCCCGAGTTACACTTATTTTTACATTAATTTGTAATAATGATTTGTCATATTTTCCAAATATGTATTGTGGCCATTAGTCATTTCCTGCGATCAAACACAACTTTAGATTAAGAAACATTGAACGGTAATGATTAGATGTGATGGATAATTAATTTTATTAATATTTTTTCTCTCATCTCTTTAATAATTTTTAAGATATAAAAATAAAGAGTAATGATACAGCTACAAATTCTTGTACAAATTTATTTTGTACAAATTAATGTGGCATGATAAGATTAGTTGAATGAAAATATAAAATAATAAAAATAAATCATGTGGGCCAAGTGATATTTAATTCAACCAATCTTATCATGCCACATCAGTTTGTACAAAATAAATTTGTACAAGAGTTTGTGGCTGTATCGTTACTCAAAAATAAACGTTTATTGAATTGTAGATAAACTTATTATTTTATTGATTAATTATGCCTGTTTTAGTTAATAGATTTTATGTAGTGTTATTAATTTATATATATTATACGGTATTTTTCTTTTCCCATCTTGTTCCCCTTTTATATACACACACACGCTGCATAAGTACATGTACGAACAAATTTCTCCTTATTTGTTCAGACAGTGAGATGGGAAGTGATTTTATCAATGGTCATGTTAAAATATTCATCCGTCATTGCTCCAATTCCCCTACGGCATAATACCTACAGATTTCCTTTGGGTTTCAAAGGAATGCCTCATACCATTGTAAATTTTTAATATATAGTTTTATATTCCATCTAAAGATATAGATTTGTAAAGATGTTAGAATACAATGGATTAAACCCTTAGTTTGGTTGTACTAGGAGTTTCCTGGCAAGAAAATCGTCTTGATAAGGATAGAGTTGTACTAGGAGTTTCCTGGCAAGAAACTTGTCTTGATAAGGATAGACAAAGAATTATATTTCTATCATCCTTGATTTTAGTTAAAATTTTATTTGTGGCTAACGTCAAAATAGATGAAGATGAAACAAAAAATTTCAAAATCTAAATCTACTATGAACACTCATTTACTCTGCACACTTTTTTTAATAATTTTAAAAATATAAATTTTTGCTTAGGATACTTTTTCAAATATCTATTTGTCCTAATTATCCAATTCTTAATTTTCTTATTTTTTCTTTACACCTAATAACATATTTATCCTCACAAGCAAAATATCTAACTTTTTTCTATTGTATTAAATTTTTATGTTTCTCTCATAATTTCGTTTAATATATGTTTTTTTTTTCAATGCCACGATTTAAGTTTGCATTCCAAACCCGCGAAAGCAGGTGGATTAGCTAGACTGAAGATCACAAAGCAAATTAAAAAATATACATAAATATTCTCTTTGATTTATTTATTTACTTATGTTGGATTAGTGTAATTTATTGTTCTTCCTCTACTTCTGTTTTTAATTCCTTTTGTTTCGGTTTCAAAAAAGGGGACATGTTTCTTCATGTTTTTCTATCAATTAACAAACAAATGAATAAATAGAAAAAGTTTAGAGTTGGACTATTGGCACCCCTCCAAAATCCTATTAAAACTCCTATTTCTATTATACTTCACCTATTGTCAAAAATACCCTTCTTCTTAATAAACTTCCTTTTCTGTTAAATTTTTTTTCAATTTACAATAATTCTTTTGCAATGAAATTCAATTGTTTGCCCCATAAGAAAATTGGTATAAGCTAAATACAAATGCTACTATAAACGGTCCAAGCTGCCTGGAGTACTTGGCCAATCTTGTATTCTCCCTTCATAAACACTTGGTGGCAGGTGTGGCTAGAGGAAGCTCCTGCATAAATTGTAAATATATTGTTGCTCCCTTGCCTTTTTTTTTATTTTCTAATATAGAATACTCTTTTTTACACTTTTAAAAATAACCTCTTCTGCGCTAAATTTTATTTTTAAAAAAAAAATGCAGTTTTGATATCACCTATCTTCTCCAACTTTCTTTTTCCACAAAACCAAAAATCTCTAACTCCCGAAAATAAAAATAATAAAAATAAAAAAGAATATTGTTTTAAATTTGTGTAAACTAATTGTATAGGTGAAACTATGAAAGAGAAAAAAATAAGAGAGAAAAATATAAGGTTAATTCTATTTTTTTATGCCCTTAAATGTAATTGTAATATAATAGGAGTTTTATAAGATCAATTAAGGGGTGCCAATAGTCCAACTCAAAAGTTTAATCCATAGCTATACACAATATTTTGACGTGAACATTGATTCAATTTTTCATTGCTGATGTAGTTTATTGTAGATAAAGTAGGACGCTGGACAAAAAATTTATTACATTGTTCTTAATAGTAAATTACATAAACTTAGTAATATAAAAAAATGTTAAATGTGTACAGTTCTAAATAAAGTTTGGAGTGTCAATAACTCCATCCTTAATCAAACCTTTGCAACTAATGAAAAAGGCTCATCATTTTTAATTAAATTGATTTTCTTCTCTCATTTATCTCTTCACAATGCGGCATGATTGACTTGATAAACTGAAAAAAAGAAAAAAATAAAAAAAGTTCGGGCCAAACATAGGCAGAGAGCGGAAGAAACAAGGGTATTTTGTTTAAATCATATATTTATAAGGGTAAACATAGGTTGTAATTCTCCGCCCTTTGATGATAAAATAAGATTCCTTCAATATATGGATCAGAATTCATTTCATTACATCTTGAATTAGCAAACCAAATTAAAAAAAAAAAAGAATCAGTTACAGAATATTAATTAACTCCCAATTATCATTGAATTGTACTTAAAATCTGACAGAAAATTTCTGTCCCAGATTGATTAAATCATCCCCCAAAAGCAAAATACAAAAGCAACAGCGTGAATGATTGATTTACTCAGAACCGGCAAAGTTACCAAAACTTATGTTATTTTTAGAAGCCATATGAATCTTACGGGTGTACTCTTGGACGGGCGAATCCTTTGGAAGCAAATCAAAGCATTCATAAGTTGTCTTAACAGCATAGTCAAGTTCATATTCCAAAGAGCCGAAATCTTCTCCTTTAAGCGATACAATGGCTGCATTGCTTCTGGTGAAAATCATATTGTAATAGGCTTGGACCATCCCGAGCCTAGCTGCATCAATACCGTCGGTTTCGGATTTCAATTTTTCGATAGCCTTAATACCTTCGTCAGCACGTTCAGCGATGACCTTTAGTCCTGCTAAAAGGATATCATTATGGGTGGGATTCTCAGGATTCTCCAAGTATTTTGGGATTGAATCGGAGCAGTCGTTGGGGAATTGGGAGCCCAAGCACAACTCATCAACACGACCGGTTCCTTCAACGTTATGCAATGACGAAAGAAGAGAATATAAAGCGATGGCAAAGATGATTGTAACTTTAATTGCCATTGTTCTTGATCTCTTCTCTTCTCGCTCTCTATATCTTCTTTATTTGAGGAGAAATGAGAAATAAGAGACACCACTTGGAGCTTACAAGGGAAGGGCCTTATAAAGGCCTGTGTATGTATATTTATGCATGCAAAAATAGGAAGTGCCATTCAAATTTTGTACAATACAATCGCTAAATTGGTTGAGAAATATTCTGTTTATAGATCGTGTTTGTTGTTGATTTGACCTTGTCCCCGTCAAGCCTACCTCTAATTACCACAAATTACTTTCTTAATCTAAATTAAAGAGAAAAAATTAAATTAACAAAAAATGATGAAAGATTAAAATAAAACATGCTGATTAAACAAAGACGTGATGCAATTTTTATGTCCATTTTAAGCGTTTATCACCATCCTGATCAAGACTCAAAATATGAACTTTCAAATTTTTTTTTTGAACTATATTTTTCAGATCATATATTCTATTCACACTATCCATAGGATTAAACAAAATAGAAAAAGATTGAACCAAGGTTTTGCAAAGAAGATTTATATGGATGAAAAGAATGAATAAAAAATTATGTACGCACCTTGCTGTCAATATAATTTTCTATTAATACATTTTTTTTACATTCTCCATTAATTTTTCTTTTCTGTTACTGTCATTTTTTAATTGTATTCTGTCAAAGTTTATTTTTTGAGATAAAAATGCTAAATGCATGATTTTAATTAATTTGTACAATGAAAATATCAACTACAAATGCAAATTTAAAAATAAAATTCAATAAATAAATTTTACGAAATATAAAAGGTCCTAAACGTTGAATTTCGCCTAAGGCCCAAAGCGCGGCAAGTTTTGTTCTATATAGAATGCTTATATATGTAACATGTTTAATAATCATTTTTTTTTTCATTATCTTTATCACTTGTCCACTGCGTTATTCAGAAATTGAAAAAAAAAAACTAAAAGCAAGTGAACGAAAAGAAAAAAAAATTGTTCATGGAGTCGCATGAAGCGATTATGAGCTCAAGTTTGTTTCCTTTGGAATCTTCATCAATTCAGCAGCAATTTAAATAATAAAACAATAGTACTCTCCTTAATCCTCAGCCCTCATTCAAAGTTGAATGAGATATTATTATTATTATTATTTTGGCTCTTGAGATATGATTTAGATTTAAACAATTAATTGTTGGTAATTCGTGTCAGATTTGAAGAGGACACGGTCAAATCAACAATAAACTGGATCTACAAACGGAATACACTAAGCCAAAATTAGCTGTTGAATAGTACTAAAAGTTGAATGGGAGTAGCTAGCTATTTGCATGCCTGCACGTATACATATATATCCGAGATGTTAGCTTGAATTTCTATCTCCTGTTCTGGTTTCTCTTCTCCAAATTAAAATTAAATAAAGAAGAGAAGAACAGATCAATAACAATGGCAGTTAAAGTAACAATAATTTTCGCCATCGCTTTGTCATCTCTCCTTTCATTGAATTATATTGAAGCCAATATTGTTTCTGTTGAGGAAGCATGTTCTAGCACCCAGTTCCCTGACAACTGCATTGATTCAATCCCAAAACACTAAAGACTTTTCTAAGGATGTTACCCATAATGATATCCTTTTAGCAGGACTAAAGCTCCTCGGCAAACGAGCTCAAGAAGGCATTGATAAGATCGAAAAATTGAAACCCCAAAGCCAAAGTATTGATGCAGCTAGGCTTGGCATGGTCCAAGCTTATTATAAAGTGGTTCTCGCAAGAAGCAAGGCCGCCATTGAATCACTTAATGGTTCTGATTTTGGCTCTTTGGAATATGAACTTGATGGAGATGTAAACACTGTTTATGAATGTCAGGATTTGGTTCCGAAGGATAGTCCTGTCCAAGAATACACTGAAAATATGCATATGGCCGTTAAAAACAACTTGAGTTTCGGCATCTTGGTCGGTAACAAGTAACTCATCATTAATTAACTAATTCATTGCCTTTTGCTTTTGTATCCGCAATTGCATTCAGAGGGTGATTAATTTAATTGATCAATTTGATACACATACTAGGTTTCAAATTTTATTCACAGTGAAATGGTGACTGGGAATTAGTATCTAGTGTTTTTTACTTTTTTTTTGGCATTTTTGTTTTGTCTGTTAATTGAAAATAGAATCATGGATTTCAAAGGAATTCTAATTCCATTAATTGACGTAATCCTAATTCCTATTAGGATTATTTCCCTTCATTCTTTCAAATCCATGTTTATCATGAGGTATGATTATTGATTCTTTAATAAATACATATTTCATAAACTCAAAAGATTAATTTAATAACATCTAATTTATAATTTGTGAATAATTTTTAGACTGTAAAAAAAGAAAAAAAGAAAAGGAAAACACAGTCTGCCACCGGCAAGGGCATAAGCAACCAGTCGTAGCCGACCAAGTGAAAGAAATTTGTTCAATGACCTGAACGAAAGAATTAAGTGAAACAAAATAAAATTAACTGCTATAGGATTTGATATGAAGAAAGGAATATCACAATCTTTTGTGAGGAGAGTAAGGTTTAATTTTCCTCTAATACATAAGAAGTTCGCCGCGAGTGGGTTCTTCAAGAAAAAGCAATGTTCAATTTGTTTCGTAATTAGATAATGATAGTTATTCGAATAAGATCTTTTTTTATCGAATTTGACTTCATGTCTGTATTTGCTCTATTAGGATTAGGGTTATTTTGAGTTCTCCTAGACTTTTAAATCTTTTGTGCCACTTATCTTTTAGTATTGGTGTGTGATGAAATTTAACTACTTTTATTTTGAATTTATTAGCCACTTATTTTTTAATGTTAGTATAATTAGAATTTAACTACTTTTATTTTTTTATTTATTAACACTAATCAAATTATGAGATCCTGAGAAAAACATCAGATTACTCCTCCTAGCAATATTCCCACTACGCAACTTTTTAACATATTTTTTGACGTAGAGATTCAACTGACCCTTGGGTTTCGCCTCAAGGATTTCAATTTATTATCAAAGCGTTTACCCAACACTGGTCCGGCAGCATGCACGTGACGTGGTATTAAAGGGATAATCCCACATCAAGTGAGTTCTTGGACTAATATAATAAAAAGCTTAGAGCAATTTTCTATTCTTGGGTTGATTTTTTAGTGTGAGTTAGTAACATACGTTTCTAATTCAAAAAATGCACAAGTAATAGGTCAAGTAATGAGTCAGTACGAGTTTGGGTATTAAGTTTAAATAGTATCATATGATTAGTGCATGAGATTGTGTACCAGATCAGCAGTCACTTGAATAAACTACCAACGTAGAACACATATATAAAATGCATGGAATTTATACCATGCAAACAAATTTTCAAATTCTCTTTTAGTTCCTTTCTGAATTGTGGTCGATTTAATTTGGTAGGATTTGTACATTAATTATTTTTATTTCTATCGTAAATAATTTTCTTATAGAATGATGATAATCGACATCCTTATGTATAAGGATTCCTTACTTACTAGGGCTGTATTTATAAACTAGTATAAATAGAGAGCCTTATTGAAGGCAAGCTGACACATTCAGCCATCAAACTTATCTCTCTCTTTGATTAAAGTTCCTAACTAATCAATTAACGTGTATATTTGTATCTCAGTTCAGTAAGGGAACCAATGGAAGCTCATCAAGTAGCGAAGACGTACGGTCAACAAAAAGAAACCTTGCCTTCAAGGCTCTACACCAACAGCCAAAACATCGGAACACCAAATGGAGCCAGTAGAGATTTTGTCTGTTCTGTAATTATTTGGTCTTATTCTTTTATTTGTTATAATTCTTTTCATTTGGATTGTATAAATTCTCAAGTTACCAGATTCCGGAACTCGCCCTCCAGAGTTTAAAGTTGATCAAGTCGTTGTTTTTCAATTCAACATCCGTTCTTCTCATTTGGACACTTTATCGGTTGTCACTTCTTCTCATTTAGACAGTAAATCGATTGTTACATTCTCTGTCAAAAACCCTAACTCTTACCGTAGCGAAAATATTTATTGTGAAGATGTTATGGCTTCGGTTCTTTACAAGGATGTAAACATCTCGTCTGTGAGAATTGAACCCTTCTTTACTTATCAAGATCAAAGTGTTAGACACGTTATCAAACGTGTATAATGTGGCCATCTAATTTATTTTAATTATTAGTTTTCTAATTTAAATTGATATTTATCTTTATTTAGTTTGCTTTTAAAACGTTGGGTTTAGTTTAAAATTTGAATAAAGATAAAACACCTCTTCCTAATATCTCTCATACAGATTACGGATGGTTTACTACAATCAAGGGGATAACAGCTCATAACTTCCTCTTTTATTTAAACATGTCATCATCTTGATGGGAGATGACTTACGGTCACGTTTTTTCAAGAAAAATATTGAGGGTCCCTGGTCTAACAACAGAGCCTGTGTATACCATCTACTTTCAGGAATTAAGTGTTGGATAGACTAGAAAATTCTGAGTACAAAGCATCGCTTGTTTTTGTTGGTTTTGTTTGCACTCCAGAGCCAAGTTTGTGTACAATTGAATCTGATAACTATGGCAGGAGGTAAGTTTTCTAACTTGGGGATGATGAATATAGTCCAATAGTTGGTATCAGAGCCATGCTTCTCATCTAGTTATCGATTCTTATATGTTAGAATCTGAATAATTTAAAGCATGATTGATTATTATATGAATAATTGTTTCGCATGCGTGATATAACATATGAATATGATTTTATGATATTCTGTGATATATATATAGTTTCAGGATAGCCTAAAATATTTCCGTTGTCTTTTCATATGGAATGCATGAATGGAATTATGCAATAATGGTTATTTGAGACTTGTCTGCAGAATTGATATAAGTATAATTAATTATTTCGTTTGACTCTAGCATGTCATTATATAAATTCAATTAATGCAATAGTCTACATTCGGCTTTTGTTAATGACGATGATGACATGTTGGTTGTCTAACATATGTAGATTTACTAAATTAAGTTTTAGTGATATTATAATATGTAAATAAATGCATGCATGATTGAATATAATATATTTGTTGTATTCTTGGATTGCATTAATAATGATAAAGGACACCTGTATTTGTTTAACTAGCATAATATTACGATTGGAAACCCGATGCATGACAAATGTCATATTTCCATGCTATTGGTTCTGTGAAGAATTGTTGGGTGTCTTAAAATTATATTCGGTAACCTTGGCATGTACTTTGATGATATAAATCCATGGAAAGTGATAATACTAGTTTCTGTTTTGTGAAATTATCACCTCTGTCAGTTATGGATTATAAGGAATGTATTATATGTTATTCACATGCCTGAATTATTTACCGTGTTCGTGTTGTTTGCATATTGGAATAAATTTGATGTCATTTATAAAGTTGTTACAATTTATTAATCGAGAGATATCCACAACACTCTAAATTAAGAAAATTTAGTCATATAAATTCTTAATGACATCAGATGGTAAAATGAAACATAATAATTAACCCCACAGGGAAATTATTATTATTTTTGTTTCAATTAGAATGAGATAGTGACTTATTATTCTTATTATAATAGCTGCCCACAGGCCTCTTTATCAAGATAATAAATAATATGCTAGTCTCATTATATGGATATAAATCTTTTGCATGTTATAATTTGCCCACAAGATAGTTATAATGATGCTTTGATTTATTTAAATTATTGGAAATTATTTACATGTGTAAATTTTTCTTAATTTATGCTTCAATATGTTTTGTAAGCTTGTACTTTGTTTGTTTTTGTAGCTATTCAATCTTTGTCTGTTCCAAACAGTGATACTTCTCGGATCCCTTTTCTGAGTGGTGACAATTTTAATGAATGGAAGGAGAAAATTCTCCTAACGTTAGGGTGTAATGACCTTGACTTAGCATTTTGAGTGGATGAGCCACCAGTACCTACAGAATTAAGTATTCCATAAGAGAAAGCATCATATGAACGATGAGAGCGATCCAATCGATTGAGCATGATGCTTATTAAGGCTCATGTTGGGAAAAGCATTCGTGGCTCTATTCCAGATTGTGATAAGGTGAAAGATTATCTCAATGCCATAGAGCAACAATTTGAGACATCTGACAAGGCTATGGCAAGCACCTTAATGAGTAAATTATCATCCATGAAGTTTACTGGCACCAAAGGAGTGCGTGAGCACATTATGGAAATGAGGGATATTGCTGCTCGACTCAAGTCGCTAGAAATTGAGATTTCAGAGTCTTTTCTTGTTCACTTTATTCTCAACTCACTACTTCAAGATTATGGACCTTTTAAGATTTCTTATAACACACAAAAAGAAAAGTGATCAATTAATGAACTCTTGACCTTATGTGTGCAAGAGGAACGGAGGTTGAATCAAGAGAGAATGGAAAGTGCCCATACAGTGACTGCTGAAAAGAAATTTGACAAGAAGGGGAAAGGAAAAGGCAAAGCACCTCTTAATCAGGTTAATAAGAACGCTATCAAGTGTTTTTTCTGCAAGAAGAAAGGACACATGAAGAAAGCTTGCCCAAATATAAGAAATGGCTTGAAAAGAAAGGTAATCTTATCTCTCTTGTGTGTTACGAATCTAATATGGTTCATGTTTCTCATAACACTTAGTGGATTGACTCTGGTTCTACAATCCATATCTCCAATACCATGCAGGGCTTCCTAAACCATAGGAAACCGATGGAAAGTGAACGAGCCATCTATTCAGGAAACAAGATGCCTACACGTGTTGAAGCTGTCGGGACCTAAAAACTTGTCCTTAATTCTGGCTTTGTTCTACACCTTGATAAAACCTCTTACATTCCATCCTTTTCTAGAAACCTTTTCAGTTTCAAGACTTTTATCATTTGGTTTTGGTTTTAATTTTTTTGGGACAATTTTTCACTTGTTAAAAGAGTCTGTTATTGTTGGTGATGGAATCTTAGATGATGGTATGTTTAAACTTCATTTAAATGATTTTAACCTTATGACTATCCATGGTAATATTGGTGTTAAGAGAAGTGCCTTAAATGAGCAATCCTCCATGTTGTGGCACAGGACATTAGGTCATATCTCCATTGAGAGAATTAAAAGGTTAGTAAATGATGGAGCACTTGAGGCTCTTGACTTATACGACAAATATCATAACTCGGTGTACTTAAAAAGATCTGAATTGACAATTCCAGTCATCAAAAGGATCAAAGCAAGCAAACCCATGAAATCTAACACGAAATGAATAAACAACTCAGATTCACCAAATTTAACAATTTTAATAGGTAGTATCTCATGAAAAATTTTAGCAATTGCTGCAAAAATCAAAGTATTAAATCCTAATCTAGTAATCCCAACTCACAAAAAAAAATATTAAGGAAAAAAATCAAGTAACAATAAAACATAAAAAAAAATCAATCAACAAAACTCATCAGTGCAATAGCAATGGTTAGTGATGAGCTAAGGCGACAACGACAGCGGAGACGACGAGCTGCAGGTGTTGGGTTCGCTACTGTTGCTTGCGCTACTGGTGTTGGGTTTGCTGCTGCATCGTGTGCTGGGTTCGCGTGGCTGCGTGTTGTGAACCGATGATGGTAGGTGAATCAGCGATGGCTACAATTGTTGGCGATGGCCGTTGGGTGGGTTGAGGTGAGCATGAGTGTGTCAGCTGTTTCTTGAGTGCGTGCGTTGGATCAAGATCCCCTGATATTTATCTGAACAAGCGCTATTAATATGATTCATGATTAATAAATAAAAAAATAATTAAATTACAATCATTTACTAATATTAAAATATAAATAATATAAAATTTGTAAAAAATTAAAAGTGCTCAAATCAAGAGAGAATTTCAATCCGCCTGAGCTGGCTGTTTCAATGTTTCTTTCTTCTTTCTTCTGTTTGTCTTTTGTTTTGTGTTTAATTTAGGGAATTAAGGATTCTGAGTTTTTGTTTTTGTTTATTATTTTATCTGATTTTTTTGACTAATAAATGAGAAAGCTCGGGCTCTTTTTAACTAGGCCCTTAACGAAGTCCAATTTATATGGGCATTCTGTTTTTCAGCCTGTATCCATTAATTTATCATTACTTTCCTGGGGTTTGACGAGGGTGTCAAGAATGTCAAAGTTGATTTAACTTGTGAATATAAATATCGATGTCCTTCGTAAACATCCTCCTTCCCTTAAACATTTTCCCGGAATATATCCAAAAGATCACCAATAGCCTCACTGGCAAGTTTAATCTCCTTAATCAATAGATCATTTTGATCTGTAAAGATTGCTTCATGTGCCAAGGAAAATCAAAATCAATATAAGATCAACTATAGATCTACATAAATAAAGCAACAGTAGCAACGAATCCTGACAAGTAACCGCCAACAGCAACTTTGTCCAAACTTTAAAGTAACATGACGACGTTATTGGAGAGAGAGGTGCAACGATCGGTGGAAAATCAACATAACGAGTTAACGACATCATTGGTGACGGGAGTAGGAGTGGTGGATAAAGGCGGACATAGGCGGAGACGGTGGCGAGAGAGTAGGACCGAGAGTCGGTGCGGCGAGGGGAGGAGTGGCGGTGACTTGAGATGGGGATCGAACTAAGATTAGGAAGGAGAAGGAGCTGTAGCCTTGTAAGCCGGCGATGAGAGATATTGCCATACAATGAGAGCCTTTGTTGTCATTGTCTCATTGTTGATGCTGTGACAGTTTTGAGAGAGAGAGAGAAACAGAAACAGAAACAGAATCGGTACCAACGCATCCGGAAATCCGAACCTTTTTTCCGATCCATTTCCGAACCGAAACAAATGGGTCGGTTTTTATTTTATTTCAATATTTATCAGTATTTTAACTTTTGAACTGAAGCAAGGTTTTCACTTTTCACCGGCGCCAAACCGATGCCCATACCTCAACAAATATATAAAAGGGAAAAGGACTGCGAGGTCCTTAATATTTGGTAAAAGGAACATAAAAATTCTTAATATTAAAAAAAAGATATTATTACTTTATCATCAAAATTATTTTAACATATCAGTATTATAGTTTGCTAAAAGTATATTTTATCACTAAATATTTGTATTGTTATTAATTTACTACTCTTCCGTTAAAAATGTTAAAAATTTACTAATATTTTGCTGATGTTATAAGGGCATCAAAGATATTTTTTATTAAAACTAAAACATTGCATTGCAAGTGTAAAATAAACAATAAAACAAAGTAAAAAAATTTCAAGGGAAATAATTAGAGAATTAGGAATTTGATATCCCTAAAATTGACCCCTCTCTCTCATTAATTTTTTTCCTTAATTAAGTTGTTATTGTTTTTAGTTGTGATTAATGCTTGAATTTCATAGATTATAATATTAATTTTGAACATAATTTTTTTATTTTTTTGGCTATTTTTCGTAATTCTGCATATTGTTCATTATTTTTATTAATTAGAATTTTTCAGTTGTTTTCTAAATCTTGTTAATTGTTACACTTATTATAAATAGTCATTATTTTTAGTTGTGATTAATACTCGAATTTCATAGGTTATAATATTAATTTTGAAACATAATTTTTTTATTAATTGTTTTCTTTGCCGTTTATCGTAATTCTACATATTATTCATTATTTTTTATTAATTACAATTTTTAGTTGTTTCCTAAATCTTATTTTTGTTCATTGTTTCTTTCTTTTAAAATGGTAAAATTGTCTTTGATTCTCTTGCGGTTAACTCATTTTCTGTGAAACATTAACGTTTTTTTAACGAAAAGGTGGTAAATTGATAACAATACAAACGCTTAGTAATAAAATGTACTTTTTCGCAAATTATGGTACTGACATGATATGTTAGAATAACTTTGATAGTAAAATGATAATATTAAAAAAAATACAAGTCCTTTTAACAATTCCGTTTATTTTAACAAAAAAAACGTAATATTGTATATTTACAACAAAATACATAGAAAATGACTGTTATCCCCTAGTGTTTGGGTAAAGGGACATAAAACTCACTAATGTTTCTAAAAAAGACTTATAAACCATTTTCCATTAATAAATTTTGTTTATTTTGATTGAGAAAAGGGTAATAATAATAACAACAACAACAACAACAATAATAAAAATAATAAAAAATAATAAAGTTAATAAAAATAATTATGATGATGACGACATTAATGACAATAATAATAGTAATTAAAATTAATAAATTTTAATAATGATATAATAATAATAATAATATCAATAATAGTGACATTAACAATGATAATGATAATAATAATTAAAATGATAAAATCAATAAAATTTAATAATATTATTATTATTATTTATATAATAATAATCACATTTATAAGTAACAACAATGATGATGATTATGAGGATGATAATATTACCAATTCTTAATTAAACTAGACAAAATTTATTAATGGAAAGGGGTTATATGTTTTTTTTTATATATATTAGGGAGTTTTATGTCCCTTTCCTGTAACGTTGGGTGGGCAGCAATCATTTTTCGTGTATTTTGTTGTAAATATAAAATATTATCCCTTTTTCCATTGAAATAAATAGAACTATTAATGGAAAAGGGACTTATACATCTTTTTCAAAATATTAAGGCTTTTAATATCCCTTTTCTCAAACATTGGGGGCTTAACAATCCTTTTCCATATATAAAATGCACGGAATTTATACCTTGTAAACAAATTGTCAAGTTAACTTTTTACTTTTTTTTTAGTTCATTTTTGAATTGAGGTAGAATTAATTTGGCAATATTTACAAAAATCTAAGATTCCCCTTATTAATTAAGAAATAAAATCACTACATTTAAAGAGATTATTATTAGCAATTATATTAAGATAACAAAATAAGAAAATAAAATTAATGTTATAAAATATTTATTTTATTTATCAATTATATATATACACAACAACAATAAAATTTGACACCTATTTTTAAATGTGTAGATAAATTTTATTTAGTATTACGTCTAATTTAATCATTTTTATTCTTACAATAGTTTAATGATAAATTTTACCAAACACATACAATTTCTTTAAAATTCACAGGACTTTTACAAGTAAATATTACCAAAAGTTTAACCGATTCTCTTCAAGTTGATTATTTTTATAGCATAGATAATAGTAATTATTTTTTAAAGGTTCAACATTACCAAATTAGCCCACAATTGTTCTAGTTAAGTTTATCATTTTAAAACATACAAATTAAATTATACGAAGTGACAAAAAAAATAATAACTTGTGGGTAAATTAATGCCATTTACATCATATAGTAAAAGTTATTAGGAGATTCTTTCATAATCTGATCTTGTACTGAGAAAAATTAAGTGCTGATTAATGGTTAATAAATAGAAAAAAATTAAATCCTACCCATATAATATCATTACAACAAATATAATAAATAATCTTTAAAAACTCAAGAGAGCTTACATCATCCTTGTACACATACTGTTAGTAATATGCCCTAAAGGCCAATCGAATGGTGATTTGATTGTTTAGGGAATAATTGTATTTAAATAGCATTTTGATATTTATAAAATGGCAAAGTTATCAATATTCATATATTAATTTAATGAATATAGTCCAAGAAGTAAAATAGTTAAGGAACACATTCTCGAGTATGTCGAGAATATGAAACGTGTATCCTTTGTACTATACTTCTAAATAGTTCCTAGTGGTGGATTTATGATTGGACATTATAAATTCCTATAAACACTAGTATGTGTTATGACTCCTTATGGTATGTGATACTAAAATGGATGGTGAGTTTCATATCATTGACATGAGATGTCAAGTCAAACACATAGGTACTTGTTAAAAGAACAAGTTTACTGAACTTGACCGAATATAGTAAGCCATATGGTCGTGAGTGTTAATGGCTTATTGTACATTGTAACAGACACTATGTTTAGTAATGGTCTTTAGACCTGAGGCATAACAGATGTCTTATACATAGACATCTCTGATATGTGAATGTATAACGATTGATTCCTAATCACGGAAGAGATCTAGCAATAGCTGTCATGGTTGGCTATGTATGAAGACAAGTTGATGGCCAATATGGAATTCATCACTTTGTAATATACAAAAAGGATGTCCCTATGAGATAATATGAATTGGCATGAGAAATCCTTGGCCAAGGTGAAATATATTTGAAGGAGTTCAAATTATATTATCATGTCAAGTTCATTTATATTTATTTTGAGATAAAGCACAACTGCTTAACATAATAAACCATAAGCTGTGCTTTTCTCTGGATATGGATGATGAAGAGACCAAGACATAGAGATACAATGGAATAGGTTCTATAGATCCAACAATTCTTGTTATTTAGATAGTCGTGATATACTGCTAGGTGTCACTCATGACTTGTAGAAACCTTATGATCAATATTGGTAAAGCGTACTACCAATGCATCTTAAGGTCATTAGAAAGGTTCTAATTGATGACTAAAGAGTTTAGCATCATTTAATGAATAAAGAGTTATCATTAAAATAGTTCTACTACCTTATAACTAAGAACCTAAAAGGTCACACACAATATAGAAATGAAAAAGGAGTTACTAGAAAATGAGAAGTTAGATTTCCTAATTTTAGGAAAATCAATATTTATATTATAATTCATTGAGAATGAATATAAATATAAATACATCTTAAATATGATTTAAGATAGAAATTTAGATGTTCATAAATAGTTTAAGGAACAAAATAAATTTCATAAATCCTCAATTAAACATTATGGAATGTCGAGCACGTAAAATGACCGTTTTGGACATGTTCGGGTTCATATATGATTATGGACTTCTAGACCAATTTTGGGTTTAGAATTATGGGCTTTTATTGGATCCAATATGGATTAAGAGAAAGCATTAGAACATGTCACAAGAGAAGCTCACATTTAACCATTTGATGTGATCAAAATGGGGTTAAATAATTAATTCCGAAATTAATTAATATTAGCTATTTATTTATTTGATTAAATAGTTTATTGAAGTGATGAGATCAATTTCAATAAATAATGGCTAAGTGGGTGGGTCTAAGCACATGATAATGTTTGGTGCTATTATTAGAGATAATGAGGCTTTATTTGGTGGATGGAATCAAATGAGCTAGCACTCATGTTTCTTCATTATCTCTCTCATTTCTTAATGAAATTTCGAGATTCCAAATCCTCTGAACTCCTAGAACATTTCTAAGTGTGGACTGATTAGAGGCATCACAATTGGGGTGCTTAAAGGATCTCAGATCGTGGCAAAACAGAAGCTGTTCGTGCAGAGCTGTATTTTCTGGACAGTGTTCGGAGCTTGCTGTGTTCAGTCGTTTTCTCCTACTTCACGAAGTCGTTTTTGAAACTGCAAGTGAGGTAACTAAACTTCAATCTATCCTCTTGATTTTCATTTTTGAATGAAGTCGATCCGAGGTTTCTAGAGCTTCCGCCATCTGTTTTAATTTTACTGCGCAATAGTTGCGAAATTAGGAACCTCATGGACAAATGTTGTCCTTCAGTGGTATCAGAGCCATCTTCATTCAATTTCGAAATTTTAAAGCATGATTTATGTTATTTCCATTTATGATAGCATGAAGGATGATCATGGAAAGACCTAGATATTTTATGATATATTTATGTCATGTGATGATTGAATATATGCATGGTTGAATGAGCTATTGATCTATTTGTTGATTTGGCCAATTTCTAAAGGCTTAAATGGTTGTAATACTTTTAAAAGGGACTTGCATGTTCCTCCTTCTATTAAGATCTGATTGTATCCCATTACCCCTGAGATTTGTACCCCAATTCTTCTAAATATGTAATTACTACCAAGCAAGATGATTGTCAAAGGATGGACGACGTATTTACGGTGCGTTGGAGGATTGGAGCAAGAAGACTTCATGGATTGTTGCAGCACTTCCAATGTAATTTTGGCCTCTCAAATAGAAATTAATATTTGTAATAATTTGAGGCATAAGATGTCTCATAATGATTATTGTTTGATTGATACCTAGGTGGACCTTAAAACCAATTTTGGCTCAAATTGGTTTTATTAGAAAATTCCATGATCATCCTTGGTTGGTTTGTCTATAATATGCATGAGATGTATATTAGGGTGCTTAGACATATTTAAATATTGTAAATGGAATAACATGCTAAAAAGTGAGACCATAATAATGCCCAAATACTCCCTAATTAAATAAACATAATTATTGTTAAGTTGTAATGATGGATATTGAGAATATTCATCATGGCCTACTAATACCAATGGAATATTTAAAATATTTTATGCTTGGGCTAGTTGTCATGGATACATGGGCTACTCATTCATTAAAATATTGAAAATAAACCATTTATCATGCGATGATGCATAATTCATACATTAAGCTACCAAGAACTGTTAGGTGAGGTTAGTAAGATGTTTTGAAAATGTGCAAGGGTATTAGGGTAAACTTAACTAAATCATTTATACCAAGAACTGTTAGGTGAGGTATTAATGATTTAGAGGCCGAAGGATAATCGGTACATGCATGAGATGCATTTGGTAAAGAGTTACCTACTCATTATAATAAGTAAGTCAAGAACTGTTAGGTGAGGCAAACTTATGCTAATGAGAATCCGATTCCTACTAGAAACTTTTACCAATGAGAGTTTCTGTTTCTTACATATGGGAGTGTATTAAAATGATAAAATAGTGGGAGGTACTATTTGATTTAAAGACCAAAATCAAATAGATTATAATAAAATGCTAATAATTTAATTTATACTTTCTGCAGAAAAATTTAATAATGAATAATCCGCTAGCACGAATTCTGGAAAACTACCGTTTGACGGGACCCAATTACGTTGATTGGTTAAGGAATTTAAGAATTGTTCTTAATTATGAGAAAATTAGCTATGTTCTTGATACACCTAAGCCAAATGAAATTCCTGAGGGAGCAAGTGAGGAAGAACGTGTCACTTATCAGAAGTGGCAAGATGATGACCTCACTGCTAAAAGCTATATACTGGCATCGATGTCCAATGAGCTACAAAGGCAACATGAAAATATGCCTGATGCAAGTTCCATGATACTTTATCTACAAGAGTTGTATGGTGAACAAAGCAGAACAGTTAGATATGAGATATCTAAGAAACTGTTTAGAATGAGAATGACTGAAGGATTGGTCAATGAGCATGTACTCAAAATGATTGATTACATAGAGCAGCTGGAAGCTCTTAATTTCTCAATGGATGGGGAATTAGCTATCGATCTTATCCTACAATCCTTGCCAGACTCATTCTCTCAATTTATCATGAATTTTAACATGAATAAAATTGAGTGCAGTCTTGCTGAACTGCTAAAGATGCTTAATACTGCCGAAACTTGCATAAAGAAGCCAAAAGATGTTATGGCTATAGAAGGACCCTCAACTAAAAAGGGTAAAAGAAAAAGTTTCAACCCAAGGCTAAAGGTGGGATTAAGAAGGGGAAAGCTAATAAGCCCAATGACAAGGGAAAATGTTTCCATTGCGGTAAGGATGGGCATTGGAAGAGGAATTGCAAAGCTTACCTCAACAGCTTGAAAGTCAAGCCTAAAGAGAATCCTTGTGAAGGTATGCTCATTATTGAAACTAATATTTCAATTATTCAATCTACTTCTTGGATTTTAGATTCTGCTGCAACCGCACATATTTGTATGTCAATGCAGGATCTAAAAGGAAGTAGAAGACTTAAACAAGGAGAAGTGTCTCTTAGAGTGGGAGATGGAGCAATGGTTGCTGCCTCAGCTACAGGGACATTTTTCTTGAAAATGACATCTGGGCATGTTATAAGTTTGAATGATTGTTTATTTGTTCCTTCTGCTGTAAGGAACATAGTTTCAATTTCATGTTTATGCAAAGACAATTATGAATTTTATTTTAGAAATAAAATTTGTAATATTTATTATGAGAATAAATATGTTGCACATGGTACTTTAGATAATGATCTTTATGTACTAAACATGAAAGAAAATAATGAGCATGTTGTGAATGTAAATACCATAACACATAAACGTGAAAGAGAAGAAATAAGCCCCAAATATAAGTGGCATTTAAGGCTAGGTCATATTGGAGAAGATAGAGTCACAAAATTGGCTAAAGATGGACTAATAGGTCCATTTGGTTTAGAACCTTATCCAACTTGTGAATCATGTCTTCAAGGAAAAATGACCAGGGCACCCTTCGTTGGACGAAGTACAAGGGCCACTGATTTACTTGAACTTATACATACTGATGTATGTGGGCCATTTAATGAAATGGCAAGGGGTGGATATTACTACTTCATAACTTTTATCGACGATCACTCAAGGTATTGTTCAGTATACTTAATGAAGTATAAATCTGAAGCCTTTGAAAAGTTCAAAGAATACCGAAATGAAGTAGAGAAACAGACTGGAAAATTTATTAAAACCCTACGATCAGATCGAGGTGGTGAATATCTCAGTGGAGAATTCTAGTCTTACCTTAAAGAAAATGGTATTGTTTCACAATGGACACCTCCAGGTACACCAGAGCTTAATGGAGTATCTAAGAGGAGAAATCGCACACTGTTAGACATGGTGCGATCAATGGTGAGTTATACAGACTTACCAATTTCTCTTTGGGGATATGCTCTCCTTACTGCAACGTATGTACTAAACAGAGTACCTTCCAAGTCTGTACTTAAAATAACATATGAGATATGGTATGGTAAACAACCAAGCCTAAATCATCTTAGGATTTGGGGATGTCCTGCTTTTATCAAGAGACTCAAAAGTGAGAAACTTGAAGCTAAAGCGGATAGTGGGAGGTTCATTGGATACCCAAAGGAAACTTTGGGTTATTACTTTTACATCCAATCTGATCAAAGGGTATTGGTCAGTAGAAATGCCATATTTCTTGAAAAAGAGTTTATTCAAGAAGGTGCGCAAGGAAGAAAATTAGAATTTATTGAGAATTCTAATGAGGATAAATCCAATGAAGAGTCTGTTCAAGTACAAACACAAGGAACACAACAACTCCGTAGATCTAGTAGGATAATTCACCCACCAGAAAGATATGGTTTTCTTCATCAGATGAATGATATATTTTATTGGGTGATACGGATCATAGAGATGATCCTACTAGTTACGAAGAGGCAATATCAGATATTGACTCAAAGAAATGGCTTGAAGCCATGGATTTAGAGATGGACTCTATGAGAACCAACCAAGTTTGGACTCTAGTGGATCCACCCGAAGGTATTGTACCTATTGGATGCAAGTGGATCTTCAAGAGGAAGATAGGCTTAGATGGAAAGGTAGAGACCTATAAAGCAAGGTTGGTAGCTAAAGGTTATCGTCAAATACAAGGAATTGACTATGAGGAAACATTTTCACCAGTAGCCATGCTAAAGTCCATCAGAATCTTATTGGCTATAGCAGCATATTATGACTATGAGATTTGGCAAATGGATGTCAAAACTGCATTTCTTAATGGATACATTGAGGAAGATATCTATATGATGCAACCTTGTGGTTTTGAATCTAAGACAAATCCTCATAAAGTATGCAAGCTAAAAAGGTCCATTTATGGGCTAAAACAAGCTTCCAGGAGTTGGAACATCCGATTCGATGATGCAATCAAATCATTTGGTTTCATCAAGAATGAGGATGAACCATGTGTTTACAAAAGGGTCAGTGGGAGTGCAATAACTTTCCTTGTGCTATATGTAGATGACATATTGCTTATAGGAAATGATATTGGACAAATATCTTCTGTCAAAATTTGGCTTTCTCAAAACTTCTCCATGAAAGACCTAGGAGATGCAATGTATATCTTGGGAATCAGGATTTATAGAGACAGATCCGGAAGATTAATAGGTCTATGTCAAGCTAAGTACATAGAAAAGATATTAAAGAAATTTAATATGTGGGATTCCAAAAGGGGTTTTATACCCTTAAGACATGGAATTCATCTCTCTAAAAGCATGAGTCCAAAAACTTATGATGAGAGAGAGCGTATGAATAAGATTCCATATGCTTCTGCAATTGGAAGTCTTATGTATGCTATGCTATGTACTAGACCGGATATAGCTCATGCAGTGAGTGTCACTAGCAGATACCAGAGTAATCCGGGTGAGGAACATTGGACCGCAGTTAAGAATATCTTTAAGTACTTAAGAAGAACTAAAGATTTGTTCTTAACATATGGAGAGGGTGAGCTAAAAATTGAAGGCTTCACTGATTCAGATTTCCAGTCAAATGTAGATGATAGAAAATCTACATCAGGATTTTTATTCACTATCAATGGTGGAGCAGTAAGCTGGAAAAGTTCCAAGCAAGCAACTACTGCAGATTCTCCCATTGAAGCGGAATATATAACTGCATTAGATGCAGCAAAAGATGTTGTTTGGATACGGAAGTTTATTCAATAACTTCAAGTGGTTCCAACCATTGCGTTGTCAATCTCATGACAACAATGGAGCTATAGCACAAGCTAAGGAACCAAGGTCTCACCAGAAGTCCAAACATATTGAGAGAAGATATAACATTATTAAAGAAATCATTGGAAGGAGTGATATCACTATGCAGAAAGTAGCCTCCGCTGATAACACTGCGGATCCTCTGACTAAAGCACTTACTCAACAGCAATTAGATCGTCATCTTGAGAAGATGGGTATGAGATACCATAGCGATTGGCTTTAGTGCAAGTGGGAGATTGTTAGTAATATGCCCTAAAGGCCAATCGAATGGTGATTTGATTGTTTAGGGAATAATTGTATTTGAATAGCATTTTGATATTTATAAAATGGCGAAGTTATCAATGTTCATATATTAATTTAATGAATATAGTCCAAGAAGTAAAATAGTTAAGGAACACATTCTTGAGTATGTCGAGAATATGAAACGTGTATCCTTTGTACTATACTTCTAAATAGTTCCTAGTGGTGGATTTATGATTGGACATTATAAATTCCTATAAACACTAGTATGTGTTATGACTCCTTATGGTATGTGATACTAAAATGGATGGTGAGTTTCATATCATTGACATGAGATGTCAAGTCAAACACATAGGTACTTGTTAAAAGAACAAGTTTACTGAACTTGACCGAATATAGTAAGCCATATGGTCGTGAGTGTTAATGGCTTATTGTACATTGTAACAGACACTATGTTTAGTAATGGTCTTTAGACCTGAGGCATAACAGATGTCTTATACATAGACATCTCTGATATGTGAATGCATAACGATTGATTCCTAATCACGGAAGAGATCTAGCAATAGCTGTCATGGTTGGCTATGTATGAAGACAAGTTGATGGCCAATATGGAATTCATCACTTTGTAATATACAAAAAGGATGTCCCTATGAGATAATATGAATTGGCTTGAGAAATCCTTGGCCAAGGTGAAATATATTTGAAGGAGTTCAAATTATATTATCATGTCAAGTTCATTTATATTTATTTTGAGATAAAGCACAACTGCTTAACATAATAAACCATAAGCTGTGCTTTTCTCTGGACATGGATGATGAAGAGACCAAGACATAGAGATACAATGGAATAGGTTCTATAGATCCAACAATTCTTGTTATTTAGATAGTCGTGATATACTGCTAAGTGTCACTCATGACTTGTAGAAACCTTATGATCAATATTGGTAAAGCGTACTACCAATGCATCTTAAGGTCATTAGAAAGGTTCTAATTGATGACTAAAGAGTTTAGCATCATTTAATGAATAAAGAGTTATCATTAAAATAGTTCTACTACCTTATAACTAAGAACCTAAAAGGTCACACACAATATAGAAATGAAAAAGGAGTTACTAGAAAATGAGAAGTTAGATTTCCTAATTTTAGGAAAATCAATATTTATATTATAATTCATTGAGAATGAATATAAATATAAATACATCTTAAATATGATTTAAGATAGAAATTTAGATGTTCCATAAATAGTTTAAGGAACAAAATAAATTTCATAAATCCTCAATTAAACATTATAGAATGTCGAGCACGTAAAATGACCGTTTTGGACATGTTCGGGTTCATATATGATTATGGACTTCTAGACCAATTTTGGGTTTAGAATTATGGGCTTTTATTGGATCCAATATGGATTAAGAGAAAGCATTAGAACATGTCACAAGAGAAGCTCACATTTAACCATTTGATGTGATCAAAATGGGGTTAAATAATTAATTCCGAAATTAATTAATATTAGCTATTTATTTATTTGATTAAATAGTTTATTGAAGTGATGAGATCAATTTCAATAAATAATGGCTAAGTGGGTGGGTCTAAGCACATGATAATGTTTGGTGCCATTATTAGAGATAATGGGGCTTTATTTGGTGGATGGAATCAAATGAGCTAGCACTCATATTTCTTCATTATCTCTCTCATTTCTTAATGAAATTTCGAGATTCCAAATCCTCTGAACTCCTAGAACATTTCTAAGTGTGGACTGATTAGAGGCATCACAATTGGGGTGCTTAAAGGATCTCAGATCGTGGCAAAACAGAAGATGTTCGTGCAGAGCTGTATTTTCTGGACAGTGTTCGGAGCTTGCTGTGTTCAGTCGTTTTCTCCTACTTCACGAAGTCGTTTTTGAAACTGCAAGTGAGGTAACTAAACTTCAATCTATCCTCTTGATTTTCATTTTTGAATGAAGTCGATCTGAGGTTTCTAGAGCTTCCGCCATCTGTTTTAATTTTACTGCGCAATAGTTGCGAAATTAGGAACCTCATGGACAAATGTTGTCCTTCACATACTTCATAACTAACTTACCCTCTCATGAAAATTTTGATATTTAAAAGAGAAGAAAGTCTTTGGTGCTCTCGAAATATTATTTCTTATTCACACTTTATTATGTGTGTTTGAATATTAGTGGTGGATAAAATAATAAAAAGTGAATGAATTAAAAATAATACTTAAGGGTACCCAACATTTTTCTAAGAAGATATCATATAAAGTAAAAAAATAATGTTTAAAATTGATTAATAAACCTTATTAACATGTTTTTCTACATACTAGAAGAGAGCACATTAAACTAATAACTCCACCTTTTTTTAATGTAGTCTTAGTTAATTGAGAGTATGTTTGAGAGTAAGGTGTTGTAGCTTTTAAGCTGCAGCTGCTGTGGAGTAAAAGCTACAGCTGTACAATAGAAATTGAGAAAAAAAAATTCTAAGCCATCAAAGCTCAGCTACTAAAGTATTTGGTCTACAAATATTACCGAACACTTCAGTAATTGGGCTTTGGCAACCCAACTACCTCATCACACTCTCAAACGGGCTATAAATTAGATACATTTGGACTAAATTAAAGCACATGGAAAGCAAAACAATTATTTTTTTAATGGATACAGGCAGTCAAATAAGGAAAATAATAATAATAATAATAGGGCGGCCGAATAGAAAAGATTGGATAAGAATAAATGAAATAAATTGATCAAAAGCGTAGTCCACTTCTAGCAAACAAAATGGTTTTTCCTCCACAGATAAAATTGGTATGTCGCAAGAAGCTAGCAATGAATAAATGATAAAAGAAATAACAACACCATATGATCAAGTAGCTAATCAGTTACTGAGGGCTAGGGGTTGGGGCTTCAGATTCTTCCTCTTGTGCTGAGCCTGGGGCATCGGCTTCTTCCTCTTCCTCGTTGGCTGGGCCTGGGGCTTCAGCTTCTTCCTCTGCCTCTTCAGCTGACCCTGGGGCTTCAGCTTCTTCCTCTTCCTCTTCCTCTTCTGAGGCTGGGCCTGGGGCTTCGGCTTCTTCCTCTTCCTCTTCCTCTTTCTCTTCCTCGTTTGTCAATGCTTCCTCGTCCCCATTGTCTTCCTCTTCCTCTTTCTCCTTCTCGGCTTCATCATTACTTTTCTGGGGTTTGACGAAGTTGTCGAGAATGTCAAAGTTGATTTGAGATAACTTATGAATATAGATATTGATGTCCTTCATAACATCCTTCTTCCCGTCAACATTTTCTTGGAATATATCCAAAAGATCACCAGTAACCTCACTGGCAAGTTTAATCTCCTTAATCAATAGATCATTTTGGTGTGTAGAGATTGCTTCGTGTGCTTTCTTGATGCTCTGAGACACCACATTATAAACAGCCGTGCCTACCATAAGTTCTTCGGCGTCCTTTTCCGACGGCTTTTCCTTTGTCAATTTATCGGCCTCAGTGATGGCTTTTGTAGTCTCGGCCTCAAGGGCTTTCAAACCAGCTATGAGGGCTGAATTGCCGTCAATGCTCTGACCAGCTAAGAATTTAGGCAATGTGGAGATGCATTCCTCTGAATAATCTGTCTTCGAACATATATTTTGAAGTTCAGGAGCGACTTGCCCCACCAGGCCTCTAGAAGTGGCTTCAACGTTGTATAATGAAATGAGAGAAGACAAAGCGATGGCAAAGATGATGGATTTCATCATTTTGGCCTTTATTCTATTCTCTTTTGGACAAATAAACAAATCAGACGAGAGACATGAATGGACGCTACACGGGGTGGCCTTATAAAATGCCCCAAATTTTCCTATATGCTTTGAATTAAGACTTGCCTTCCTAATTTTCCAACAGAATCGGTCCACTACCAAATTTTGAATATGCTTTTTATAGAATAACAAATAAGCCACCAAACTAACCAAACGGTTTCCAAAACTATTTCACTTAATAAGTTTATTCTCATCTTCTTCTTGGATTTTTATCTACCAATTATATGAAATGACTCCAGATTAGTAGTCTAGAATTATTAATTCCTTGGTTTATTCATTTATTTTTCAAAGAGGAAAAGGTTTCGATTGTCGTGCCCAAATTTAGAAGAGCTTGACGAGCGATATCGTACTTACAATGGACACACCTATAACACGGCAAAAGTGTTAGGAGTCCAAACTCAAACTTTTCTACTCTATTTATGGAGCTAAATGCTAGCGGGAGACTTTATGCCAAACCCCTTTCAATCTTCAAATCAAGTCCTTGAACATTGTGAGTTCACTTATTCTTGATAAATAAGAATCATTCTTTATTTTTCGAATCATAATAAACTATAATAAACATTAACTGAAAAAGAAAACTAATTTTTCATATATCAAAATATATGCATAATTAAAATACTAATGTAAATATATGATATGTCATGACTTTTTAAAAACATGATCACATGTAGCAAGAACTCTAAAAATTTCTTTCTAAACATAAACTTGAAATACATCCACCCAGCTTTGTCGGACTTTTGTCGATCTTTGTTCTTTGATGTTTTACATAATATTTAGGTTTTGGTCAAGAATTCAATCTCTAAATTGATTGTGCCATTTTCAAAATATAATTCTGCCATCCCAAAGATTGTAACGCAGTTATTAGTATATTTAACTCGGGAATTTTTCTTTAGGTAATGACTATAAGTCAGTTATCCGTATTTTTAATATAGAGTGCAATAATAAATTACTCTTCCTACTCTAGCGTCCATAAAGTATTACATTATGAATATATCGAATTATTAATTTAGCACTTTGATCCAAAATGGGATCAATAAAAATAAAAATATATTATTTAACGTCAAGGTTATTTCTTTAAAATTTTATTAATTGAAACATACACACGTTACATGAGACTCGAAACCAAGATCTAGCTTTTGTTAAGTTATTAATTTATAAAGTACGATAAGTTTATTGAGGTAATTAACATAAAGGTGAGGCTACATACACTCTAAAATTTACTCTAAGCACTTTTAGTTTTATAAAATATTTTATTACACAAATGTCCTTAAATCAAAGTACTCAAATCCATATATTACCCCACATTTTAAATAAGAGCAGGGCTATTTGAACACACTAAACTGCTCATTAAACTCATTTACTAAATAAACCCACCCTAAAATTTGAAATTTTTTATTTTACTAAAAAAAGTCACTTAAATACCCAATATATCCTTACTAAATTAAATTTTATTATAATAGTGTTTTTACTTATTAAACCCATTAAATTCATTTATAAACCCTTTATTAATTTTTTTCCCATTAAACTAAAGATCTTCTTTATTAACATGTTTCAGAAAAATATAATTGTACGCAAAATGAGGAATCAAGCGCACCAAATAATTTACATAAAAATAGTGGACACAAGAATTTAACATGATTCAGCTATTGTGCCTCCGTTCACGGGAGTAAGAGAAAAATAATTATTTTATTTACAATTATTAAAGTATAATTTTGAGTAAAAAAACCTCACTTTCTAGAAGTTCAATTACAACAAGTACTCTCATACACATTTGAAAGAAAAAACCTCTCAATTGCTTACACTTTTTGATTGCTCACTCACTAAACAACTCTTCCCTTGAATTGTTTTCTGAATTTTGGGATTCCTTATAATTGAGAATAGCTTCTCTATTTCTAGAAGTTATTCGCCATTTATCTATAACAAAGTGTTTAGATAAAAATTTATTCCATATTTTAATTTAAATGATAGGCCTAATTTTTGAAAATTTACATAAGGCCTATATTTATTAAGTATGCGTGGTGGGCTCCTTCTTGTTTGATCATTGAGGTTGATGATTCAAGTGTCCTTGTGAGAGTACCATTTTCACCTTTTTTAGGACTTAATTTCTAACTAGAGCTTTGGTGTTGGTTTTCAACTATGACGAATTAAGGTGAACAGATTCATAATGCAACTACATATCAATTGATTTGCAATGTATTATTAATGAATGTAATTTTAGAAAAGAAACTATAGAATTTGTAATATGCAGCAACCAGGTAGAACTAAATAATTAAAACAATGTTAGTTTAAGACTATAGTCATTTAAATTCGCATATATTTGGTAGATGAAAATCCTAGCATATGCAAATCTAAGTAACATAGTTTTCAAAACCGTTTAATTACTTGGGTGGTTGAAATGCTCTTCTATAAATAGCATACTCAATTTTTAGAATTGGACCGATTCTGCGGGAAATATGGAACGCAAAGTCCTAATTCAGAGCATATAGGAAATTTTCGAGTATCTTTATAAGGTCACCTCTTGGCAGCTTTCATTCATGCCTCTCCTCTGATTTGTATATTTATAATTGTTTTTCCTCCAAATTGAAATAGAAGAAGAGAAGATAATAAAGGCCAAAATGATGAAGTCCATCATCTTTGCCATCGCATTGTCTTCTCTCGTTTCAGTATACCACATTGAAGCCACTTCTAGGGGCTTGGCGGGGCAAGTTGCTCCTGAACTTGAAAAAATATGTTCCAAGACAGATTATGCAGAGGAATGCATCTCCACATTGTCTAAATTCTTAGCTGGTCAGAGCATTGACAGCAATTCAGCCCTCGTAGCTGGTTTGAAAGCCCTTGAGGCCGAGACTACAAAAGCCATCACTGAGGCCGATAAATTGACAAAGGAAAGGCCGTCAGAAAAGGACGCCGAAGAACTTATGGTAGGCACGGCTGTTTATAATGTGGTGTCTCAGAGCACAAAGAAAGCAAATGAAGCAATCTCTACACACCAAAATGATCTATTGATTAAGGAGATTAAACTTGCTAGTGAGGTTACTGGTGATCTTTTGGATATATTCCAAGAAAATGTTGACGGGAAGAAGGATGTTATGAAGGACATCAATATCTATATTCATAAGTTAACTCATATCAACTTTGATATTCTTGACACCATCGTCAAACCCCAGGAAAGTAATGATGAAGCCGAGAAGGAGAAAGAGACAGAGAGAGACAATGGGGGCGAGGAAGAGGAAGAGGAAGAGAAAGAAGAAGAGGACGAAGCTGAAGCCCCCGGCCCTGCCTCAGAAGAGGAAGAGGAAGAGGAAGAGGAAGAAGCTGAAGCCCCAGGCCCAGCCTCAGAAGAGGAAGAGGAAGCAGAAGAGGAAGAAGCTGAAGCCCCAGGCTCAGCCGAAGAGGCAGAGGAAGAACCTGAAGCCCCAGGCCCAGCCGACAAGGAAGAGGAAGAAGCCGATGCCCCAGGCGCAGCACAAGAGGAAGAACCTGAAGCCCCAACCCCTAACCCTCAGTAACTGATTAGCTACTTGATCACGTGGTGTTATTATTTCTTTCATCATTCGCTCATTGCTAGCTGTCTCCATTTTTACTGTACCTACGTACGTTCTAGCTAGCTCCTTGCAGCACACCAATTTTAATCTCAGGAGGAAAAACTTATTGTTTCCTAGAAGTGGACTAAGCTTAATTCGGATCAATTTATTTCATTTATTCTTATCATATATATATTCTACATATTTGCTTACCCTATTTACTTAAATTTATTTTCTTCTTTAACTCCCCTCATTTAATTTGACTGACTATGGTCCATCAATAACCAAGTAATATTATAAATCATTATATATGCAGCTTGCTTAATTTGCTGGTGCTTTAATTTATTTCAAGTGTGTCTTCAATCAATTAAGACTGTACTCAGAAAGGTTGGAGCTATCAATCTAATCTGCACTCTCTGATATGCACCAACAAAAAAAAAAGAGCCTTTTAGAAGATCAATTAATCTATTTTAAAATATTAGCTTTTACGTTTCCAGCATCTTCTTTTAACATCTATCTGTTATTTTTCTTTCACTGTCTCTCAACTTTCTTGGTTTCCAAACACTCAATACTACAGTCTCAATCAAGGAGCATCAAAGACTTTTTTATCTTTTAAATATCAAAATGGTCTTCTATTTCTTATGTTATTTAAGGTGGGAGTTATATTGATCTATCTTCTATCTGAAGATGGTTTTAATTAGTTAACAAGATCTCAATTTCTTTTAGAATTCAGTCCTGACGATAACTTGCAATATAGAGGGATTCGGTTTGGCTTTGGTTTGTTCGTTGTGTGATACTCCTAATTTAATAAGAAGAAAATTTTCTTTGACAAAAATTAAAAATGTTATACAGCTTGCTCTTTTTCCTTTTTTTTTTTCTTTTTGAATTTAACGACAAGCCATTTACCCAATTACATTTTAAATTTAATTCCTACGTCCCATCTTTCTCTGCATTCTTTTAGGTCATCTACCGAAATTTTCAAAATTCATCCCTGCATTCTTGTGCTAATGCTGGGACCCAGAACCACTCCAATAACAACCCAAACGTATAACATATCAGTAAAATTTTCCAATCAAGGAATGCAAATAAAGATTCTGAACCTTGAATAAGATCTTCCGTTTTCCCAAATCTTGATCTATCACAATTTGTTTATAAAGGTTTCCCACACAATCCGAAGTAATTCCCATCAAATATGAACTATTCTCTCTAGAAAATTGGTTTCCTTGTGGTATGGGTCCGGTGAGATTGCTGTGTGAGACATTAAAGAATCCAAGAAATGCAAGCTCAATTAGCTGTGGAGGATGTTGGATCATAAACTTGATCCAAGATGAATAAATCAAGCCCAACTTGTGGAAGATTCCATGAGTAGGTATGGTTGGTGAGGTTTGAATTATTTGTGTTAGGTGTGTTAGGTGTGGTTGGTGAAGTAGGTGAGTGTTAGGTTTTAATGGATGGTGAGGATTTGTGTATTAATTAAATAAATGAGTGGTTGTGATTAGCTTGTTTCATGTATAAATACCCCCTCTCCCCCTTGGTTTAATTATCAAGTGAAGTAGCAAAATCTCTAAGGTGTAGAGAGTGAAAAATAAGAGTTGTAATTGGTGGAGTGTTGTTGAAGAAATAAAATAGTGTGTTTTGTGTGTTTTTATTTGTTAATTCTCCAACAGAGGAATCTTATCGGAAACCCGTTATTTGAGAGATCTAAAGATTCCAATTCTATTAGGTCGATCGGCTAAACTTTACGGAATATGGCCTTGGATATTATTGTAGGGAAAGATTGAGAATTTGAATTCCCTTTAAATTGGCAATCGATGATGGAATCTTTCCATCAAATCTATTGCTTGAAAGAATAATGCCCCTGAGCATACCGGGGATCTCGTTATATGTCATCAATTCGGCTTTGTAACTCGCTGTAATGGAGAAATAATAATATGGAAAATCGACAAAGATGAAGGAAATATGCCATACAATTCAGTTTTTTCATGTTATTCCAATTTCCAAACCTTAAAATATTTTGATGGAAGCTTGTCTGTAAATTTGTTATGAGAGAGATCAATAATAAGAAGATCGGGAAACCTAAATGTGATGTAGGCTCACTTATTGCACCATTTAAATTATTGAAGTAAGATAAGATTTTTTCAACTTTGAAAGAGCTCCCAACAAAAATGAAAAAAGCGTCATCTAGTTGGTTATTTCGAAGGGCAAGAAATTCTAACCTTGTACAATTTCCCAGAGATCTAGGAATTCTTCCTTCTAATAGATTATCACTTAAATCAATCATCATTAGTAATCTATCTCCTATGAGGAAGGTATTAGGAATGCTCCCAAAAGAATTATTGCTTCGTAAATTTGAAGTCAAAAGTGTGTCGGTGAAATTGCCCAAACATTGAGGAAGCACACACCACTTAAGTTATTGTAACACGAATCAAGACCAAAAAGACTATTCAAATTGCCCATTGTGGAATTTCCCCAGTCAGTCTGTTGTTTGAAACTAGGGAAAAAAAAATTGGTGGCCGTGGCGGAACTGGGAGTAGTCCTTGGAGCTTATTAAAACCAAGGGATAAGATGAAGAAACTAGAACTCAAAGGAAGCACAAGAGGGTGTTGGTCAAATCCTGTTAAAAGATTAGCTCAAAATGTGGATACTTATGTTGACGAACCATCGAGGTATTTGGCCAGGTATTTTATTAGAGGAAAGCTCAGGATCTTCGAAGTAATCTTGGTTTTGTAAGAAATTTGGAAACTCAGTTAGGTTGCATGAACGCAAACGTATAATAAAAAAAATTTCTTCGGAGTCGTATTAAGATATGGCTGTTGTGAACAATGACAAATTGTTGGATGAGAGAAATAAGCTATCTGTGTTATTGAGTTTAAGAAGAAAGAAATCTAGATCCATTGGGCCATTAAAATTATTCCAAGAAAGGTCTAAAACACTGAGGTGGGAGAGATTACTGAGGAAAGGCGGAATTTGGCCCGAGAATTGCATCCGAAAAGTTGCAATGATTGCAAATAATTAAGACATTCGATGGAAATTGGCATGTCGCCTGAAAAATTATTGTTCATTTCGAATATTTCAGTCCAAATTGTACTCATTATTGCAATATGACAAATATTTTCCTTTCCAGGCCAGTTCATAATTAATAAGTTCCTTCGCGGCAACTTTTTTTTTTTTTTTGGGACGAACTATTTTAGCACTAGCGAGAAAAGGACATGATATCGGTAATTTTAGTAAACTGATGTATCGTACTCCATTAATTGCTTAGTTGCTGACATCAATTCTGCCAATTTTAGGAACTTGAATTCAATCATTGGGTTTTTCTGAAACCTTAACCGTAAAATTATCAATAATCTCAAATGTCAATAATTATTCTCCCTGTTGCTTCTCATGTTCCTTAATTATACTGACGTTAAAACTTAATAGAAAAAACTTATTCTTTTGGGTTCTTTAGCTATTATACTTGTTAGACACTCTGATATATTTTTCAAAAGACAGACGAAGTTTTTTAAGTTAAAGAGAGATTTACATCCTTTGACAGTAAAGTTCCAACATTAAGATCACAACCTCTGAGAAATAATCAGTAATTTAAATCTTAGAAAATTATAAAGGAATATCTACTTACATCTTTTTTCTTAGGTAAGATTTATGGAGCCAAAAAGAAAAAGAAAAAGTGAGAGTATTATTTCTTGTCCTTTTTCAGAAATTAAATCATTTATTTTTGTTTTAAGACAAATATATGCATACACACACTTGTTAACTCGAGTCGACTTCGTTAGAATTATTAAGCGAATGAGTCCAATGATTATCCAACTTTGTTAGATGCAGAATATTAACATGGGAGATGTTGTTGGAGAAGTCCAGAAAAATTGAAGTTCCCCTCAAATTTGATTAACCAATTAAATTTCTATGATTGGATTCGCAAGCATAAACAGCTGCTAGATTGGTGTTTTCAATTTCTATCAGTAGTTTTCATTTTTATACTTGTTGGAATTCACGTCCCCATTTCTATTAAATTCTTGGGGTGTTTTTCAATTTTCGTTTCATGTAACTTTTATCACTCTTGTACTATTTCATCTTGTTATTAATTTTTCTTTTTAATTAAAAAAATAGCTCTCTGGAGGATTTTCTTTTGGCCATTTTCTTTAGTGTCTAACAAAAATTGGAAGATGATAACAAAAACAAGAACCATAACCCACCATAGCTAAAGTTACTAATTCTTTAGCGTCTCAATTAGGTTTAAATAATAATGTTTTTGGTACTATAGAACATCAGACTTCAGCGCTATTACTTGGTGTAATTAAATAATATAATTAGTATCTTTAGCTAATCTCTAAATTTATACTAGTAACCGAATTAATTATGTGGTATCGAGAGATTTATGGCACAGAAGAAGGGCAATGCAAACCTGTCAATGTCTACGAGACATTGGACATACCATCTATATAACCCCACCGATAACATGGGGTTCAACAGCCTACAACTAAAATAGGCAGCCTTGGGCGACTGAATAATGCAGGTCGTTGGCTGCTTGGTGCTTTTCTTCCTTATTTGTTCATCATTTTCGTCATTTTCTTTTGCTTTATCCGATGCTGAAGCGGCTTTCCTTGTTCGCCGCCAGCTGCTAACATTACCTCAGGATGGAAAACTTCCGGATACCATTGAGAATGAGTATGACCTTAAGAACAAATATTTTTCCAATGTTAGGCTGAAGAAAGCATATGTTGCTCTCCAAGCATTCAAGAAGGCCATATATTCGGACCCATTTAACACGACAGGGAATTGGGTTGGCACCGATGTGTGCTCTTATAATGGTGTTTTCTGTGCACCGGCGCCCGATAATTCTAATATTACTGCTGTGGCTGGCATTGATCTGAACGGTAACGACATTGCTGGGTATTTTCCGGCTGAGTTGGGGTGGTTGAGTGATCTAGCATTGTTCCATGTTAACTCTAACAGATTCTGTGGGATTATTCCTGAGAGCCTCTCTAACTGGAAACTTATCTATGAGTTTGATGTCAGCAACAACAGGCTTGTTGGCTCTTTCCCGAACGTCTGTTTATCCTGGACAAGTCTCAGATACCTTGATCTCAGGTACAACAATTTTGAGGGTGAGGTCCCACGAGAACTTTTCAAGATGAAACTCGATGCGATATTCCTGAACAACAACAGGTTCTCGTCCTGGATTCCCGAAACAATAGGGGAATCAACAGTTTCAGTCGTGACATTTGCTAACAACAATTTCAGTGGTTGCGTCCCACGATCTATTGGCAACATGCCAAACGTGAACGAAATTATATTATCAAACAATGATCTGATGGGGTGCTTGCCGTCGGAAATTGGATGGCTTAAAAAGTTGACAGTCTTTGATGCTAGCTCTAACTCGTTCTACGGAAGTGTGCCGCAGAGCTTTTCTAGTTTGGAAAGTATTCATAGATTGGTTCTCTCATATAACCAGCTAACAGGATATGTGTCTGAGCAAATTTGCAAGTTGCCAAACATAAATAATTTCACATTCTCTTATAATTATTTTCAAGGATTAGGCAATGAGTGCATTCCAGGCTCGAAAGAGGGTGGTGTATTTGATGACACAAGCAATTGTTTGGCACAGAGGCCAAGTCAAAAGTGGGCTACCAGGTGCAGCCCCGTGGTAAGCAATCCTGTAGATTGTAGTAAGGATGTGTGTTTAGGAGGCGGCTCTCCTCCTTCCGCACCTTCAACTCCTCCAAAGCCATCAACACCGACACCGGCACCCGAACAAAGGACACCTGCGCCAGCTCCCCCAACACCATCACCGCCACCACCTCCAACTCCTAAACCGTCGACACCTGTACCAACACCCCTACCGCCAGTCAATTCCCCTAATCCGCCACCAAGAAATTGGAGAGTTAGATCGCATACGCCACCCCAACCATGGAGACCATCGGCACCAGCACCTGAACCATCAAAACCATTGCTTCCACCAGTTCAATATCCACCATCATCGGTTCAGTCCACCCCCCCACCTTCTCCTCTGCCACAATCTCCTCCACCACCTCCTTCGGTTAAATATCCACCACCAGTGCAATCTCCCCCACCTCCAACACCAGTGCAATCTCCACCACCACCTGTGCACTCTCCTCCTCCACCAGTAAGATCGCCACCCTCACCTTCACCTACACCACCTCCTTCAGTTCAATATCCACCACCAGTGCAATCTCCCCCACCTCCAACACCAGTGCAATCTCCCCCACCTCCAACACCAGTGCAATCTCCACCACCACCCGCGAACTCTCCTCCACCACCAATAAAATCTCCAGCCCCTATTTCACCTCCAACAGTGCAGTCACCCCCGCCTCCAACACCAATGCAATCTCCTCCACCACCAGTAAGATCTACAACCCCACCTTCACCTCCACCACCTCCTTCAGTTCGATATCCACCACCAGTGCAATCTCCCCCAACTCCAACACCAGTACAATCTCCACCACCCCCACCACCACCCGTGAACTCCCCTCCACCACCAATACAATCTCCATCCCCAATTTCACCTCCACCAATGCAATCAACCCCACCTCCAACACCAGTACAATCTCCACCACCACCTGTACACTCTCCTTCACCACCAGTAAGATCTCCACCCCTACCTTCACCTTCACCTTCACCGCCTCCTTCAGTTCAATATCCACCACCAGTGCAATCTCCACCCCTACCAGTGCAGTTTCCAACCCGACTTTCACCTCCACAACTTACACCAGTTCCGACACCTCAACCGTTTAAACCATTGTCGCCAGCTCCAGTGCCTTCCAAACCACCAACTCCAACACCAGACCCGTCAAAACCATCGGCTCCAACACCTGAACCATCAAAACCTTCATCGCAAGCTCCCGTGCCATCAAAGCCATCAGCCCCCGTTCCAGAACCCTATAAATCATTATCGCCTGCACCGCAGCCTTCAAAACCTTCATCGCCAACACCTGAACCATCAAAACCATCATCGCCAACTCCAGTGCCTTCCATAACACCAATTCTTGCTCCAGAGCCATCAAAACCTTCAGTTCCAACACCCGAACCATCAAAACCTCCATCGCTCGCTCCTGTGGCATCAAAACCTTCAGCTCCAGTTCCAGAACCATATAAACCATCATCACCGGCGCCTGAACCTTCAAAACCATCAACTCCAGCTCCAGAGCCGTCGAAGCCATCGGTGCCTACACCAACACCTGAGCCATCAAAACCACCCACTGCAGTAAGTCCTCCACTTCCATCTCCACCAATGCAATCTCCACCCCCACCTACACCTCAACCATCACCGTCTACACCGGCACCTTCTCCTTCGCCAATTTCACCTCCACCACCAGCTAAGTCTCCACCCGCTGCTTCAATTCAGCCATCACCACCACCATCTAACGAATCTCCAACCCCACCATCAGCTCCACCACCGAAACAATCACCACCTCCTTCAACACCAGCCTCCTCATCACCCTCACCAATTCAGTCTCCCACACCACCTCCTGTTAACTCCGCACCTCCGCCCATCTCTTCTCCACCACCAATTGTTAACTCTCCTCCCCCGTCAGTTCAGTCTCCTCCACCTGTTTCTTCTTCACCACCTCCTGTCAGCTCCCCACCACCACTAACCCGATCGCCACCACCAACACTGATTTTATCCCCTCCTCCTTCTAATATTCCTCCACCCAAGGATTTCATCCTTCCACCCGTTGGCGCATTGTACCCATCACCACCTCCGCCAATCTTCCAAGGATACTAAGTTGTGTTGGAAAACTGTTGAAAGTTGGTACTGAATTTCTAGTTCATGAATGTTAATGTAAATTTTTTTCCCACAATTTTAAAAAGATAAAAGACATTTTCTCTTTTGAATATCGTTATTCGATGGCATTATGATGTGACAATAGGGAGAAGTTCATTTATAAAATCTAATGGCTCAATTTTGTTTTTTTCTTCTCGCTCCTGCTAGATTAATTTTCTTAGTCTTTTCATTACTAATGATTACACACTAGTACATGATTTTGATTGAATTTGATGTGTTTCAAAAGAATATAAAACAATTTTCATAAGCCCTTGGCTTCAGTGAGTGGTTTTCAAGCACTATATCGTAAGAATTAAATTTCATGATAGCCTTGAAAATGTATACTGTGTTAACATTTTTTTTTATTTAGTTTTTTGGGGGGAAATAGAAAAAAGAAATAGACGAGTTACTGGTATATGAGTTCGATCATCATCTATGGTTATTGATTTAAAGATATGAACAGAGGTAATGAACAAATTAAATTAAGACTTAATGGTGAAATATTTAAATTAACAATAAATGGTAATTACAGCAGGTTTTTAAGATAATATTTTAAGAAAATTGTTTAGGATAAAAATATGTGGAAATACTTCAAGATTCCGCTAATTAATCTTGAAGCTTAATTTCAGGTGAAGGCCTAAATTGTAGGAGCGTAGTCTCTCGAGAACAGGAAATCTAGTTTTGAGTCTCACTAGGGTGAATGTGGCGCAATGCAAGGACCCTGTTAGATATAAGAAAAGTAATATGAAATAAATTCTGTTTAAACGAACCCATGATGTAGAAAACTTTATAATATAAAGTTTTACTAAATCTAATAACCAATCTCCAAATTGATAAGCCAGGTCCTTGATTGGATAGGGACATAGGACGTTAAAATATCACTACAAGTAATTTAGCCTTCAATGAATTTGCCTGGTGATACTTTATTAAGGACTAGTTTGGGAATGCCGTAACTTTTAAAATAATTATTGTTAGTTGTACTGTAAAAATAATTATGTGTGAAAAGAATCAATTAAGTATTTGGTACATTTTATTTTTATAAGTACTATGAGTTTTTGAAGCAGACATTTCAAAACGGCTACTCCTTCTCTATATTTTCCAAGTTGATTTTGGTTTTATTTTACCAAACACATAAATTATTTTTTAGATTTTCAAAATTACTTTTAAACCTCCCAAAAACAATCTCAAACAGACCCTAAAAGTTGTTACAAACATTTACATTAGTAATTACTAACAATATGGTGTCATAATTCTAGTGATACTATAGTGGCAATAATTATTGACACCATAATCATGACACCATAAAACCATATCATAACCGTGGCCCTATAAGAAAATTAAAAAAAAGCAATATATTAAGTTAAATAATAAGATAGAAAAAAAAAATTCAAATTACTTGTATTTACCAAAATACCAACATAAGTATATACCTAAATTAAGCTAGTTCAATTTGACTCTAGACTTCTCTTCTAAATTCTCAATTTAGTGGTTCTCTCTTTCTAAACACCTTAAAACTCTCAATTCTCAAGTCTCACCTTTTTCAACTTTATTCTTTGAAAAGGTTAGTTTATGATTTAGCTTCTCTATTTAATTAATTTATTTTCAGTTGATAGTCTAAATTACTCTAAGATTTAGGTAATTGATTGTTACGAATGCTACTTATATTCATTTTTTTTCCGTCAATTTTGAGTGTAACTAATTGGAATCTGACCGCTATAAAAAAATATTTCTATACCTTTAATAAACAAAAATAAAAATAAAAAAGTATTTTTTATTTTTTAACTTGTTTTTCGAAATATTTGTTTTTCATTATATTACTGCTTATTTAAACTAGAGGTTTCTATTATTTTTCCTTTTTCAAAAAAAAAAATTACGTGGCTCCTGAAGCCAACGTTGGCATGTTCCATCGCTAGATTGATCATGGAGATCCTAAATTTTGATGGCCAACAAGGCTGGGAAACCTGTGACACTAAAAATTTCATCTACAAGACGAGAGCTAAGCAAAACGTCGTCGTGTTAAACCTCAAATTTGATATGAACAGAACACACTGCTCTCTCTATTATTAAGCTGAGAAAGTGTCTCGTGGCCTAGTTGTAGTTTGAACAGTATTTACCTTGTAAATGGGAGAAGCTCCTTTATAAAATATAAAGGGTTAATTTTTCTCTTGTTTATCCCATTAGATTAATTTCTTTTTTTTATAATTATTACTTCTGAGATATAATCATTACTCTAGTACATGATTTTGATTGAATTTAATGTTTCTCAAAAGAATATAACGTAATCTTTTTATAAGGGTCTTGTAAACACATATCGTTGAACAATAAATTAATAATTGTGAAGTAAGAGAAACGAAAACAAAAATATAGATAAAATAATAGATCTTGACCGTTAGACTCTTCTCAAAGTCAACTTGACATTGCGTCTTAATTCATTGACTTAAAATATAAAATGAGATGGTGAATTAAGTTAAAATTGATAATTAATTGTATTGAGGCAAAGAACTTTAGAGATCCCACTAATAAACCTTGAACATCATTTAAATTGATAGTTAATTATTGTTTAGGATATAAAACGAAGTTTTAAATCTTTATTATATATATGTGTATATATAATTTTATTGGTGTAATCAATCTGCATAGTGATAATAACAAAAAATAATAGAAAACCTTGGTTCCACAAATTATTATAGTTTAGCCCAAAAAAAAAAAAAACAATGACATGGCCAACAAGTTTATTTGCCAAACATAGTGACAAATTTTCCATATAAAAGTAGTAATACAATGGTTGGTTTTCTAGCTAGTTAAGTTACAGTAATAGGTAGTGAAGCTTGGAGTTTAGGTGCTTTCAAAGCAAGCCGATCTAGGGTTTTGGAAAAATCACATATAGGTCCTTCCGATCATTAGATGTATTTTATTTAGTACTTTTTATTTTGCCTAGATCTCAACCTCAAATCATTTTTCTCTAGCTTAGCCTCTCACTTTTTAAATCCCAATTTTAAGGACCAAAAAAAAATTAAAAATGCAGTATAAATGCTTGATTTTTTTTTTGGTACTCGATATGAAAATTTTATATTTAGCAATATAAAAGTACATTTCTCTTAACTTGGCGCTTAGTCGAGATCATTCGTTGAAAAAAAATTAGTTTATCTAAAAAATAATTAAATGCGACGGCGTTTGAGACTGGAAAAAGAAAAATAAAAAATTAAATTTGAACCATTTATTTTTATAATTACCTCAACTAGAATAATAAAAACTAAGAAGTATAGAAGAGGAAGAATGAGGAGGATCCAAATCCATAATCTAAATCGAATTAATTAGTTATCCTCACTAATATCATTTAGAAATTTGAGTTTAATCTTGTTGAGCCTGGCTACGGCATCTTTCATACATATCCTTTGGTTGGGTGAATCCATGCTACAATCCAAAGCCAAATACATGATGCTCAGCATACAATCCATTTTGGCTGCAAAAGCTAGCTCTTCTAGCAGCAAATTTTCATCCACAGCGTTTGTCAATCCATGAGGCAATGACTCCCTCACCCAGTTCTTTAAACTCATTTCTCCAGCAAAAAATTCATCTGTGGGTTTCTTTCTTGTGAAAGTTTCCATCAACAAAACACCAAAACTATAGACATCGCATTTGGATGAAACAATTCCCTCTGATCCGTATTCTGCAAATTTAAAAATTTTCAATTTATCACACGTTATTAATTATGACTTAAATGACTAATAAATTACTAGTCTTAATTTTATTAAAAAAAAGATTATAATATATTCTTGAAAGATTACCTGGTGCCATGTACCCAACGGTGGCCATTGTCATGGTTCGTGTCTCAAAATTTTCTCCATCACCTAAGAGTTTGGAAATGCCAAAATCACTCACATATGCCACCATATTTTCATCCAAGAGAATATTACTGGGCTTCAAATCACAGTGAACCACAGATGGGGAATAACTGTGATGGAGATATTCGAGAGCAGATCCCACATCTATCATCACATTCAACCTCTCTTGGATATCTAGAAAATAGTTATGAGAATACAACCACTTGTCAAGACTACCATTGGGCATGAACTCGAGTACCAGAGCCTTAAAATCAACATTACTGCAGCTACTGAGAATCTTTACAAGGTTTCGGTGGCGAATGCTTCTCAATACTTCACATTCAGAGTCAAAACTTCGAAATGCTGTCTCCAACTGTAAGTTGAAAATCTTTATAGCAACCTCAGCCCCATCCGAGAGTATCCCTTTATACACTGAGCCAAAGCTACCTGTAACATATGCACTTTGATTTTCTTAATCAAGTGTACGATTTAATTTTTTTCGCTTCGAAACAAATTGAGCGTGATTAAGAGCTCGAGTGATCGGATTTTAATTCCGTTATGGGTCCGGTATAAGCTTAATCGGTATTAAGCTTAGTTAAAAAAAAAAAAAAAAAAAAAAAAAAAGAAAAAGCCGGTTTATATTTTCTGGACATGGGGGGTATTTTTGAAAAGAAGAGAGAGAGAGAGAGAGAAATAGAGAGAAAACCCGTTTGACTCGGCTGACCCGACCCGGACCCGCGGCTATGACCCGGCCGGATCTCGTGATTCCGGCCACCTCATCGGCCGTGCTTGGTATCGATCTGAAGCTTGGAAGCCGGCCGACGTAACCCTGCCATCATCGTCGTCGTAAAATGCCTGGAACGCCGCCGGTTGGAGCTTGAAACTCGCGGCCAAGACCCGTCTTCGTCGCCGTCGATTTCGCCGGAATTTTGGCACGCCACCACTTGGTTCTTGTTCCTCAGCTCACCAGCACCATTTTCCAACCGATCCCGTCACCTGAATCGGCCGGATTGCCGCCGATTAGCACTTGGAAGCTCGCGGTTTTTGGGGAGCTCGATCCCCCGCCGGCAGCGCGCGTGGTAGGTCACCGCCGCCACCATTGGACTCAGCGTGGCCGGAACTATGAGACCTAAGCTCCCCGTCGCCGTTGACTGAAGTCCGGTCACCGTTGACCGGCAGGGGCAATTCGGTAATTTCATAAAACTTTGGGGGTCATTTTGTAATTTGTAAAATCAATGGGTAATTTGGCAATTTGAGGTTAGGGCAGTAAGGTAATTTGTGATTTCGAGGATAATTCGGTAATTTAAGTTGTTAAGGACATTTCGGTAATTTTACGCTCTAAAGGGTAATTTCGTAATTCCTAGTATTGTGCTTATTTCCGTGATCCGAAATGAGAACAATTTGGTAATTGAAGATTATATGAATATTTCGGTAAAATAATGATGTTGAGGGCATTTTGGTAATTTTGGCATGTAGGGGTATTTTGGTAATTTTATACATGCGGGAATAATTATTATTGATAGATATTCGTTTCGAGAAGTATTATATAAGAATAGTTGTATTTCAATTTACGAAGAATGATTATGTCGTTTCCTTGATTAGGAGGATTCGCGAACGAGAATCAACCCGCGGACGTGGTTGATACTGAGTCTGGACATTGTCACTGTGAGTGGAATATACAAAACTTATTTCTATAAGTATATGTTAATTTTATGATACAGTGCAGTATGTTTTGAAAAATAAGTATTTGATGCTTCGATTTAATGATTCTAGAAAAGTGAATTTATTTACATGTGTTGATTTTATTATTACTGAGAAAGAGTTTGCATAATGATTTTATTACCGTTTTTAAATAAATGCTTGATATAGAATTGAATGGATTTGAAATACGTTGAAGAAAGAGAAAATGAGATTTCAGATGTGATTATATGTTTTCGTACATGTGTATTACATGTTATTTGAGAAATTGTTAAACAGTACCCTCCCCTCCAGATACAGAGAAACAGATAATATGAGATGCATACAGAGATACAGATGAGATGAGATAGAGGCCTTTGGGGCCCGTCTGACACACATAGAGGCTTTGGGCCGTGTGTTGGGCGCTTTTGCCTTTTGGGGGCATATGCATGCAGTATGATGAGTACAGATATATTGATATGAGATACAGACAGCTGTTGAGATACAAATGATACAGATGATATATAGGCCTTTGGGGCCGTCTGAGTACACACAGAGGCTTTGGGCCGTGTGCTTGGATGCTTTTGTCCTTTGAGGACTAGATTGATATGATGAGATATGAGATTTTCCCTATCTATCCGTGTAGCTCCGGGGCGTGGCGGTACCCAGATAGTACGTCATTGCCTGTCTGTCGAGGTCCGGATATGATGAGATCATTCCCCCGGGTACTTGTTTGATGATAATTTTTGATATACAGTATTTGATATGACAAGTATTATGATTCCATTGATTTTACGCAAATTTATGTAAGATAGTATTTCAGTGACTGATTTAAATTAAATATTTTTATATAAGTAAACTAGATTTTCAAATGAATCACAATAAACGATATATATGCTTGATATGTTTGGAAAGTCTATTTTGTTATATGTACAAATATTGATTTATATGTTCTGCCCATGTGTTTATGTGATGTGTTGATATGAGATGTTGATATATGTGTTTATTGACATAGGCATACGTATGAATATTTCATTGGCATGAGCACGAAAATACACTATGTTTTCCATATTTCCAGGAAAAATGAGAAAGTTAATTTTAGCAAATGAGATTTGGAAAGAAAGAAAGATTATTTTACAGTTTTAGCTTGAATGCTTGAATTCGTTACTGGCTTAGTGGAGGACTCTCGAGATGTTTATAAAGTTATGAGATAAGTGGGCGAAGGACGCATTGCGAGAAGCCCAAAGAGTATGAAAGAGAAAGTTATGAAAGTTAAGAGAGTGTCCTACTAAGCAGTAATCGAATGAAGGTAGCTCAAGTAAGTGATTTGAAAGAGAATGTGAAAGTTTGAGAAAAATAGAATGATATTTTGATAGAATTGTTTTGAGAAAAAGTAATTCATTTTAAATAAATTTATTTTTCGAGAACTAGTCTCCACTCACTGAGTTTTATACTCACTACGTTTTTATCATGATATTTCCCCCCACAGGAGATTTGCAGGTATATCCGTCGACCCAGTATCGGTAGTTAGATTGAAATTATGGCCGCGTGATGGTGCTAGGAGTTGTAGATTTAATATATTGATATTTGGGATTTTGTGAGTTGTACTTATTGTTATATTTTGTAATTAAGGATAACTATTGTATTTGTTTTTATATTAAAGTGATTTGGGGCGATATTTGATATGTTGACTGGAGAAGTTGGTTTTGAAGTTTGGATGGTTATTGAGATACTTTTGGGAGTGTTGTTTTGTAATTGTAATCTTGAGGATGTTGTATTTATAGGGGATATTCTGTCGAATTTTCAGCGGAATTCTTAGATATTATTTTTATTATTGATCCGATTTTACGAGATTAGACAGACTCGCCCTAAGAGTGCGGGGCGGGTCGTTTCACTACCTTTACCAAGCAAGTTGCATTCATCAAATCCATTTGTTGCTCGTTGAATTTCTAGATACGAAATTCTTCTCCACGTTGCCAGAGGTGAAAAATCTTCTTGATGAGCAGAATTCATTGAAGCCTTATTGCGACGTCTCATGAAGACAACAACAGTCATTATCAACAAAATGGACACGATTGGAGGTAAGACATATTTGAGGAAAAGTGTAACAATGGCTTTCTTGGATCGTCTTACGGTGCCATCATCCTTGCAGGGTGGGACTTGTAGTCTTGGTGAACCACAAAGTGCATAATTCCACATAAACGATTGAGCTGAGAAGTTTCTAAAAGGCCCATTTTCAGGAATTTTCCCTTCCAGTATATTGTGAGACACATTTAAATGTTTGAGATATAAAAGTTTCTCCAGTGACTTAGGAATCTCACCAGAAAGATTGTTACCAGAGAGATCTAAGATTTCCAAGCTTGTGAGATTGCCAAATGACTCAGGGATATGACCTTGAAGTAGATTACCAGCTAATGATAGATTAAGAAGCTCTTGAAGGCCGCCAATGGCTGTTGGAATATCACCCGATAATTGATTCCTTGATAAATCTAAAAGTATCAAGGCCTTCAAGCTCTTCATACTTGAAGGGAGAGAACCAGTTAATGAATTTGATGACAAATCTATTTGTAAGATGCCTTCGAGAGTCCACAAGGATGATGGTATAATAGAGGTGAGATTATTTGAGCCTAAGAGAAGAGATCTTAGAGATGTCAAACTTGCCAAGCATGGGGGTATAGATCCAGTGAGCTTATTTTCATATAACCACAATGAATTCAACCCATTTAAGTAGCAAAGCTCATATGGAATGGGTCCTTGCAAATTATTCTGATGAAGACTTAGACTTTGGAGCTTCTCTAGTCTTCCTAAACTTGTTGGAATTGTTCCATTCAACTCATTGTTTTGGAGGCTTAATGTTATCAAGCCATGCAAATTACCAATTTCTTCAGGAATGTTGCCCTTGAGCTGGCAATCGTATGCGAAGAACTGCTCAAGAGATGAAGAGAAATTCCCAACTAATGGTGGAAGGATGCCACCAAATGGATTAAGTGCTAAAACGACTCGTTTTATATCTCTGCAATTTGTCAACGAAGAGAGAAAACTCCAATCTTCTTCGGTAGATGATGACGTTCCCGGGATGGTCAAGTTGTTTCCCATAATGGTAAACCTCGCCAGGTGTCTCAATTTTCCAAATGTGTTTGGAATGTGGCCAGAGAAATAGTTGAAGCTCAAGTCTAGGGCATAGAGTCTAGAAGCATTGGTGATGGAATTAGGAATTGTTCCAATAAGTCTATTTTCGGACAAGTCAATAATCTCCATGTTCTGAAGCGAGTTTCCAGCAGTTGATGGCAGGTGGCCTGAGAGTTCATTTGCAGCTAGGGTAATAAGATTTACGGTTGACAAGTTGAAAATGGCGGAGGGAATATGACCAGTTAATTTGTTGTGAAAAAGAAGAAGATTTTGCAGATTTTGTAGATTGCCAATCTCGTCTGGAATTTCACCTGCCAGAATATCAACATTGAGGAGTTATATAAATTTTGAGCTTTTCAATTCTACAATAACAGATGTGCTTATTAATATCAACAAAGATATTGATGAGTAATATTTATTTATTGTTAGGTGTGAAACAATAAATATAAAAGTTAATTACAGAATAATTTTAAGATCGGTGAAGCTGCATTCCTTAAAATTAAATTCCATATATTAGTTCACAAGAACAGTGGCGAATCTAGAAAAATAATTTATCGGGGGCTAAATTAGATAATAATAAAATATAAAAAACTAAAATTTTGCATATATAGAATATTTGCTAATACATTTATAATTAGTCTCTATGCATTTTTATATTTTAAAAATATTATGCAATAAACTCATTATCAATATTATTGAATTTATTGTTTCCTATATAAACAACCACACTATCATTTATCCCATCCTATTCCAAAGATGATTATTCATGAGTTTTATTACTAAAAATATTCGTTCTACTATTATTATATAAATTGGAAGAATTAACCATATTTGTAAGAATAGAAAATATTTTGGGTGGTGGGCTATTATTATTTTTAATTAAAAAACGGATTTTTATATTTCTTAAAAGTGAAAGTTTAAATTTTATGTTTATATTTTATAGTGACTATTTTAATAAATTTAATAGAGATTAATTAAAAAATTAAAATATTTTCTCTTTTATTTAAAAAATTGTTTTGACCAGTGGGGGCCATGTGCTGCATCCGTCCCTGCATAGGAACTAGACCATATGTATGGCATATTAGTGGAGATATAAGTTTTGTATCTTAATATTTGGCTTGATAATTTTGAGAGTTAAAACATGACTAAAACACATAAAAAGCTTGTATATAATTCAAATTTTATTTTATATAAATTAAGATATAACCAATAACCGAACAACTAAAACTCCAACAAAAAATCAATCTTAAAATAAAAGAGCATGCATGAAAATTTGATAACTTGTGTACGAAAAAACAAGAATAAATATACAATAATATTAGAATCCTAATATTTGGCCCTCGAGTATTAAACTAATGTAACAAGTGATCTTTAATTGCTACCTCATACTAAATATTAAGGGAAATTATCATTGCACCACTTTTGTTTTGCTTTATATTAATCCAACCACCACAAAGTTGTAACATGTTCTCTGCACCACCTTTCTTTTCACATCTGTATCAACTAGCCACTTTTACACTAACACTGTTAAATAATTTAAACAAAATGATAACTTTACCCCTAAATAAATTAGAAGACTATTTTATTTTATAAAAACTTTAAAAAAATTATAATTATAAAATATCCTTAAATTTAATAAAAATTATAATTATAAAATATCCTTAAATTTAATAAAAATGAATCCCAAAATTAGGATTTTTATTTTTAATAAAAATTATAATTATAAAAAAAATTGTGAAATTTAATAAAAATCCCCAAAATTATTAAAATTTTAGGATTTACTCTTAAGAAATACATTCAGTTAGTTTAATAAAATTTTACAAAATCATAATTTTTTTAATAAATAAATTCAGTTATTTTTATTAAAATTTTACAAAATTATAATTTTTAATAAAAACAATTAATAAAATTTCTAAAATCTAAATTTAGTAAAAATCAATTGAGCACCTCTATTTGGGATTTATTTTTTTATTAAACTTAGGGATATTTTTATGATTATAATTTTTTATTTTTCAAAATTTATATAAGATAAAATAGTCTTTTAATTTATTTGAGGATGAATTTATCATTTTATTTAAATTATTTAATGATGTTAGTGCAAAAGCGGTTAGTTGATGCAAATGTGAAAAGAAAGATGATGCAGAGAACATATTAGAATTTTGTGGTATTTACATGAATAAAAGACAAAATAAAAATGGTGTAATGATAATTTCTCAAATATTAATAACTAATCTGATGTATTAGAGCCTCATCAGTTGAGACTTAACTTGTGTCATTCATTATGTGGTTGATAATTTTTTCTAATTTCCTAATGAATTGCATATATTTTCTCATAATCCGATCGATGAATTCCATATCATTTAGTATGAAATTTTGGGGTTTGTACCACTTTCTAAAAAAAATTAATTTTACCTAAAGATTTACGATTTTTTTTCCTGTTGAAGTACTTAGAAATTGATGCCACGGGCTAAGCTAAAAAACTGAAATCTCGTTCTTTTGTATCTGCTGTTGGGTGCCGGATTTTTTCCTTAAAATTATTTATTCATGTGTAGATTGTAAAAGTAGGAGTACCTGTAAACCGTAAATAAACTTTTTAACCCATACCATTCGAACATGAATAATCAGCTAAAAAATTAAATTATTTTAAAACTGTTCAGCCAATTAAGCCCCTATGGCCCAGTCCTTCTCTTTCCTCTGCTACGGATCCCTCTCGAAAGAGCAGGTCGGATGTTGATTTGTGTAGTTTCTAGCAGTAGTTATTGCACGATATTATAAAGTGGATTCTGCAAATTGAAATGGAAGCTTAAAAAAGACGAGGTGGAAGGCACGTACCTTGAAGGTTGTTATCACCAAGATTTAGATGCAAGAGCTTACTCAAATTTCCAATCTTGGTGGGAATTTTCCCACCAACAATATTGAACCTCATCTCCAACGTCTCCAGCTTTGATAAGTTGTACAGAGAATCCGGGAAGGGACCTCTGAAGCTGTTATTGCGAAGACTCAACATTCGTAGTTTTTGTAAGCTATCAATCCAGCTTGGAAGGAGTCCACTCAATTGATTGAAATTGAAATCAATGAATTTGAGCCTTCGTAATTGCCTCAATTCATTAGGCAGATGGCCATGCAAATTGTTACCACTAAAATTAAGAGACACTAGAAATGAAATATTTCCCAAGTGTGCCGAAATGGGGCCTTCGAGACTAGAATCTGAAAGATCCAATTTTGTGACTCTATGATGGCGAGTGTCACAAGAAATGCCAACCCAACTGCATACTGGATAAGAAACTGACCAATTGTACGTCAGGATACCTCGAGGATCAATGACTTGCTCTTTGAATGCAAGAAGAGCATGTTGATCCGTCGTTATGTTTTTAACACTACTCGCAGGCAAAGCTAAGCTAGACACGATGAAATAGCGTAAGAGCAAGATTATTGGTGCAAAATATAATAAGCTTATATCGATCTTCATATATAGATTTAGACAACTTTTAGTGCTAAGCGATTAATAGCAATATAGCATACTGCGCATACAGATACTTATATAGGTAGAGCAAAGAGAAAAATTATATGGTGTCCACATGTTGCGTGATCTATAAGCTATTGAATCAGACTTCACAGGAAGATCGTTGATTAGTCTTCTGGAAACAATGACAATGTTTTCCCAATCGTAATACTCTCTATGGGGAAAATATTGGGTGGGTTTAGCTCGTCAATTCCTCCGTTTCCATGTGAACATGCAAAAATTGCTATTCTCGTAGAGCTGTTAATTTCTTCTTCTTCTTTTTTTCTCTTAGTGATGAGGACTTTTTTAACGACGGCATATATAGTAAACAAAGTCGTTATAAAATTATTCCATAAGATCTTTAAGTTAGATCTTCTCTTTCAACAAAGACTTTTCAAAAAAGACTTTTAAATTAGATGCATTTAATTATATTTATTATTTAGATGTACCATTCCAATTTGTTGTTTTCAACACTAGTCATGAAAAATGTAAAATATCAATATGTAAATTTTATATGAACCATACTCTTTAAAAATATCTCATCAATTTATAATAAATGATTTGTAAACTGAATCACAAAGTTGTTAAAGCTGTCCATAAATAGATAGTTTTTAATCGTTAGTTATTTTTATATAATGGTAGATAGTAAATGGTGAATGATATAATATAAAATAGTAAAATAGCATGAAAATTGTTAAATCACACACAATAAAAATTAGATAATTTTAAAATTATTATTGAAATTTGAGAAAAATGATTGATTGTCATTGTCTTTATTAATCAATACAAAGATTGATTGTCAATCAACATAAAGATGGCTTTACTCTTTGTTCTTCAATCAAATTCCTAGATACCATATCAATTGTATCATTTCCATTTTTATTCATTCATTAATTATAGATTTTTTATTTTTGAAAGAATTCATTCATTGTAGATATTGCGCATTTGTGCTTATTAAAGTGAATTTCATGAGTTTAAGTTCTTCGTCAATCGTAAGATAAAAGCATTATATATGAAGATTATTTTGTTTAACTTTTCACTATACAGATAATTTATCAAAATCAACAGTAATGCATTACGAAATTTATATCAATCAAGCAATGTAATTATAATTTAATGAAGGTTGAATGAATGAGTTAAAAAAAAGTATATGATCATCAAAGAGGGACATAATAAATAAATCTTACCTTTTAAAACATTGGTATTTCATTTAAAATTTAGCAGTACTTAGGGGCTGGTTTTTTTATTTAATGACTTAATTGACTTAATTTCAATTGGTTAAGTCATTAAGTCCCTTTTTTTCAACTTAATGAAAATTTTCAGTCTTTAAGTCATTAAGTTATTTAGCCAATTTTTTTTTTACCTTTTTACTTAATCTAAAATGTCTAAATGATATCATTAAAAGATATTCTCCTAAATATCCCTATCTAATCAATTAATTTTCATCCTTAACTAAATAAAATTTAATAATTAGCATTATTACCCATTTGTATAACTTGTGATAATATAGTGGTGGACTATATTTTTTTATTTTTTTATTTTCTTCAAATTAATATTATTTATCTTCATAATTTTATATAACTATCTTTCATAAAAAAAGTCATGAATTATAATAAAATTGATTAACATATACTAATTTAAAATATAAATGGTTGTATTTAATTAACTATGATTTATATTATGATAATATATTATTTTATTTAAGTTCTTTGAGATGTTTATTATTTAACAAACGCCATCTTAATTTGAATTTACTTACATATACAACCATTCGGGATCTCATTTTTGTTGATCACAATTCGAGGATGACTTTCATGTCCTTGGACAAATTATTTCTAGACCAAACATTAATTCTTGATATGACTAGAATGGATGGGTACATAACTGAAGAGGACTCCAAGGACCTTGACTTACTAGAAACCATTCATTTCAATTTTCAATTTTCAATTTTCAATTTTCTTCACGTCCTCGCAAAATTCCTACAGTAAGAGAGAGTGTTAGACCAGTCACCAATGAACCATACTCTAATTCTATTTAGAATTGAGGTGATACAACTTCTAAGTTGTAGCTGATATAGAAATTACTAAATCTTTTAGGTTATTTTTGAAAATAAAACAAAATTATTTATTTTTGAATTCATGTTACTATCAAAGATTTTTTCTTATAAAATTAACCCTAAAACCGCATGGGAAAACTCTATGTGAATACTTTTTAGTGAATTTATTTAAGGGTTTCAGAGTTCAACAAACTCTATTAGCTGAAGTGCTTCTTGTACGAATAACTTTCTTTTTAAAGTATGGAATAATCTACTTAAAGTATTATTTGCATCAAGTACGTTCATGCAAATAATACTTATCAAAAATTATTTGCATGAATTTTACCACATATGAAAATAATACTTGAATATATATGGTATACATATATTCAATCTCTAAAAATCTTGGGTAGCTCTTGTACTTGACTACACTAGTAGATTTTTTTTAGTAACATTGTGCGCTCATCTACTCACGACTCAATCTCCTCATAATGTTGCAAATCAACCATATTTGCAATCTCTTGATTGAGGCCATTCAAGAATCGTGCCATCATAGCTTCTCTATCTTCCTCGACATTTACTCTAATCATGACAATCTCCATTTCTTTGTAATAATCCTTCGTACTTTGGCTAACCTTTGCAAGACTTTGTAATTTTTGGTACAAATCTGTATAGTAGTGGTTAGGTACAAATCTGTGTACAGAACGCTTTCTCATCAACGATTTCATTTTATCTTATGTCTCAATTAGACTTGTCCTATTCTGTCTCCTGTATATAACAAGCTTATCCCACCAAGTAATAGCATAGTCAGAAAACTCAATCACAGTTAATTTTACCTTTTTTACCTCTAAAAAATTATGGCAATCAACTATAAATTCCATTTTCTTCTCTCATTCAAGGTATGCTTCCAAATCATATTTACCTTGAAAAGATGAAATCTTCATCTTTATGTCACTTAATCTATCAGTGGGTAGTTATAGGAGAGAAGGTAGGAGAGCTAAGAATAGAGATGATGGATTGAGTGGCATAAAGATGAAGATTCCATGTTTTCAAGGAAAATCCGACCCAAAAGCATACCTTAAATGGGAGAAGAAAATGGAGTTCATATTTGACTGCCACAATTATTCAGAGGCAAAAAAGTAAAATTAGTTGTGATTGAGTTTTCTGACTATGCTATTACTTGGTGGCATCAACTTATTATAAGCAGAAGGCGAAATAGGGAATGTCCAATTGAGACATGGGATGAAATGAAATCATTGATGAGAAGGCGTTTTGTACCTAACCATTTATTATCGAGACTTGTACCAAAAATTACGTCGTCTTACACAGGGTAGCTGAAACGTTGAGGATTATTATAAAGAAACGGAGATTGTCATGATTAGAACAAATGTGGAGGAGGATAGAGAAGTTACCATGGCACGATTCTTAAATGGACTTAATCGGGAAATTGCATATAAGGTTGAGTTGCAACATTATATGGAGATTGAGGAGATGGTCCACAAAGTCATCAAGATTGAGCAGTAACTCAAGAGGAGGGGTAACACTCGTGCAGCCCCAAGCTCGAGTTCCACTCCTTGGAAGTCGAGCTATGTGAAACGAGACGAGAGACCACAAGCGTCTACTACACCTAAGCTAAGATTTGAGCCCTCCAAGCACAATACACAAGGTAACACTGTGACTCCTACTATTAGGAATCGTGACATTAAGTGTTTTAAATGTCAAGGTAGGGGGCATATCACAAGTGAATGTGTGAATAAAAGAGTTATGGTGTTGCGGGACAACGGTGAGATTGTAACTGAAGATGAGACGGAAGAGAATGAGATAACACCGTTAGAGGATGTCGAAGATGAAGAGTATATAGCCCTTGGGGAATTGACTTTAGTAGCGAGGAGAGTTTTAAGTGTGCAAGTAAAGGAAGACAAAGCAGCGCAACAGGAAAACATTTTCCATACGAGATGCTATGTTCAAGACAAAATATGTAGTATGATTATTGATGGAGAAAGTTCTACTAATATTGCTAGTACTATCATGGTAGAAAAGTTAGGGCTTCTGACACTTAAACACACACGACCATACAAACTACAGTGGTTAAATGGCAGTGGAGAGGTGAAAATGAACAAGCAGGTACTAGTGACTTTTCGGATTGGCAAGTATGAAGATAAGGTGCTTTGTCATGTAGTGCCAATGCAGATTGAACACTTGTTAATTAGGCGGCCTTGGCAATTCGACAAACGTGTGAAACATGATGGCTTCACCAACAAATATTCATTTGTATTTAATCAACGCAACATCACTCTTGTTCCATTGACACCAAAGTAGGTTTATGGAGATCAAGTGAGCCTACAGAGAGAGAGTGAGGAAAAGAAAAAGAGAGAAAAAGATAGTGAAATTCAAAAAGAGGCCGAGGAAAATGTGAGAGAAAAACTAAAGAAAAATATGGCAATTGAGCGAAAATTAGATGGAAAACAAAAGAATTTCTACACGAGAGCGAGTGAGATAAAAAAAGCATTGAGCCTGATCTAAACGAACTTTTAGAGAATCCTTATATACTCACAATACTAATTTTTTTTGAAGTTGTATAATTATATGATTTAACAACTTTACTCATCTATTCTATTTCTAAAGATGAATGGTTTAACAACTTTCTTTTTCTCAGCATCGGTTGCTTGTGATCTAGAATCTTCTCAACTGCCATCTTCACTATTTTCATTCAGCTGTGCCTTCAAGCGACCTAAATTACTTAGTAGGGACTGATATACTCTGAGTCATTTGCTTTTGAGTGGCTAAGAATTGTCATTGTTTGTCTATAGTCAGTAGTTAGCCCCAAATGAAGAGAATATTGATTTTTGTAAAATTTTGTACACCGTGGCTTAATATACTTCGCTGACATGAAGAATTTACCCAAAAAATGAAAAAAAAAGCAGAAAACCATGAGAATTATGTATAGAAAAGTAATGAAGCGTTTATGCTCTTTGTTGTGATATTTCTGTGGGATGGAAATTTCATTGCCATTAATGAAGCCCCAGTTACTCAGGGGATGTTACCTGATAGCGTGCTCGTTTGAATCTTTTACGTGAAATACACAAACAATTCTGCTCGTAACTTTCTGCATTATGTGGCATGATCGACAATTCTGCTGGTATGTTACTTTCTTCATTCATTTCTCTGCAATGAAGTGACTGAATATATACACACATTGATGTGAGTGTCATCGACGTAAATTACAATCAACAATATCAGCTGTGGAACCTCACTAATACAAAAGATTGACATTGGATAATTGCATTCAACTTTCTTGGAGATTATGTTGTTTCTACTTCTATAGCAAGTACAGCTTGAATCCTGACCTAAGCATCTTTACTCATTTAAATATCATGGACTTTGCCATTCAAGCCAATGGGTAGGTGGTAAATTACTTTTACCCTATCACGGAGGTAAGAGTTTGACTTCTTATAAAGGACTCAGAATTCCTCTCTAAATCTTTTAATTACTTGTGGCAAATCATAGATAGAAGTGAGATATTCAAACTACGCTCGATAGACTACCAAATTATGTTATAATTGTATAAATTTAGACTCTTAATTCCTCCATCTATATATATATATATATAAAGGAATTTGAGTAATGGCAGGTAGATTTCCCAGGTTATGCAATAATTTCTTTGATTTACTTTCCTAATGATGTCATTAGGAAGGAAGACAGACCAAGAGAGACTGAGGGAAAGCTAACATTACAAGGTAAAACATGACCAAGTAAATCTACGATAATGTCTTTCTTCGTTACAATTACATTTAAACAAGTCTTGTTTGAGCATGCATTGGCTATGAGAAAGAGCTGGGGACGGCAGTCCATAATAAGCAGTATTTAATGTTTTAGCTGCTTCTAGCTAAAACATTAAATACTGTTTATTATGGGCCAAATGGCATTCTATGCTCCAACTAAAACATTTAATACTGCTTATTATGGGCTAAATGACATTCCTATATATATATGGAGAGACAAAATAAAAAATCTATAAATTTAAAAGACCCATAGGTGCAGATAAAACACTAGGGACATCAATCACAGCAGACAATTACTCAAGTTTATCTAAAACGCAATTGAGTTCATAAATGGGGTGCAAAGCTTTCAGTGCATGTATTCAACAATTCTTTAAATGAATTGGTGAGGTTTTTAATTAACTCATATTCTTTGCTAATGGCTACAACGTTCAAGTCTTAATGATGAGCGTTGATATTTCAATTCAGATTCTATAATAAACATGTGACTGCAATTTGAGAGGACTTGTTGCTAAGTGCTAACAGATCATGCCATTATACCCCATCAAAATAAACTAGCGAGCCACATTAATACAACCTTCCACGTTCAGTCGGATCAACCGGAATGTTTACAAGAATGGCAGCCCATCAACGAGTCCAATTATGAACAGTCCATGAAGGAAGCCACATCACAGGTTGAGGAAGAATCAGCTCGCAAGGAATAGTACACAAGCACACGAGTTAAAAGAGCCCCTGGGTGGTTTAATGATTATGTCTTGTAGTGAAATTGCTAAGGCCTTATAATTGCTGGTTTGTTTTTGCTGTCATATTTTTCTATTAGAAGTTGCTGAGCTGTATTATTCTTTTTTTTTAACGTCTAAGGACACAGGAATATATGTAGAGCATAACGAATTCGTGTGGGGTATCTAGAATGAAATATTTCTTTCTAATTCTCTCGACTCTTTGTCAAAGAAAGGTTTCAATGCAGAAAAATAATTCTGTCCTATATTCTTCTCCAAATCAGAGGCAATATATCAAGCTAATTACATCCTAAAAAAAAGGAAGAAATAAATTATTTCTATATTTAAATACAACATTGATCAACTAAAAGATTCCTGGACGTAATTATAAAATCAATTCTATAATTGACAGCACATGCCACCAACTCATGTTAGCTCATGCCGACACTCCCCCTCAAGTTGGAGCATAGATATCTATCATGCCCAACTTGTCAATTATATCATGAAACACCCTTCCTGATACTGCTTTTGTGAGTATGTCAACCAACTGATCTCCAGATTGAACAAATGGGAACTGTATAGTTTTCTCGTCAAGCTTCTCCTTGATGAAATGACGATCTACTTCAACATGTTTTGTGCGATCATGTTGTATAGGATTCTGGGCAATCTCTATAGCTGCTTTATTATCACATTTAAGATTCATGGGTTTTGCATAATCAATCCCCAAATCTTTCAAACTATAACCCCAGACTACCAGCAGATACATATAATAAATTAATAATTCATTTTCTATGATTAGGAAAATTGTCATAACAAAATCAAAACGGTCTAAGTGCCTGTTTGGTGTGGCTTATTTAATGGATGAAAGTGGTTATTTATTCGCATAAGCTCTTATCATAATTTTGTTGTTGTTTGGTTGTTTTTTTAGTAGAGTTTTTTTATAGATTAAATAAATTATTTTGCCTCTAATAGGAAAAACTCAAATTTTGAGCTTTTCCGAGTAGAGGTTGAATTTTTTTAATATTAAAATATTCAAAATATCATCTACTTATTAGACAATCTTTTTTCATTCTTTTTATAACATAACATAACAAAACTTGCATATTAAAATAATTTTATAAATTTTTAATGAAAGCTCTTATTGACAATTAAACATTTAAAATTTCTTAGATAAAAGCTCTTCTGCCAAAATCTTTATTTAAATAAACTTAACTTGAAAAGTTATACAAACGAAGTCCAAATCTTATAAATTAGCCTGCTAGGTGGGTCCTACAGTAATTTGGGCCGAACTCTGGGTTATCGCAAGGATTTAGGCCCAACTCAATCCAGATCAGCTACCTGTAACCGCGACGACTTGTAGCACAAGCCGCAATGCAGTGATTACGAAGGGAATAGGATCTACAGTTTCAGACAAACGTGTATTGCTAACTGCATTGTTCATCTGCTATAAGCTATTAAATAAATAATCTTAGAGCTGTTATAAAATATAATAGTAGTTAGTTTTCCATCCCAGGAGATGTCTGAACCTTTTTCAGTCTTGGATAAAAGAATTAGATTTACCCGACTAATATTGTTTTATTTGAGAAAGGGGAGAGAAGAAACCAGAAGTAGTTGCATCGTGGGCGGCTTGACTCTTGAGCGAGCTGCGAGCTTGACCTGGATCAAAGTGAAAGTCGAGTCAACGATTGGGTAATACCCAAAAAAGGTCATTTCCTTACACAATAATTTCCAGGAACGCGTTCTAAACTTAAAACAAGAAACATTCTATCTCCTCCACGACTTAAAGATAAAAAAGACAATAATAATAAATCAAGCAAAGCTTCTAAACCGGGAAATTTTCTCAACAAGTAGTATAACAGTTGTAGAAACGATGGCAAGTGAAGGACTTGGAGAGGTGATAAGCATGAAAGAAGAGGTGATCAAGAAAGCATGCTCGATAGCCATGAAGGCACACAAGTTTCCGGAGAAGCAGCTGTATCTGCTGGAAAAGAATCGGGGCTCATCAGATGTCATTTTCGGCTTTCCAGGTTCTTGGTCTATCAGTGATTGGTTTAGTCGAAGCCCTTTTGGCGAAAAAAAGATCGATCCACATCCACCTTAGTTCGCTTCTCTTCGAAGTATAGGCAATGATCAAGTTGCAACTGTCAATGAAGCTTTTCTTACTAGATTTCAAGCAATTCTGCCTCAGCTACAAAACGAGGTGTGTGATCTCTTTATTAATTAATTTTTTTTTATTTTAGTTTTTTGGCCCCTGAAAAATCAAAATGCAACATGTACTGCTAGTTAGTAAGTATTGGTGTTGCTTCCTATTTGGCAATCACCAAGACTCCAAAATAGCTGATCGTGATAATAAATAAACTATACAAGTGAATTCGAATGAAACAATAGAAATGAAGCAAACTAATGACAAACTGGAATACAAATATATATATAAAATACTGGGTAGTTACTTCGAATCATTCTCAGGTGGGGAAAGCTCTGGCAGAGAGAAAGCAAATAGTGTTTACAGGGCATTCCTCAGCTGGTCCAATTGCCGTTTTAATGACAGTTTGGTTCCTGGAAAATTTGGAAAAATTCGTAAAATCAGACCCCAGCACCAGCCGAATGCCACTTATATGCGTCACTTTTGGATCCCCTCTTGTTGGTGATTTCATATTTAACCATGCTTTGAGGCGAGAAAGTTGGTCTCACTACTTCATTCATTTCGTAATGAGGTATGACATCGTCCCCCGGGTTTTGCTAGCTCCTCTCTCTTCTCTTGAGCCAGAACTGAAAATTATCCTCCATTTCTTGAACCCAAAACATACAACTCCCATGCCAGAACCAACTGAGGAAGCTTCAGCTCTCTATGTGACGGTGATGAGGAATGCATCATCTATGGCAAGCCATGCGGCCTGTCATCTCATGGGAAACACAAACAAGTTGTCTGATACTTTGTTGAGTTTCATTGAGCTGAGCCCCTATCGACCCTTTGGAACTTATGTCTTCTGCACAGGAGATAGGGAACTGGTAGTAGTGAAAAACCCTGATACCGTTCTGCAGATATTGTTCTATTCTTCTCAGTTGAGCTCTGAAGTAGAAGGTCCAGAGATTGCTCTCAGAAGCGTCAAGGACCACCTTAATTACCTAAGCGAACTGCAGAACTTAGAGACAAAAGGTGTCGCTCATTTAGACAATTTGCAAGGGCTTCCATTGTCTTCCAATGTTGGTGCCGCTGGCCTTGGCCTGGTCCTGAATAACCTTGGCTTGGTAAGTCCGTTTCAAGATAGTTTCAAAATTAGTCTTTCAGTTTTAAAAGTTCCCCCATCGGTTTTTTTTATTTTTGCCCCCTTGGACTGACATTTTGAATCTTCGGTTTCCAGAGCACCAGAGCCAGACTCTGCCTTTGTAATGCTGGAGAATTAGAGGAGCAAAAATGGAGAAACCAGGAAAAGATTAATAAAAAGAAGATAGATATAGAGAGAGGACTACTAGCACTTGAAGGGTACAAAACCAGGTGCGAGGCTGGCAGAGTCAGCTATTATGATGCATTCAAGCTTTCAAAGGACACTGATGATTTCAATGCAAATGTTCAGAGGCTTTAGTTGGCTGGTATGTTTGATGAGATTAAGGAAATGTTGAAAAGGTATGAACTTCCTGATGAGTTTGAAGGCCATAGAGAGTGGATAGACATCGGAACAAGGTACCGCCGCATTGCTGAACCTCTAGATATTGCTAATTACTATCGACACCTAAAAAATGAAGACACAGGTCCCTATCTGATAAAGGGCAGACCAAAACGATACAGATACACTCAGAGGTGGCTCGAGTATGCCCTGAAGATACCGGCAGGATCCAGCGGGGAATCGTGTTTCTGGGCAGAGGTTGAGGAGCTCTGCCTCAGAACTATTAATATGGGGCTGTTTGAAGATGTCAAAGCACATATACTGTCCCTGGAGAAGCAGGTAGATAAATGGGTTCAGGATGGGGAGTTAGGTGATGATTTATTCTTCGAGGATTCGACCTTCGTCAAGTGGTGGAAAACACTCCCTCAGCTACATAGATCAGGATCATGCATTGCAAAATTCATCAATAACTAACAAGATAAATCTTAAAGCTATCACCACTTGCTTCTAGAAGTGCAACCATCAACCGTTGGTCCCTGCCCTGGCCGTGGAAGTTGTGTAATTAGTTAACCTAATATCATTAGTTTCTATTTGTAACGTGTGCTTCAATTATAACTCAAGAGTGGAGACGCATTTCGTATTACGACCAAATAAGTCATTAGTGGATTTTTGCCAAATGTTATTAACCAGTAGCAGCATTATTGTTGAAATTATACTCTTTAAAAATATCTCATCAACTTATAATAAATGATTTGTAAATTGAATCACAAAGTTGTTAATGCTGTCCATAAATAGATATTTTTTAATCGTTAGTTATTTTTATATAATGGTAGATAGTATATGGAGAATTATATAATATAAAATAGTAAAATAGCATGGAAATTGTTAAATCACACACAATAAAAATTAGATAATTTTAAAATTATTATTGAGATTTGAGAAAAATTATTGATTTTCTTTGTCTTTATTAATCAATACAAAGATTGATTGTCAATCAACATAAAGATGACTTTAGTTTTTGTTGATCAATCATATTCCCAGATACCATATCAACTGTATCATTTTCTTTTTTTATTCATTCATTAATTATAGATTTTTTATTTTTGAAACAATCCATTCATTGTAGATATTGAGCATTCGTTCTTATTAAAATGAATTTCATGAGTTTGGGTTCATCGTTAATTGTAAGATAAAAGCATTATATATATATATATATAAAGATTATTTTGTTCAACTTTTCACTATACATAAAAATTATAAAAATCAGCAGTAATGTGTTACGAAATTTATATCAATCAAGCACTGTAATTATAATTTAGTGAAGCTTGAATGACTGAGGGAATTAACGACTAAAAAAAAAAGTATATGATCACCGAAGAGGGACATAATAAGTCTTACCTTTTAAAACATTGGCATTTCATTTAAAATTTAGCAAGACTTAGGAGCTGTTTTTTTTTTTAATCACTTAATTTACTTAATTTCAATTGGTTAAGTCATTAAGTCTTTTTTTTTCAACTTAATGAAAACTTTCAATCTTTAAGTCATTAAGTTATTTAGACAATTTTTTTTACCTTTTTATTTAATCTAAAAAGTCTAAATGATATTATTAGAAGATATTCTCCAAAATATCCCTATCTAATCAATTAATTTTCATCCTTAAACTAAATAAATTTAATAATTAGCATTATTACCGATTTGTATAACTTGTGACAATATAGTGGTAGAATATTATTATTTTTTATCTTTTTATTTTCTTCAAATTAACATTATTTATCTTCATAATTTTTTATGAATATTTTTCTTGTCAAACATCATGAACTATAATAAAATTGATTAAATATACTAATGTAGAATATAAATAGTTATATTTAATCAACTATGATTTATATTATGATAATATATTATCTTATTTAAGTTCTTTGAGATATTTATTATTTATTGAACATTTATAATTTGTAAAGGTACAAATGTAAAAAATATTAGTTTTCAGATTTTTTTAAATTAAAAAAATTGATATTTATTTTTAACAATTCAAAAAAATAAATATATTATTTAAATTTAAACATTCAGTTCTATTAAGAATTTAAAATTATTTAAATTTATTCAAATTTCATATGAAAAACCAATCACCATCTTAATTTGAATTTACTTATGCATCCAACCATTCGGGATCTCATTTTCGTTGATCACAATTAGAGGATGACATTCACGCCCTTCGACAAATTATTTTTAGGCAAACACTACCTTATACATTCATCACTCATGAATAAGGTATTAGTGGGACTCACTTACTGTTTATATGAATAATATACTATACATCAATTGTAAGGTAGTGGGACCCCTATTTCTAAACCAAACATTGATTCTTGGGAAATATGACTAGAATGGATAGTGACATGACTGGAGAGACTCCAAGGACCCTGACTTAATAGAAACCATTAATTTCAATTTTCTTCACGTCCTTGCAAAATTCCTACAGTAAGAGAGTGTTAGATCAGTCACCGACAGAACCATACTCTGGTTTTGTTTGAAATTAAAGTGGTATAATTTTTAAAATATAGTTGATGTAAAAAAAAATTATAATTATGAAATAAAGATTACTAATATATAATAAATATTATTTTTAAATAAAAATTTTAATAAAATTATTAAAGATATGATAAATTGTCAATATAACTTTTTAAAGATATCACAGTTAGTGTTTAATAAACATTTTAGTACTACTCAACCTCAGCCTTAACCTCAAGTAGGGGCCTTGGTTTAGTCCAAAATTATCTAGCATGTTGGAAAAAAAAACTAGACTTTAATTCTTAGTATCCCCGCTGATTTACGTTAGATTTTATTAATTCAATAAAAGCTCAAAACTCGTCTGAAACTAGATTTTAAACGTTTTGTGAAAGAAATGAGAATCGAATTTGAGTTTAATGTTGATATGATTTTTGTGTTGATCTTTTAAAAAAATTGTAATTACTAATTATTGGACGAAAATATTTAACTAAATAAATACAACTAAGATCAGCTCGATCTTAGACCTAAATTCTCGAGAATCTATAATATCATGTTGTCCACGATATTACATATTACTTTTGTGTTTGGATTCTTAGAAAACGCAATGAAGTGAAAGAGTTATGTTAGTAGTTTGAGGTCAATAACTAGCCGTTATACACATTTTGGTCGTAACCGACTTACCGGACTCGTAACGGGCGAAATATGGGGGAATATAATTGTTTATTTGTAAAGCCCAAGTTAGCCCAATTCTCATGACCAGGCCCAATCCTGATGTGATTAAAGTTAACAACATATGTTTGATTTTTGGGAGGCACGTTGATGTTTTCACATCTGGTGGATGAAGTGTGCGATAATTCATGTGACCTGAAAACATCTCGTTTTATAATTTCTCTTCCAAATGATGAATTTATATTGATAGTATATTAATTGAATACAAATTATTTATCTCAAATTTAAAAAAATATATTAGTATTTATAATAAAAAATTCTCAAATACAGACATTTACATTGTAAAATAGATTATCCAAATAAAAAATTTGAGATACAAATTTATATCCTAATATTATGTGACAACCGTATAAATTTACACACATAAATAAGAAATAATAAAATTACAAAATTAACTATCACATAACATTATCAGACTATTATAATCCAAATTTGTAATGCCCATCGTTATTCTTCTGAGATCCTTAATTGTGATGACGAATTGGGTTGGGGCCCTCATTAAGAACGACTCAAACTATGTCTTTACCTATGATTTAGAAAACCATAAGGATTTCAATGTTATTATACCGTTATTATATAACTCATTTCATCTTCAAGCTAAGGGGAACGTCGTCGTGTTAAAAACCTTCAAAATTGAAAAGCTCTGTTTGAAGCTAGTGAGCAGAACACCCGCTTTCTCTTCCCTCGTCCAATATTTTCCCGAAAAATCGAAAGCTTTCCAGGAAACCAAACAAAACGTAACTGTTTCGACAAGCATGGAAGAATCAGAATCGAATCGTGTAGCAGAGGAAGTTAACGAGGCAAAAATGAGCAGAAAGGAGAAGAAGAAGATGGCGAAGAAGAAGAGGAGGAAAGACAAGAGGAAAGAAATGGCGGCGAAGGAGAGAGAAGAAGAGGAAGCGAGGTCGAAGGATCCGGAGGAGCGGAGGAAATTCGAGATGATGATTAAAGAAGAGGAGGAAAAGAGAGAGAGAGCGTTGAAGGAGTTTGAGGAGAGAGAGAGGCTTTGGATTCAAGAGATGGAGTTGAAGAAGAAGAAAGTAGAAGAAGAAGAAGAGGAGAGAAGGAAAGTTATGGAAGATAGAGAAAAAGAAGAGGCAGCCATGAAACAATTACAGGTTTGTTTTATTTTGTTTATTAAAAAGAATTTTGCAGTTTTTGTTTGGGCGGGTGTGTGTTTGGTTGCTGGGAAAGTTTGAGGAAATAGGAAATTTAATAGAATTTGTCGCCACTATAATTGATTTTTACGGAGTTATTTTTGTTGTAAAAATGGGAATTAAGTATTTTTGTGAGACTTGTTACCGTTGTGAATTTTTGTTAGGCTCTTTGAAAATGTTGGAATGGGAGAGAATGCAATTCTAGGTTTAATTATCGATGGGTATTCAATATCTTGCAGGTTGAAAAGGAGAATGAATGTGATGAGGATGATGATTGGGAATATGTTGAAGAAGGGCCTGCAGAAATTATATGGCAAGGAAATGAGATTATTATCAGGAAGAAAAAGGTCAGAGTTCCGAAGAGGGATGCGAACCCACTGAGTAAAAGCGAGGTAATTTTGACTCTATTGACAGCTATGTTAGGCTTGTTTCTACTTTGCTTCAGGATGCCCATTCTCTTCGGTTATGGCAAAAATTAAACTTCTAAGTTATTATTTCCTTTACAGGATGTTGATAGACCTACATCAAATCCTCTTCCCCCACAATCAGAAGCCTTTGCTGATCACCAGAATGCACAACAGGCATTGGAGACTGTTGCTCAACAAGTGCCCAATTTTGGAACTGAACAGGCATGCCTTTTCTTTCAATCTGTCTATCTGAAATTTTCAATTTGCAATTACTGTATTATATTTCATTTCTATTATATTTGCCTGTTTGTCATGGTCAATCATGTTTTTAATTATATATGGCAGGATAAAGCTCATTGTCCTTTCCATTTGAAGACTGGAGCTTGTCGGTTTGGTCAGAGATGCAGCAGAGTTCATTTTTACCCTGATAAATCATGCACTCTGCTCATCAAGAATATGTATAATGGTCCCGGCCTTGCTTGGGAGCAAGATGAGGGGCTCGAGGTCTGTAATTGCTGATTCTTGTATCCTGATAAGGACTCTTCCAAACTTCTATACTTTTGTGCAATTTGTTGGATCATTCTATGTACGCATTGTCCTTGCTATATAGAAGATGCTTTTTATACAGAAAAATATTTTTCCAGTTGATATACTGTAATGTGTTTATAACTATTCTAGATAGTGTCACTGGTGAGTTCTTTTCAGTTCACATTTTATTTCTTTTCTTTGACTATGTGAAATCAGAGATTTATGTTTTCATAACGATGGAGATTCATGGTGTTGGCCTTGATTGGGTAAGAGTGAAGGCTATGAGCTATTCTGTATCCTACATGCTGCTAATGAGTTTAGCTATTATGAAATTTCTTGTTTTTATGTTTGGCTTATTTCTCTTTCTTTCTTTCTTTCTTTCACTAGTCACATAACTGTACAACTCTGTTTGAGTTAAAAATTTCTCCTTAACAACTAGTAGTTTGTTGTGGAATAAACTATATATCGTCGATTGTCAGAGCTGGTCATCTAACAATGGTATTACTTTGGAAGGTTTGGGAATTGGGATTGTTTGCCACAACACCGATTTACTGACACATGCTGTTGGTGCTCTTCATTTACTTTAGAATGTGTCGGGGGAGACAGAAAGCTGGAGAAAAAGAAGTTTCTTTGATTGATGCAAATAAAATTAGTTGAACACATGATAGGTTTCATTTCAGTCTATTATACAGATGAGAAAATATTAGCCATTAGGTGAGGATTAAATTGCAGGTTATATGTATCTTGTCCCCTAGTTGTGTATTTTGAATAGTGTTAACCATGTAAATGGAGATCATGGTTCATAGTTGTCTCCGTGTTAATCCACTACCCTTTGACCATTATCTGGAAGAACAAAATGCAAATTGAGAAACTAATCAAATTGATAACTATCATAGTGAAGTTTCACGTTGTATGCTAGAGTATTTTTATAAGTTGTTTCACCTGCTGATAAATATCATTTTGTTTTTCCAATGTCAAAATAAAGCATTCCTGACAGACTATACTTTCATGCTTTTCTTTTGATTTTATGCTTCTGATGTTAACATACGCAAAAAATTTTTGTGGTTGATTTGCCTCTTTCTTTTCAGTATACAGATGAAGAAGTTGAACGCTCTTATGAAGAATTTTATGAGGATGTTCATACGGAGTTCCTGAAGTTTGGTGAAATTGTCAATTTCAAGGTTGTTAACTATTTTCTGTAAATGTACTTGCTGTCTTGGAGTTTCTCAAGTTTCTTTATTTCTATTACCCTTTTCTTAGGTTTTTCAAATATCGCAATTTTGAGATTAACAAATATGATAAATATGAAGAAGACTAGCTGTTACCATTTTCCTTTGACAATAATGACAGAGCCACAAACAAATTTTTACAGCTTAGTGCATACCAACGAATGTGGTATGAAGAGCTTGGCTGAAAAGTGATGACAGTTATTTTTTTCAATTATGTAGACCAAGGATGGTTTTATACAATCAATCTCCTCATGCCACATTAGTTTGTATGCCCTTGTTTGTACAAGATGGCTGTGGTTCTTTTATTACTCTTTCTTTAATCATTCTCTGGCCTCCCAGATTAATTGAAACTCTATGGACATTATTTCGCATTTGTTGTAGACTCGGTATTCTGTAAGATTTAGGCATGGGTTTCTTCCTTTTCTGCTTAATACTAATTAACAAATCTGTGCAGGTGTGTAGAAATGGTTCTTCTCACTTGAGAGGAAATGTCTATGTTCACTATAAGTCGCTGGAATCAGCTGTTCTCGCTTACCGTTCTGTCAATGGTCGTTACTTTGCTGGGAAACAGGTCTTTGTGAAGAATTGTTGGAGCTTACTTTCTACTTTATATTTATTTGTTTTGTATAAAGTAACTACTATTTAAAAAATGTTTGGCTCTCAGTGAATAGGCCTTGCCACTTTTCATGTTTCTGATAGAAATTCCAGAATGCCGATATCCTGTTATTATGATCCTCTTTGTCTGCCTGCATTCCTGGTAATTGGTGCCTATTAAAATGGATTGAATTAAAGCTCTTGGCATTGGGTATAAGATTTGGTTTAGCCGACAGACTTCAGTTGTAAAGCTTACAGCATATCTTCTTGGAGGCCGTGAACATGTTGATAGGATTTGGATAGTCTTAAATACCAGGGCAGCTGTCTTAGCAAAGGGAGATTGAAAAGGCATGATCTAGGAGAAGCTTCTACTTTCTTAAGTCATTGTTTAAGGGTTGTTTTTGCAGTATTCGTTGGGGTCTAGTTGTTCCGTAATTGTTCCAATTGTCCATTCAGCTTAAATTGTTGTGCATTGTACTAAAATTGCTTTACTTGTTTGATTGGTCTGAAAGTTGAAGAAAATTATTAAAATAATTTCATTTTATTGCTATGAGAACAGTTGTTTCACTATTTATTTACTTTACAGAGGATTCCTGACTAGTTTCCTTTAGACTTGACTCTGGTAAAATTGCAATGGGTTAAGCTGTGAAAAATTATATGCTTAGTGAATGCCAGCACATTCTCCCATCTTTTAACTATCTGTGGACACTGTTCACATAGTCTAATCTGAAATCTTTCTCCATGCTTAAATTGTAATCAACACATTACTGTTTACTGAATTTTACAGCTTGTCATTTTCTGGATGGTGATGGTTTATTTGTCTGTTTGTTTCTTGACAGATCACATGTGAATTTATTAATGTGACTCGATGGAAGATTGCCATATGTGGGGAATATATGAAGTCAAGACTAAAGGTACACCCATTTGTCTCATTTTTCAGAGTTATAATTGTGCAGCCTATACACTGGCTTTTTTCTTTGCCATTTTGCTTTTGATATGAAATGAGTTTGTTTCTTTTCTTCTTTTCTTTACACTCTTATTATCTTCGTTGGGCATATTTTAACAGACATGCTCTCGTGGAATGGCTTGCAATTTTATCCACTGTTTCCGCAACCCTGGCGGAGACTATGAATGGGCTGATTGGGATAAGCCACCTCCGAGATATTGGGTGAAAAAGATGGCTGCTTTATTTGGTTATTCTGATGAATCTTGGACCTGGAATCAAGAACGCTCGGGACAAACGAGGAACAAGATAGATTCAACTAATGCCGACAGGTATGCTTTTATTACTAGTCATAGACACTAAAAACTGTACTTGGTATATATGAACTCTTGTTTATTTAATTCACTTTCCGTTATTTGAATTTTTTATTTTAAACTTCCACGTTTGACTGATGATTTTGAGAGGTTTCTTCATAGTATCGTTCTCTTCATTGGTGTTTTCTTCAAGTCTCCTAACTCGGTTTTCTTCGAAGCAATGAATAATGAAAAGATGCTCCCACAATGCAAGATTTAAAGAAAGCTGTTGGTTTTTTGGTCTATTGTTCGAGTTTAAAACCCACTTTAAAAAATGTATGATTAGTATGTGGCATAATGGCCATGTTGCAAGCATGGCAAGAAAATAATTAGATTCAACAAGAAGCCTTTGGTGATGTAGCATTGTAATCTTATGTACAAGGGATGATCCAAACTATGATCAAATTTCATTATTTAATGTATTTATTGCTGATGTTAGAAATCTTCTGGTTATTTATGGTTTTGTTATTTCTTATGCAGGCATCATTGCAGAAGGTCTAGATCAAGGGAGGCTGATCGTGTCAAAAGTGGTTCTGGCAGAAGCCATGATGATGAACGTCAAGTTCATGAAACAACTTGGAGTCGGAGGCGCTCCAATTATCACAGTGAAAGCAGAAGTGATGGGGCTAATTCTGATGGAAGTTGGTCAGATAGGGACAGAGACAAAGATAGAGATAAACACCATGGTCATAACATGAAACACATAAAGCATGAGAGCAGTATGTCAGAAAAATCAACTGATTACTTGGACGCCAGGGACAGAACAAAAGAAGCTGATTCTGATGGGAATTGGCCTGATGGGGAGAGAGATGCTGAAACTTGCCATGTCGACATCAGGAAAAGTTCGAGGTACAGGAGCAGAAGGGAAATGCCAAACAATAGTAAGAACAGAACTCATGTAGCTGATAGAGGTCAGCAAGACCGGTGCAGAGATGAAGATAGGGAATGTCGTCATCTGAGGAAAAGTTCAAGAGATAGGAGCATGGTTGGATATCCAGATAACCATGGGGACAGCTGTAAAGGGGATGATGCTGGATCCATCAAGGATTTATCTGATGAAGGCATAATTGCAGACAGACACCTGAGTCATAAAGAGAGAAGCCCGTATCACCAGAGAAATGTTTCGAAATACTTAGATGAAGATGGGTCTGGCAAGTATCGGAGTTATTACACTGATTCAGGTGATGATTGGTTAGAGAGGGACAAAGAAAGACACCATGCTCATAAAAGGAGATGCTCGAGACATCGGACTGAAGATTCAGAGTTCTTAGATGATGAAGGGGAACCTATAAACAAGTCAAAAAAGAATCGGCACCATGGGGAATCTGCACGTGATAAATCTGATCCCAGAAGAAACACGACGCACAAGCATTCCAGTAGAAGATCTCATTCAAGGAAAGACAAAAGCAGAGCAGATCATAAGTCTAGTAGTTCAGGTCGATCTGATGAAAGATGTGGAAGCATCGGCGATCAGGATCGTTGGAGACCTATTGATGCTGAGGAAGATGGAAAATCTATTAAGACATGTTACTAGCGTTCAGAGTTACGAGTCTGACAGTCCAGGACGTTACAGTGGAGGTAAATCATGGGATTTTGATTCAGAATACTGTGATAGTGAAAAGAGCGATGATGATTGCCGAATTGAAAAGAAAAGTCATACTATAAGCACCACAAGTTGAAAAGCAACTCCAGTTTCGATGATCCTATCTAAAAAGAGAAAAAAAATAATAGTTTTGCTGATCAAGACCAATTCGAAGAGCTTGAAAGCAGCTAGAAAGGTGGAAACATTCCAGCTTCCCCATGTTGTAAATGAGTGCCAGTAGCAAGAAAAGGTGATGCTAATGCTTTTGTCCTTGACACGTTTTTCAGCTTTTACAAAATTATGATATTTTTAGTTGCTCTCAATGAATAATAATTTTGTGTTTATGATTTGTTAATCCAATTTTATCAAACAATCATATCGCATTTGGAAGATGTAGATACGATTCTCAAATGGTTACTAATACAATACATTGAATGTGTTAACAATTCTTCATGGAAAACGCCGCAAACGAGAGTGAAGCCAAGGATACTGCATTATGTTTCACCCCACTGCGCGCGCGCGCGCATACTGCGAACTCATTCTAAAATAGCAGTAACAAAATTTAAAAATTAGGGGTTTTAAAGTGATTACCATGCCCATGTGGCAACATATGCCACAAAATAATTGGCCAACACCACCAAATCAGCAGGTGATGTGGTGGTCTTAGCACCATAGAAGACTTTCTTGACTTTTTTATTATTATATTTAAAAACACAAACACACACACAGAGAATGGTGGGCAAAGTCAAAATCAATATTTTGGCTCTTATTTTCCATACGATTTGAAAATCACTCAATTGTGTCCTTGGGCTGTTCTTACCGAGATATACCAATTGCATTTGGTATTATATTTGACTTTTCAGTGAACTTTAAAAACAAAAAGCAGAGCAGATCGTAAGTAAAGTAGAAAATCTAGGAGACAGTAATGAAAAGATTGATGATGATCGCTAGGAATCAAAAGATCCCTATGATGAACACAAAAATTTGAAAACCATATCCAAGCTCAATGATCAAGAGCATTTCAAACATCGAGCTTAAAAGCAGCTAGAAATCTGGTAACATTTTAGTTGTCCAGTATTGTAAATACGTAAGCTAGTTGAAGCGATCAAGAAGCTTAAAATGTTTTCATCCCCACTTTTTGACAAGTTTATTTATGTCATTGGACAGATCTAATGTAATTTTTAGCATGATTTTCCGTGAAATTATTTTGTCATGAAAATTGTGGAAAGCGTCTTTCGCGGTTTCAGAAATCTGGCATCAAGCCACTTCGGCCTTCGTCGAAGTGGTGGGCTGCTGCCCTCACAATCGTGAGTGCAGCGATTCAAGTCTTCACAAAAATATTTGGGGGTTAAATATTTTTAATATTTAAAAAAAAAATTTAATAAAATATTAGTGGAGTATCGACATCATTTTTCTGTGAGAAATTATTTATCTGAACATATATTTTATAAAATTCAATATAATAATATAAGTCTCAATCATATGTATCTGATTATAAATATTAGTGTGATATATTTGTTATAATAACAGTTGTTGTTGTAAATATTTATGTAATATAATAATTTGATGTTTAATTAATATTAAAAAAAATCTGGCATCAAATTCTAGGCTCATAGACTAAAAGGCTACATATTACCAACCAAACACTTACGAAGGCAATATAAGGTTGAGTTCGGATGTATTTTCCGCTGATTCACTCGTATTTACTGTTCAATTCCATTGCTTGGGTTTGCCATACAATTCTACAGAAAAGGAATTACTTTTATTTTTTCATTTGGACAGTTACACCCTTTGCCAATAAACTTTTAATATACCGTAGAATATTAATAGATTAACACTGGATAAATTAGTAATTATAATTAAATAAAAAATTTTCATCGTGCTTGATTTGGCACCAATGTAGTAAATTAATAATTTACCAAATTTGTAAGATAATATTTTTTAAAAAAATTCAATTTTCCTTGAGGACCTGCATACTATATATATTAAAATTAAGTATTTGAAACTAAATCTAGATTATATGTTATTTGGCTTTTGTAAAATATGCGATCAGTGTTGTTTGTTGCTTGATGGAATTGATTTGGAATTGGATCTCATTCTAACTCTTTTTAATAATGCGAAATTTCAGTTCGCATTGTCAATTTGTGTAGATGTGCAATGGGGCCTTTATAAGTTATCTTTAAAATAGAAAAATAAAAAATTATGAAACAATAGATTTTATATGGTCCTAGTGCTATTAATTTACCGAGATTTCACTGTAAATGATAAAATATATTAAAAATGAGATTGTAAATTATTTTAAGCTATGAAGTAAATAATTAATAAATAATTTATACTTATAGTTACTTTTATGATTTAATTCTTTACCGTCATAAATTTTGTATTATAATTTTATTTCATAATTAATTTATCTAATTATATCTATTCTAATTTTTTTATAAAAGAATTATAATTTAATACAAATAATTTCTTAATCGAACTTGTAATATTTTTTTATTTATTTTAAAATCTTATCTAAAACGGAGCCGCCACAACACCATCTCATGTTGGCGCACAAAAATGATGCATTTATCGAGATTTTGTTAAACCGAATCTATTATAATTTTATTTTTGCCCGTGCGGTGCGATGATAGGTGCAATTAATCCGGACGGTGGACCATCGCTTGATTTCGCCTTGTTAGACTTGGTGGCGATGATTCATCACCCGATTTTAGATTGATTTTAGCTTGAAAGTTGGAACGTTAATTTGGACAGTTTCGACAGACATATAATTTTAGTGCACGTATCCTTATTGGTCCGCATGTGAATGGCATAAAATAAATAATATGTTCAGGAACTATATAATTTCAATGGTAATTTAGGGGTTTTTAATTAAATACCCTCTAATAGTTTCAAAATTATTGAAATACCCCCTCTTTTTTTAGTTTTCATGGATACCCTAACACATGTGAGTAAAATAAAAAATGCCCTTAATGAATGCATCAAATAGTCTTCATATTCCTTTCCTCATTTCTTTCACCCAATTCTATTTTTGCTGCCGATTCTCTCAAAATCTCTCATAACTTCTTACACAAATACAATTATGTATTCATTTCTTTAACACTCACTCTTTCTTTAAAGGTGCATTGCTTATTAAACAACCTAATAAGGTATGTTAATGTTGTTGGGTTTTAAATTTTTTAATTTTGAGGAAAATTTAGAAATTTTCCTCACATTACAATGTTTTATTTTCACCATTTTTTCTTATATGTAGAAATATATGCAATGTAGATTGTTTAATTATTTTTTTCAGCAATATAACTTATTTATGGCTACCATTTTTTGTGTCGTGCATTCTCTTGATACCGTGTACGTCATATAGTTAGTCATGTAAGTCGTATAAGTAATATAGTCGTGTAAGTCGTGTGGGTCATGCAAGAAATATAGTCGTGTAGGTCGTGTAAATATTATAGTCGTGCAGATCGTGTACTTACTTGTATATGAAAATTTGATATTATTGTTTTTATTGTATCATCAAAAATGGTTTTGGTATATGTGCTTATTCTCTTCAATAGTGAATGGATTGAGTAAAATGACGAGTATAAGTTCAAAGGTTTCAAGGCTAAAAAGATAATGATACCACGATCGAAAATATATGCCAAATTGGTGGAGAAGATAGCTGAAGTTATTGATATAGATACTTCGGAATTCGAAATCACAATGAAGTTCAAACTTAAGACATCTGATCCTATTCCACCAGTAGCAATTCAAACTAATGATGGCGTGAAATTTTTGTTTGAGAAAGTAGCTAGTGGAATGGAGTTTAGAAACCCGCTCTGCATTACTTTTGAACATAGATCAAATCGTGTGTTCATAAATTAAAGCAAAAAAATAAATTTGCATATTCGACAGTTTGAGAAATGATAGAGATTAATTATTATAAATAAACAAAGTTATCAGTTTACAATGTCAATATTTGGATATGATACACTAATGGACATCACAATTAAACATACTACAACCATTTAAAATTTTTTTTTTCTTCAAACCGCTTTCTTCCTCTGCCGAAGCGTACATGCATACATGAGGAATGCCTGCATATAATAAATTCCTGAAATCAATTAGAAACAACTCTTAATCAAAGGCTGGATGAAAACACAGTCGCAAGTGTGGCAATACTTGGGTTATCATCAAATGTTGTCGGAATCCGCATAGCAGCAAATAATAATGACTTTACACAATTTGTACATAGTTAAAAATAATAACAAAATGAACCTTCACATTATTCTTATTGGTTCTAACGATAACAAATTAATAATTTTCAGTTTCGGTTTGCCACATTTCATTTTTTCCTTAATACTTTTCGTTGACATTTTCTGCATAGCAACAAATATAAATTCTTAGCAAAAATTAAGTCTTTAAACAACTAAGTTATTATAATGAATTAACAACAGTGAAAAAGGTCGTGTAATTTTGAGGTTGTGTAATACATGAAGGTCTTGTAAGTGCAATACATGAAGTCGTGTATTTGTGCAATACATGAAGTCGTATAATTGTGCAATACATGAAGTCGTGTAATTGTGCAATATATGAAGTCATGCAATTATGCAATACATGAAGTCGTGTAAGTGCAATACATGAAGGTCGTGTAAGATTATGTAGGATTCAAGGTTGTGTATTACATGAAAAAATTATAATCGGCACAATCCATTAATTTTTCACAATTTGCATGCAGCAAAACAACTAGAAATTTGTTTTTGAAATGTAATGAGAGACCCACAAGTAATTAATCTATTTTTTCTATATAAACCCTAACTTTTGTTTTTTTTCCCTGAATATCAATAAGAAAATTATTTATAGAGAATTACTTACCTCAACTGGTTAAATTATGACCATTTGACAATAAAGGATTAGCTCTCGCCAGCGATTATGTAGCGACGAACTAGACTTCTCTTTCTTAGTTGTGGCAGCTTCCCCTTCTCAAGCTTAGTTTGCTCGTGTTGAAGTTCGATTTATCATGTATGGAGAATGAATATTTGTTTCGGTAGAGGTGATGCCGGTGAGAAAATTGCAGTGTTTGTTTGAGTTTGATAATGGAGGGAATTGTAGTAGATGAGTGTTTGTTTGCTTCAGTAGAGAAGAGAGAGATACTGTCCGTTGAGTTGAAATGTTTTAAAATGAGGGTAGGTTAGTAATTTCCTACCAGTTTTTAAAGAGTATCAATGAAATTTTTTAAAAAAAATAAATTTTAGGATATTGAGATAATTTTTAAAGTATGAAGGTGTACCAGGCGCAATTGCCTCGGAAATTTAATTGTTATACTTTAGAGTCCAAATAACAGAAAAGAGAGAAAAAGAAAAACTAAATGACCCCAAATAAACAGGACGTTATTGTGAAGTTGAGTGACATGAGTCGACGAATTCTTTTTTTTTTTTTCCAAAATAATAATATTAATAACAAGAATGATAAAAGAAAAAAAGAATCTTTGTGGACGTCATCATCTCAAGGTGGGGCTTTTGTAGACATAGTCAAGAAGGCGATGGTTGTCAAAAAGGCGATGGTTGGCAGTGGCGCAGTGCCAATGATTTGTTTATTAAAAAATTGGTGTAGCCGTAGGGTAATTATTCATGTGGAAAAGTCACGACAGAGACAAGGAGTTGAAACTATTCGACTCTGTTCTGTGAAAAAAGTAAGTTATTCCTCGAGCGACCAGCTGAATTGGGAGGAAAAAGAAAAATGGACAAGTTTTTGAATTTGAAATATTTCGATGTGAAGCCCAAAGATCCGTCGAGGGAATCCTTGGGACGATGGAGGTCTTTCTGCACTATCGTCAAGAACCCAAAACGAAGGTTCCGTGTGGTCGCAGATCTCGACAGGCATTCCGAGGCCGAGAAGAAAAAACGCCAAATGCAGGTTCTATTTTCACTCGCTGCTTTCATTCCTTTATTATTTTCTTTTTCTTTTTCTCTTTCTAATTTATTTCGAAAACTTTTTTTTTTTTTTTACTCTCTTGAAAAAATTGGCAGTCCAACCAAAGCCTGCAGAGTGTTTAAATGCAGTGTGAACTAGAATGATAAATATTTAGTACAAAATGATTTTGACAATTGAATCTAGGCCCTGTTTGGCAACGTCGGCTGTAGCTTAAATTGCATTTTAGTACTTGATAAATGCTTGGTACTTTGGCTTGGATACTAAGTTAGATTTTATCTTGCACACTTATATAATGAAAAATCTATAATATCTTTACTAATTTTTATCGAAATTATTGTTTAGAAGCCATATTTACTTATCAACTTTTATTATTTTATAGTTATAGCATTTTCTCCACAGGGCCTTAGTACGCCAAATTCAAGGCTGTCTGTTTGTGTTAACAGGAACAACAAAGGCTTGCACTTTGTATTCGAAATACACTTCAGTTAATTGAATCACATGAAGATGTGCCAATCGGGGATACTGACTCTGGAAGATTTCAAGAATTTGTTGATGATATAATATCCACTGTCAAATGCGGTGATGTAAAGGTGCTTCAAACTTCTCTCCCTCTGTTCACTTTGAAAATATGCTCTTTTGATATTTGGGAAATGCAGAATATCAATTTTTGATTTATCAAAACTCAAAAGTCATATTTTATATTAACTTCGTGAAATGTGGAGAGTTTCAGTAGCTTAAGAATTTAAATGCAGTGTGAACTGGAATGACAAGTAGTACAAAATGATTTTGACATTGAATTTAGTTACCAAACCCAAGGCTGTCTGTTTTTCATTTGAAAAAAGCCAAAATTTTCTTTTTAAAAGAATCATTTTTCAAACTAATTTTCTTCAAATCGCTATGTATTGTGAAAAGTATCAAGCAATCATCATAAGAAGGAATTTCATTTATTTCATCGAGCTCATCAAATGATCTACCTCCTATTGCCATAAATGCCAAGTTTAACATCTTATGAGCTTGTGTTTTCATTGGTGGATTTTTCAGCACTATCATCCTATGTTCCCACTATTGCTTTCTTTCTTGATTTGAGATTGTTGAAAAGAGGATATTCCTATCTTATGTGACCTAACTTTTTGCACTCAAAATAAACAATTGCCTCCTTAATTTTCTCTACTTTAAAGTTTTCTCTTATCAGATCCTTAAAGTTTCTTCTCTTGGTATGCTTCTTGAAAATCCTTCTAAACTTTCTAGTAATTATTTCAATGTCTTCATCTTCAGAATCACTTATATCATCATTACTTTCAACTATAGAATATTTAAATGCAAAGTTCCTCTTCTTTTTTTCTTCACCAATTCTTTTATTAGCTATATATTCTTCATCTAAGTGAACCAATAAGATCATCAAGAGATAAAGTGTTGAGATCTTTTGCTTTTTCAATGGCCATTCTTTTTTATCTCCACTCTTTTGTCAAAGATCTATTAATTTTCATCACTTTTTCACTACTAGTAAATTTCTTTCCTAATGCTCTAAGAAAAATTCACAATATTGGTGAATCTAGTGTACCAATCATGGACACTCTCATATGACTCCATTTGAAACATCTAATATTGCCTAGTTAATCTATTAATTTTACACTCCTTACTTGATTTGTTCGCTCACATACAACCTCAAGTTTCTTCCAAACTTCATATGCATTTGTACAATACAAAACTCTATGAAATTATTTCTTATCTAAGACATAAAATAAAGCATTCATACCTTTGGAATTTAATGACATCTTCCTATTATCTGATTTCATTACTAGAAAAATGAGTTTTACTGACACCAATTTAGTGTCAGTAATTATTTTTGCTGACACTTGTTAATTATGTCAGTAATGCTCAAACCAAAACATGCTAACACAAATTTCTAGTATGAATAATTTTTATATAAGTAATTCATGTTACTATAGTATTACAACAATAATGACACTATGATGTTAGTATTTGATGATACTATTTGTACGTCAATAATTTGTGTCACTATAGTATCACCAAAGACACTATAGTATTAGTATTTAATGATATAATTTACATGTCAATGATTTATGTGACTACAATATTTAGTGTCTGTATATGGTGATGTTATGTTACTTTTGGTTAATAGTGTTAACATATATGTTTTTATAATATTGATTTTGATGATAACAAACAAGATTAAGAATTATTAATCTTTTAAAGCTCAAATTATGTTTTATACATTTTAAATAAATCATTATTTCCAAATTATAAAGGTTTCATATTTAATGGAAAAATGATGTTATGATGATGTGCATGTATCCAGGGGGAGTATGCATGTATGCAAGGGAAGTCTATTTTAAATAAATTTTTTAACCTTGCATTGATTAAGGGTGAGCTTTTTTATAAATAGTTCAAATCTTTGTAATGTATTTTGTCATCATCAAAAAGAGGGAGATTGTTAGCTTTTTTAGCTATAGATATTGATTTTGATGATAACAAATCATATGTATTGATTAAATAAAGATTTATGAATTGTGTTTTTATAATAAGAAAATGAGGCTATAAATCAAAGTGTTTTGGACTAAAATAAATGTGTTTTAAATCTTTGATTTTATTTTTGAATTTCGAATTTGGACCTATTTGAAACTATTTAAATGTTTTGGGCCATACTATAAGTTATGAATATTTTAGATTAAAGTGAAAAGTTTTGAGAACTTTGAAAATATGGGTATTATGTTGAAAAGGACCTTTGTACAAAACAATAAACTATTTGAGGTCAAAACATAATTTCAGAAAGTTTTTGGTTAGCAAAGTAATTCTTAAAAATTCTGAAATTGGACCTATTTGTAAAGTTTTCTGACGTTTTGGGTCATAATACAGTTTCATAAATTTTTGAGGTTAAACTGTAATTTCAGAAACTATTTCACTGTAGCAGTTACTGTAGCAACCGGCTATCCGGTTATCAAATCCGGAAATCCGGTTTCGGGCAGCAAGTAACCAAAATGCAAGCGGCTAACCGGATGTGGAAATCCGGCAAGCCGGTTTCTGGGCAGAACGTAACCGAATCGAAAGCGGCAATCCGGTTCTTGACATCCGGCAATTCGGTTCGAGGCAGAATGGAACCAAAACGAAAGCGGCAATCTGGTTCCTGACAAACGGCAACCCGATTCAAGGCAGAATGTAACCAAAACGTAAGCGGCTAACCGGTTCATCACAAACAGCAATCCGGTTGTGTGCAGCAAAGCCTCTGACTATAAACGGCAATTCGGAAGTAACAAACCGGCAATTCGGAAGTTCGGAATTTCAAATTTGTGCTTATAACGGTAACATGAAGCGACTAACTGGATGAGACAACCGGCAATCCGGTTACGGCACAAAATATGCATAACTGCTAGTTTTTGAGTTCAAACTATATAAACTCAAAACCAATTCATTTTTGGTAAGAGAAGAAAAGCCAAGCAAGCCTAAACAAGTGCACACAACATACATTGAGCTTCATTTTCGAAAATCATCATTTGTTGAAACATCATTGTTCTTCAATTTGTATATCTACTCTTAAAGAGAGATTGAGTGTTGTATTTATCATTTCTCAAATTGTGATATTACAAGTGTGGGAAACACTTGGGATAAAGAGATTGGGGATATAATCTCTTGTTGTAAAGGTTCATTGACACCTTGAAGTCAATTGTAATATCTTGAAGCCTTGGGAGGCTTGGATAGTGAAATCCTCAAGCGGGTGAGCTTGGAGGCGTGGACGTAGGCAGGGATAGCCGAACCACGTAAAAATCCTTAAGTTCATTTTTCTTTTCCCTTACTCTTTTATTATTGTACTTGCATTGAATTTATTGTTTCCGAATTTATTAAGGCATTAGATTGAATTGTTGTGTAGTTTGCGAATTGTGTTGCATAAATTTTTAAAATCCCAATTCACCTCCCTCTTGGGTTGCCTAGATAGTATTTCATTTGGTATCAGAGCGAGGTGCTCTTGTGTAGACTTAACCGTCTAGAGTTAAAGATTAATAGCAACCCAAATTAGTTCAACTTTCATAGAAGGCCAATCCACTACTAGACCTCCATTCTTTGATGGTAATGATTATCCTTATTGGAAAACTAGGATGAGAGTGTTTTTACAAGCCTTAGATTATGAAATATGGGAAATAGTTTCTAATGATTTACTCATTTCTAGGAAGAATGTTTTAAGTGAGTTGGATAAGAAAAAGATGTCTTCAAATTCCAAGGTTATGAATGCTTTATTTTGTGCCTTAGATAAAAAGGAATTTCATAGAGTTTCAAATTGTTCTAATGCTTATAAAATTTGGAGAAAACTTGAAATTGTGTATGAAGAGACTACAAAAGAGGAAGAATTTCATGAAGTGTCAAATTTCGCACTTATGGCAATTGGAGATGAATCGGATGATGATCTCAATGAGGTAAGTGATCCAACCTATGATGAATTGTATGATGCTTTTAAAGAAATGCATGATGAGTTGATGAAAATTGGTAAAAAGAATGCATGCTTTAAAAAGAAAATGATAGAGCTCAAAAATGAAAATTAATCTCTATGTGCAAAGATTACATGCTTAGAATTAGAGAATAAAACATTGCATGATGAAGTTGCATTATCAAGTGAGAAATCTAGCACTTCACACAAGCATATAGAATCACATGTAGATAGCTTGAAAAATGAAAAAGATGTCTTGGAAAAATCCAATGTTTCATTAAACGAAAAGATCAAAAAATTAGAATTAGATAATGATATGTTAAATGATAGAATTGCATCATTCACATGTAAACAAAGTACTTCATATGAGCATGAGAAGTCACATGGTGATGAATTAATGAAAGAAAATGAAATGCTCAAGAAAAAGAATATTGAACTTAGTAGTGTGGTTCTAAAATTCACAAATGGGAATTAGAGAATTAAACATTGCATGATGAAGTTGCATTATCAAATGAGAAATCTAGCACTTCACACAAGCATATAGAATCACATGTAGATAGCTTGAAAAATGAAAAAAGATGTCTTGCAAAAATCCAATGTTTCATTAAACGAAAAGATAAAAAAATTGGAATTAGATAATGATATGTTACATGATAAAATTGCATCATTCACATGTAAACAAAGTACTTCATATGAGCATGAGAAGTCACATGGTGATGAATTAATGAAAGAAAATGAAATACTCAAGAAAAAGAATATTGAACTTAGTAGTGTGGTTCTAAAATTCACAAATGGGCAAAAGATGTTGGATAACATGCTTAATTCTCAAAAATGTGTTTTTGATGAAGGAGGACTTGGGTACAAGCCTTACTTGAAACAAAAATATTATAAGAATTATTTTATTAAGGCTACCTCCACAAGTGCTCATAAGATTGTTTGTCATTATTGCAATCAAAATGGTCACATGAAGCTTGATTGTCCTATTAAAAGAAAAGTATATTATGGAGTGAAATGTGTTTGGGTTCCAAAAAGAACCATTGCTAACACTCAAGGACCCAAGAGTATTTGGGTACCAAAGCACACAACTTGAATTTCTTTTGCAGGTACCACAAATAAGGAATGGTGGAGACTTCCTTGATGAAGCTTGTAAGGATAATCATTTGAGCATGATCTATGAGAAAAAGATGAGGCAAGATGATTTAATTGTTTTGGTAACAATTCTTGCCACATTAGTTTTGTTGAGTGGATCATGATAAATGGATAGTAGCTTGAATTTGTGATAATATGCTTGTATGTTTACAAGATTGAATTATCATTGTGTTTTAAATTAAGTGCTTTATCATAATTCATGGTTATATATTTATGATGGTAGCATGTCAACTCATCATGATGAATTTTGTTTAATGATTATGTAATACCTAAGCATGATAAATGAGAGATATGCTTGAATTATTAATCTTTGAATACTTACATATTTCATGATTGTGATGAATATGCATGATGAATATGTTATATATTTGAGTTTTATGATTGGATGTTAATTATATTGATCCATGCATTAAAATGGTTTTAAAATTGTTTGGAAAACAAAGGAGTCTTTGAAAATCCTAGTCTGCACAAGCTGCAATGAATTGGTCATAACTCCTTCTAGAGAACTCCAAATCCAGCTCCGTAAAATTTATTGGAAAGCTAACTTAATTATCTTTCCAACGGTATATAACCTGAACATTACTTCTGGCTCAATCAATACAGTTTTTATTCCGAATTTGACCTTTCTACATTTTATTAAGTTTTGAATATGCTTCATGATTGTATGCTTGTTGGATAGATGATTTATTTGATATGATTTCATATGTTTGGTCTTGTATACATATATGTTTCATGCACTAATTGACGTTTTTGAAAAGTTAAATGAATTTTAAAATTGATCAATTTTTAAGTCAAAAATGTTTGATATGTATAATACAAGTCTAAGAGCTTACAAAATTTCAAAAATATTTTCCAAAGCTTAACCGGTATACCACTTCTAATTAACCGGAAAACCGTTTTCCATTTTGGAGCTCTCTGGACCAAATCCGGATAATCGGACATTTAAAACTGGTAAGCCGAATTTATTTTGGTGCTCACTGGAGCACAACCGGTCAGCCGGATTTTAGCAACCGGCAAACCGAATTGGTTTTGGTTACTCTCGGGTCATCATTCGGACAACCGGATTTACCAATCCGGAAAACCGGATTTGCTAAGCTTTCTCTATACCTCTCAACCGGATAACCGGTTCTTAAAATCCGGAAAATCGAATTCAAGAGGCAAACTTTATGCCTCAAAACGGTCTACCGGTTAGCAAAACCGGAATACCTAATTCGCATGAAAAGCTTGCTGGATCAAAACCGGATTTTCGGTTCAAGTTAATCCGGAAAACCGTTTTCGGTCTTCATCTTTCTGCTCAAACCGGTCTACCGATTAGATAAATTCGGCAAGCCGGATTCGTGAGCTGTTGGCTTTGTTTTGCTTCTTCCTCTTCCTTTGTTAATTTTCTGCAGTTGTTCTTCCTCTCTCTCAAAACCGTGAGCCACCCTCTTCCATTTCCAATCAATTTCTCTTCATTTTTCAACCATTTTTATGCCAAGATCAATCTCTTAAACCATTACCCATGCATTCCATCTTCATTAAATTCTTCTCTATCATCATTTCTTCACTTGTTCTTCATCATTTCATTACCATCTTATTCATGCATGAACAGTACCTCACCATTTCTTTGTCAAATCTTTTCATCTTTCACTCATTTTCTTGTTAAAATCAACCATCCAACTCATTATTTTACAAAACCGAATTTGTGCATTTTGAGTATTTCAAATTACCAATTTCATAGTGTGCTCTCCTTATGATTTTTACCATAGTTTTCTACTATATTATGTACTTACGTTTTCATATGCATTGTTGCTTCCATTGTGGATTGATATTAATTATTGTTTGATATTTGGATGTTTGATATTTGGATATTGTGAATCTAATGAGCTTATCTTGACTTTTTTTTTTGATCTATCTATTGGCATACGTTGGTTTTGATGATCTATGCATTGTGATTTTGCACTTATGTTTTACTTAAGTTTTGATGATAAAGAATGTGCATTGATGATTACATGTATTTGATGAAGCTTAATCTTATGCAATCTATGATTAGTGAATGAATGCATATTTTTGTACTTTATCGATGTATTGTTGAATATGCATTACTTGCTTTAAATGATATCAAAAAGAGGAGAAATACATGATCATTGATATCTTGGTGCATATGAGAGTGTAAGTTATATTAAAATGTCACATTAGATCTTTGATGAGTTTAGTTGTCATGATTTATAAATGTGATTGGTAATTATGGAGCTTGGATAGTTCATAATATGCATGCTAATTTGGTAAAGAAATCAAAATCTCCTTGTGAAGAGCAATTTTCAAAAATTCGGCATAAACTTGGGATGATTTGATTTCTTGATGATTTTGATGATTGATGATTATATATGCATTGCTTGATGAATTGATGAAGTTATTGGTTTGAAATTATTTGTTTAAGTCTATATGGAAGTGTTTTAACCATGTTGTGTATTTGAGGATTTGTGCTTTTTAAGGGGAGACAAAATAATAGATCATTTCGATGTTGTCAAACGGAGGAGAATAACATGCATTTTGAGCATTCTTTTAATGGTTGATATATGATTATGGAATCCTCGGATTTAATTGTTACAAGTGTTGGGGGAATTCATATTGATTTTGATGATTAATGATTATATGTGTGTTGATTGATATAATTTGTGGATTATTGAATATTGAAGTGTTGCTTTGTTCATGGAGCTGTTGGGTTTGTGATGGAGTTGATTATTATGACATTTTGGAAGTGTTTTTCTCTCTTATGTGTATAAATGATTTTACTTATTTTTTAAGGGGAAACTCTACCAAAATTTTTGCTCGCCAAAAACCGAACTTACATTTCTTTCTTTTCTCTTTCTCTCTTTGATGATGAAGGGGGAGATAATTTAAGAGTTTGATAATTTAAGAGTTTTTGGGAGTTTTAAGAATGAATTTGAAGATGTTTTATAAATGGGAAGATTGTTGAAAATGCTTACTTGAGCAAAAATTTTTTTATTGACCATTTCTTAATTCGGCCATATATTTAGGGGGAGCATATAATATGTTTCACTTTGGTTAAATTTTTTTAAATTAGCCATATATTTAGGGGGAGCATATAATATGATTTTGAATAATATGCATTTTGAATAATTCTTTTGATGTTTGAAATTTGATTATGATAATGATTTTGATGATTTTGAGATATAATGATGATTTGATCACATAGTTGTTTTATATGATAATTTTATGTCATGAGTTATTGATTTGGTAATAAATGAAATAATGGTTCATGATACTTTTGTGTGTTTTGGCTTGTATCATGATCTATAATAATTTGGATGTATTATTACTAAATCTTGTATTTGAGGTGATGCTTATTGTCAAGGGCAGATTTTGTCGAAATTTCTATTCAGACAACATGGGTAACAAATTTGCTATTTTTAATTCTTTTCCTTTAAAGTTTTCTTTTTTATGATGAAGGGGGAGAAGAATACATGTTTTTAAATCATGTTTTTTTTTACGTTTATAAAACTTTACTCCTCTTTTTCTTTGCTAATTAAGTTTTCTTTTTGATGATGAGGGGGAGAAAAATCCATGTAATTAAATTTGTTACTTTAGTTAATTGGCAATTTGTGAAATTTGTGGAATCATTCTTTAAATACATGAAATGTTTGTCATCATCAAAAAGGGGGAGATTGTTAACAGATATGTTTTCATAATATTGATTTTGATGATAACAAACAAGATTAAGAATGATTAATCTTTTAAAGCTCAAATTATGTTTTATACATTTTAAATAAATCATTATTTCCAAATTATAAAGGTTTCATATTTAATGGAAAAATGATGTTATGATGATGTGCATGTATCCAGGGGAAGTATGCATGTATGCAAGGGAAGTCTATTTTAAATAAATTTTTTAACCTTGCATTGATTAAGGGTGAGCTTTTTTATAAATAGTTCAAATCTTTGTAATGTATTTTGTCATCATCAAAAAGAGGGAGATTGTTAGCTTTTTTAGCTATAGATATTGATTTTGATGATAACAAATCATATGTATTGATTAAACAAAGATTTATGAATTGTGTTTTTATAATAAGAAAATGAAGCTATAAAATCAAAGTGTTTTGGACTAAAATAAATGTGTTTTAAATCTTTAATTTTGTTTTTGAATTTCAAATTTAGACCTATTTGAAACTATTTAAATGTTTTGGGTCATACTATAAGTTATGAATATTTGGGACTAAAGTGAAAAGTTTTGAGAACTTTGAAAATATGGGTATTATGTTGAAAAAGACCTTTGTGCAAAACAATAAACTATTTGAGGTCAAAATATAATTTCAAAAAGTTTTTATTAGCAAAGTAATTCTTAAAAATTCTGAAATTGGACCTATTTACAAAGTTTTCTGACGTTTTGGATCATAATACAGTTTCATAAATTTTTGAGGTTAAACTGTAATTTCAGAAACTATTTCACTGTAACCGTCACTGTAGCAGTTACTGTAGCAACCGGCTATCTGGTTATCAAATTCGAAAATCCAGTTTCGGGCAGTAAGTAACCAAAATGCAAGCGGCTAACCGGATGTGGAAATCCGGCAAGCCGGTTTATGGGCAGAATGTAACAGAATCGAAAGCGGCAATTCGGTTCTTGACATCTGGCAATCCGGTTCGAGGCAGAATGGAACTAAAACGCAAGCGGCAATCCGGTTCCTGACAAACGGCAACCCGATTCGAGGCAGAATGTAACCAAAACGCAAGCGGCTAACTGGTTCATCACAAACGGCAATCCGGTTGTGTGCAGCAAAGCCTCTGACCATAAACGGCAATCCGGAAGTTCGGAATTTCAAATTTGTGCTTGTAACGGTAACATGAAGCGGCTAATCGGATGAGACAACCGGCAATCCGGTTACGGCACAAAATATGCATAACGGCTAGTTTTTGAGTTCAAACTATATAAACTCAAAACCAATTCATTTTTGGTAAGAGAAGAAAAGTCAAGCAAGCCTAAACAAGTGCACACAACATACATTGAGCTTCATTTTCGAAAATCATCATTTGTTGAAACATCATTGTTCTTCAATTTGTATATTTACTCTTAAAGAGAGATTGAGTATTGTATTTATCATTTCTCAAATTGTGATATTACAAGTGTGGAAAACACTTGGGATAAAGAGATTGGGGATATAATCTCTTGTTGTAAAGGTTTATTGACACATTGAAGTCAATTGTAATATCTTGAAGCCTTAGGAGGCTTGGATAGTGAAATCCTCAAGCGGGTGTGCTTGGAGGCGTGGACGTAGGCAGGGATAGCCGAACCACGTAAAAATCCTTAAGTTCATTTTTCTTTTCCCTTACTCTTTTATTATTGTACTTGCATTGAATTTATTGTTTTTGAATTTATTAAGGCATTAGATTGAATTATTGTGTGGTTTGCGAATTGTGTTGTATAAATTTTTAAAATCTCAATTCACCCCCCCTCTTGGGTTGCCTAGATAGTATTTCAAATAGCATATTTTCATTTCAATTATATTTTCTTGTTTGTTTAACAATTAAAAAAATCAAAATATTAAATATACCAAATCTCGCAACACAATTCACATAACAAACATTCCAAATTCATCACTTAAATTAACATAATTCAATTACACTGTTGTTTTTGAAAAATAATAATAAGAATCAAATTAAGTTTTTGACGACAAATTACAAAATTAGTTCAGCAAAAATTATCCAATAAAAAAAAGTACAAGATCACTCGATATCAATCCATGCCTTCTTTTCTTCCGTACCTGCAAATACATAAAACCAATTAGCATACCAAAATATCAATTATTATGATTATAGCTCTAATAATAAGTTCGTAATTCTGGAAAATCACTTACAGCTCCTGTAATCAATGAATCCTATAAATCAATGGATTCCTATAAAGTGAAATAATTTTCACTTATATTTAATAACATTAACGACATCTATAAAGACTACCAGAGGCCATGAATAAGTCAACACAAAATATATTGGACTCAACAATTATAGTTCTAAAAACTAAAATGGATTCAATACATCTGTTGAGTGTTAGAAAATGCATATTTATAAAGGAGAAAATCATCATTTTACATTTCAAGTTTTACTAACAACCCTTACTTTTATGTGTTTAAGCTTCTTATAATTTAATTATGTGTGTTTTATTTTAATTAAGTATTTTATGTATTTCAGGGGTATCATAGTTATTTCACAATAAACGAGAGATCAAACGGCAAAACGGACATCACTTTTGAACTTAGGACGGTCGAAAACCTTAGGAGGAGCATGAAAGGAAAAACGACACTGTTCACATAGACGAATCGATGATATGGTATTGACCGATGATGTGGCATTGACTGAGGCGTCAAGATCCTGTTGGACTAAAATTCTTATGCGCTGTTGATCGATGACGTGGCAGCATATCAGTGGATCAAAAATCTCACATACGGTACATGCAACAGACAAGATTATTTTTAACTAAACCGCATCACTATTCACCCGAGTCAAATCATGTTACTGTTTATCCACGTGGTCAAACTGCGTACTATTCACGCATACTGTTGACTGATGATGTGGCGCAATCCTGAGTTTCTAAACTGTTTTTAATCCGATGGCCATGATTTACTCAATGTATCTATAAAAAGGGGGCTTTCCCCCCTAATTTGACACCTTTGAATCCATTTTTGGACTCAATTTTCTATAATTCCTTCTCCATCTTCTATTTTTTTTACGTATTTTAATAAATTTTCATTTTGTCCCTAGTTCAATTATGAGTGGCTAATTTTCTTTCAAGCTTGGGTTGAAGGTGAAGTCTCAATATGTGTCATGGGCTTTATTTAGTAAATTTATTTTCTCTTCCCCTCTAGTTTTTGTGGATGTTTTGACTTTTCGTTGACAAATAATAATAATCTTGTCTAGTACCGCCCTAATTTCACCGGCTCTCTACTATAAGGTTATTATTATTTGGCACGATAAGCCCTTAGTACCATATTTATTAGAGCGTAGTTCATGAGGTGTGGATTTCCCCCTCATGATTTAATTAGTATTAATAAGAAATATTTAGCTCATGATGCATGTTGATACAGATCCAGATACCCAAGTACATTATTTCAATAGATTTATCTTTAATTTATTCTCGCTATTTCAATTCCAATTTTAGGATAGTCCAAATCACTTTCATCACAAATCCAACCACCCATTTACAAAATTAATTCTACATATAATTAAAATCTACCTCCTCATGGGATCGACACTCGTCGCCATTGATCTATACTACAATAGATTCGTACACTTGCGAGTTCAATAAAATTTGCACAACAACATCTACAACCAATATGGAAATTCTTTCAAGCTTTATAAATAAATAAATAAGTAAACTATATTGTAATCCAAGTTCAACTGTGCAACACCAGTTTCTTTACTAGTACATAAGCAGCTGCTGCACCATATTATGAAATAAATAAATACAATTAAATTTAAACAAGGCAGTGGCAATTCAAGAAAGTAGCCATATGTCTTTGTTGAATTTTAAGATGTATATTTCTTTCAATTATTTCTCCCTCACTGCAAATTGTTTCTAGAAATATAATTTGTCACAAGAATTGAAGATATATGACAAGTGTTTTCTAGGAAAAAGTATTATAATAAAAAAATAATGAAAACTAATAGAAGCACTTGACAATTAAGAAAAATTAAATAGAAAAATTACAAGTAGCCTCTTATTTTTTTCATACCATCCAAGCTTCCAATTCAGAGATTCCCACATATTGACTGGCCATTGCTCTTTTCTTTTTTTTTGGTTCTCACATGAATCACTTCTCTTGGCTTCTACACCACTCTCATTATTTCTCTTTCTTTTTTGTCCATTCAATCCCTGCATGCCAACTCCCAAAATCTGCACAAGAACTTAATAACTTTATTATGATATTTTACTATATAAAAGATAGAAATAAATAACTATATAAAAGAGTGACCAATTAACCTTATTATTTACACTTAACAACCCATGGAAGCTCAAGGTGGAGACAAGTAAGCCCCATCGCCTTCTTTCCATTTATGTTATCATGGCTGATATTTATTTTTATAAGAACATAATACATACAGAAAACAAGCACATACGTGCTTAATACATAGTAGCCTACCTATGCAAAGGCCAATATGAAAATATATAAAATAGCATAAACAAGCCAGATAATTACAAGCTAATATTAAAAATTTGATGTACAGTAGAAATGAGAGCTTGTTACAAAACAGTGCAAACTCCTTGACAGTATTGTAGCATTTATTGATCCTGATAATCAGCATTCTAGGAATTCAACTATCTAGACCTTACATTCCTAATTTTTATTTTTTGGTATTATTTCAAAACAAATCCCAGCAAACTTATACATTTCTAAGTTTCAACTATCAGACCTTACATCCCTAAGTTTCATTTTCTAATCTTATTTCAAAACAAATCCCAGCAAACTAATGCAGGCATTCATGCGAAATAAAGCTTCTCAAATCAAATATAATCATCCTAATAAGAAGAAAAACGTGGATTCATGTGGTCAAAAGCTTGAACCATTCTCTGCTAAAAAAATCAATGAAACTCTTCGTCTCTTTAGTTTGGTATAAAAATTAAACAAATGAAGATTAGTACCTAGTAGAGGTTTGTACTGCTACTGCGAAGTGGAGGAAAGACAAGATTTTGATGGAAAATACCGAGAGAGTGAGTGGGGAAAGCAATTGGATTGCCAGTAGAAAGAGCCCTGTGATGATGATGCTTCTTAACATCAAAAAGTTGCAGCCGCATTAATCTTTTACTTTGAAGCTCGAGGGCTTGCTGCAAATCAGCTTGCTCCTCTAATTTCCTCCTCCACAGAATGTCCTGAGTATTATTATACAACATTTTTGCTTTACGAAGACCAACAAAAGCTAGAAATTAAAGAAAATCCAATTGGTACTGCAATGAAATGAATGATAACGAGTTTTTTTTATTCTTTTGGTTTCTTAATTCTTACCAAGTGGAAGGTCAAAAGGCTTCTTGAATCAAGCCCATGGGGTTCCACATGGAGAAAACTCTCCTCTTTCAACTTATTGTTATTGCTTCCGGTAAATAAGTCACAAAATATCTTCTTCTTTTTTTAGATAAATAACTAGTAAATAAATTGTACTTGTAGTTACTTTTATAATTTAATTCTTTAACGTTTTAAATTTGTAGTATGATTTTATTTTAAAATTAATTTAACTAATTATATATGTTCTAATTTTTGTAAAAATAAATTATAATTTAATACAAATAATTTCTTAATCGAACTTATAATTTTTAATTTTAAAATTTTATTTAAAACAGAGTTGCCACAACATCATCTCATATTGGGCGACACACAAAAATGATATATTTATCTTGAGATTTTGTTAAACTGAATCTATTATAATTTTATTTTTGCCAATGCGATGAGAGGTGCAATTAATCTAGACGATGGATCATCGCCTAGTTGTCAAACTTGGTGGGCGATGATCCAATAAGGGGTGGCAAAACGAATAGTCAAATTGTATTTGAATCGAACAGTAAACTAATTAGGTCAAAATTTTGTTGATTCAGATTCGATTGGTTTATCAAACGAATTGAAATCTTATGACCTAGATTTTACTAGTTTATTAAATGAATATTTTGTTCGATTCATTTAATTCGTTTAATATAATTAATAAATTGATTGAATCGAATTTGGAATCATGTACTATTCGTTTATCCTATAATAAATTCATAATGAATCAAATTTAATATGAATTCGTTTACAAAAATATAATTAATAAAAAAATTAAGCAAAGTAAAATATAAAAAGACCACAAATTTAACATTTTACTAAATACAAACTTATTATCATTTATAATTACTATATTAGCCTTCAAACTTTAAAACTTTTTCCTACATAATTTTAGATAAATGAGTAATCTCGAATTTTAAACGAATGGATTGTATTCGATTTGTTGTGAAAAAATTTAATATACTCACAAGCGCACGAATCTAGAATAATGGTAACGAGGTTAAACCCACATGAATTGCTATATATTAAAAAATCTAATTTAAATCTAAAATTAATATCAATCATAACCTAGTTGAGCAAATTGAGTTTTAAGAGAAATTAAACTAATTAAACTATGAAAATAATTAAAACAAAGGAGAATTCATTAAGACGAAAATTACCAATATTTCAGAATTCACCACTATTTAATTAGTAATTATTTAATTATTAATTAATCCCCAATTTTAGAGTGACAACTTAAAATCAATCTATGTCATCTTATAGATAGAACAATTAAGCCCAATTAAAATTAATCTTGTGTAGGTTCTTTATCTGCTAAATAGTATGATATCTAATCATATTAGGTAAACTTATTGAATAACAAAAAATGAAAGTTTTACTAAGCACTATGTGTAAATAATTTAATAAAAAACACAAAATCAAAGATAATCATATATAGACTTTATATATCCAAGCATAGATTTAGTGAGATATTAATCATAACAATCAATAATGCATGACACAATTGGTGAAAAGATTTAATAATCCAACTAATCATGTTAAACAAGAGCCACAAACATTAATGAATGTATGTAGGAAATTAATTAAATAAAAAGATAATTATTTCATTGAATAAAATTTCATTTTTAACCTCAATATAAGAAAATTAGTTAGACATATTAAATTGGGAGCAATAAAAGAAATAAAATCAGCCATTACGGAACCGAACTGCTGCTGCCGCCTTACTCCCTAATGTCGAATGCCTCTATCTCTTTATATAATGCTACTGACTTGCTTAATCCTCATCGGATCCTAGTTGTATTAATTCTTCACAACCTATCCACCGAGTTAGCAAAACCCACTCACCAAGCCGTTTTAAATTGTTTCCTAATTAAAATTTGAATCCTAGCCACACGTTTGACTTAAAGCAAAAGGCCAATTAATAATGTCTCCTTTTAGTGCCTGGGACATGCATTCCAAATTGCCAAATAGAATCTTTCTTTAATTATTTTGAGCTCATGCAGAAGCTTATTTGGAACATAATCTTCAATTCTTCAATGGAAAATGCTTACGAATGAAAATGCTTACAGTCTAGAATGGCGAGAGAACACTGAGAGAAACGGCAGCTTGTGTTATCGTTTCGGCTTCTCTCTCCCCGCCATTCTTATAATTTTTAATTGTTAAAAATAAAAACAAAAAGAGAAAACGACAGCCCATCTCCACAGAATTCCCATCACCCCATCACTCTCTCTCCCTCTCTGACTGTTCTCCAGCCAAAGAGTATGTACTAAATTCGATTTGTTAGTATTAGGACTAGCCAAGATAGAATGTGTTCCTTTTTTTTATCAGAGAATGTTCCTTTTTTTTATCAGAGAACACGTGAAGGCTGCAGAAACAGCACAATCGGAGAAGGGTTTGGAGAAGCGTCAGGATAACAAGTTTCGTGGGGGCGAGAGAAACAGCATCCCAATCTGCCGTTTTGCTGCCCCTCTCTCGCCATTTATCATTTGAAAATTGATAAAATAATGAAAAAAATAATAAAAAAATTAACAGAAATTGTGTATTTAGTTATCTACACCACACTTAACCAGAATTCAGTAATTTTCACACAACTCAAACCACATACAACAAAACAAAAACCACCCACCGAATTCTGCAATTTTCACAGCCACCAAAGTCACCACAGCCAGAGCCCAAATCAAACCACATACAACAAAACCAAACAACTCAATTCACACTCAAAACAGCAGCGGTCGTGTCGTCGTTGGTGGTGCCACACCGGCAGTTCCTGTTCGTTATTACCTACGTTCGTTAATTGATGTGTTTGTTATTACGCATGCAACAAGCCTTTAAATCCCTAGGTGACCCTAGTGGATGAGTTATGGTCTCATGAGGGTTTCAACGATAATATCCACAAACATCATTTAAAAAAATAAAATAACATAACAAGAAAAACAAACTTTAAAAAAAACATAAAAATAGCTTCAAAGACGGCATAAATTATATAGTTCAAAGAAAATTTTGAATATTAACAAAGTTCTAACTTTAATTCAATTGTCAATATCATCTCTCTTTTGATTCTTGTAGTGTGTGTTAATCAATTCAATTAAAATCCATTATCAAAATCTTCAATATCACCAGCCTTTACTTTAAACAAAAAAAAAAGAGTAGGTCAAATTAATCTTATCATCTTGATCTCCATTTTTTTTTCTTTTCACAGGCTTTTACATGCATTTTCTTTTGATTTTTTTTAGCACATGCACTGGATTTTTTTCTTTTTTCTTTTTAAATAACCATAGTAAAAAACTTTCACTCCACCCTTAAGATAGCCTTCTTCTTATGATAGATTATCCTCTATATACTGGTGGTATATAGGTCCAAATTACTCAAGGATAGCTTCGCTTTTAAGGATTATAGGTAGTTATTTTTTACTTTGGTACCTGTGTATACTATTTTATATTGTGGAGATAAGAATCAAGACAAACAATCATTTATTCTATCTAAAATTCTCAACTCAGGCTGCGTCAATCTTAAATTTCAAGTCAGAAATATGAAATAATGGATTTTAGTGCTCATAATGTTTAAAGAATCTCAATCAAGAGAAATTAACCCAAGAACCAAGTATAAACTAAGTCAATATTCAACCCTTTCAAAAAACCATATTCACTGTCAATCAAGTTCTTATAATTGATTTTTCACATAAAAATAAAACAATTTTTTTAATATTGATTTTTTTTCAATTTTTTGGTTTTTTTAATTTAAAAAAAAGCACACACTATTTCCACTCTCAAACTTATTCGGAACATTGTCCTACCTGTTTTATAATTAAAAGATATACATAAAAAAGATCAAAAAGATCAAAACAAAAATAATAAAGAAAAAGTTGGAGAGATCATACTTGAATAGGCTGGGGAAACTTAAAAGAAAATGACAAATAAAAAGAAAACGTTGGAAAAGGAAAATATGAAAAAAGAAAAACAAACAATGACAAGAAAACCTACTATTAAAACAAGAATGTAAAGATGAAATTAATTAATCCTGATAAACAAGATCACCTAAAAGTATTTCTGGTGTTCTTATCTCTAAAAATGATTTTAATATTTGACCATTAACTTTAAATAAATCACCATTTTTTAAATTTTCAATCTCAACTGCTCCATAAAGGAAGACAATACGGACTATAAGAGGACTAAACTATTGAGAACGTAACTTATCTAGAAAAAGATGCAATAAGGATAATATAAAAGTAATTTCTAATCTGGTGTAAAGGATTTTTTCAAAATGTTCTTGTCATGAAGGACTTTCATTTGCTACTTTTAAATCTCAGCATTTGCATAAGCATCATTCATGATCTCTTTAAGTTCTACTAGTTGTAGTCTTCTCTTATAACCAGCATGCTACATATCATTCTAATTTTTGTATAAATAAATTTTAATTTGATAAAAATAATTTCTTAATCAAACTTGTAATTTTTTAAATTCAAAATTTTATCTAAAATGAAGTTGCCGTAACATCATCTCATATTGGCGCACAAAAATGATATATTTATCTTAAGATTTTGTTAAACTGAATCTATTATAATTTTATTTTTGCCAATGCGATGATACGGGCAATTAATCCGAACGATGGACCATCGCCAAGTTGTTAGACTTGGTGGGCGATGATCCAATAAAGGGGTGGCAAAATGAATGAAACGAATAATCAAATCATATTTGAATCGAATCATAAACGAATTAGTTCAAAATTTTGTTAATTCAGATTCGATTCGTTTATTAAACGAATTAAAATCTCATTATCCAGATTTTACTTGTTTATTAAACGAATATGCAGTTTGATTCGTTTAATTCGTTTAATATAATTAATAAATGAATCGAATCAAATATGGATCCGTTTACCATTCGTTTATCATATAATGAATCCATGACGAATCAAATTTAATATGAATTCATTTACAAAAATATAATTAATAAAAAATTAAGCAAAGTAAAATAAAAAGAGACTACAAATTTAACATTTTACAAAATACAAACTTATTATCATTTATAATTATTATACTAGCCTTCAAACTTTAAAATTTTTTAATACATATTTATAGATAAATGAGTAATCTCGAATTTTAAAGGAATAGATTGTATTCGATTCATTTATGACATATTTATTAGATTAATCATAAACAAATTAATATTCTCAAGCCCGAATTTGATTCGTTTAATAAGATAATCGAATCGAATTCACCCATTTATTAAACAAATCAATTTTTTCAAACCCAAACTCATTTAATTTGTATAGAATTGAATCGAATAAACGAATTATGACCCAGATTGCCAATCCTATGATCCATCACCCGATGTTAGATTGATTTTAACAGAATTTTAATACATGTATCCTTACTAGTCCACATGTGAATGACATAAACATGATCATAAAGTATATAATTTCAATGGAAATTTAATTGTTGTAGGTTATAGTCAAAATCAACGAACGGAAAAGGGAGGGAAAAATCCTTTGTTCTCGTCCCTTCATTTCTTGTCAATGAAAGCACCGCCAACTAATCAAAGCTCTGTAATTGGCAAGAGGAAATTTTAGCAAAAACTTATAAATTTTTTTGATAAATTATGACTGTTGTAATTAAAAATTAAATTTATTTAATTTATAAAATAAATTTTTATTTAATAATTGTATTTACTTAATATTATTAATTATATTTTATAATCATAATTTTTTACACTAAATTAAAGTTTAAACATTACATCTTCTCAATACCAAGCAAACAGAACGATATTGCGATTGTGAGGATGAGTTGATGATTCTTCCAAATAATTAGAGCTGGCAAAACGGGTCGTCGTGTCGTGTTCGTGTCGTGTCAGTTTCGTGTCGTGTCAAATTTAAGCTGACCCAAACCCGACCCATTTAATAATCGTGTCAAAATATTGAAACCCAAACCCGACACGGAAAATAAACGGGTTACCCAATAACCCGTTTAATATTGCACTCCCAATTGACGCAAATTGCATTCCATCATGTATATATATTTATGTAAATAATGTAATATATCAATATTATAAAATATATATGTACCAAAATATTATACATTTCGACCATTAAAGTTCTAAATGTATATCTATCAAAAACAAAAGTTATAAATCTACATAGAATTTTACAAAATAGACTACTACAGTTCATATATATGCTTATCCTTCACAAAAAATGGAGAATCATCTTTAATATGCGAGTTCTGATAATTAGCACCTGCAAATTGATTTAAAATTAAAAAATATAAGTATATTTTAATGCAAATATAAATAAAAAAAAAAGAGAAATTAGTAAATGATTAAACCTGTCAGTTATCATAACATCAGCTTTGGATGGAACACAATTAATTGTTGTGCTCAAGTATATCAGTGGCTAGCTCATCCATAGAAACCATTGCATTTACTGAAGTGAATAAACAAAAAAAGGAACACAAGTCAAGAGGGGCATGCAACACCCAGCAACACTATAAGCCAAAGAAACAAACAAAATTCAGCCTCAAAATTGTAAATAACCATAATTGAGAATCTACCATAAAGACAAGAGAATTGAGAAAAAAAAGATAACCTTCTTGTCCAAAAATCCAATCTCTACTGCAAACTATTGATTCCACTGTTTCGGGCTTAAGTGAACTCCGAAATTGATCAAGAACCCGACCACCTACGCTAAAGGCTGATTCAGATGCAACTGTTGATATTGGAATGGTTAAGACATCACGAGCCATAGAAGCGAGCTCAGGATAACGAACTTGGTTGTCTTTCCAAAAACTTAAAATGTCCAAGTGACTGCTCCTATCAGCTCGTGGTTCACTCAAATAAAGCTCCAGCTGAGTTTTTTGGGTACAACTAGATTCCATGCTCTCAAAATTATCAAATTCCTGTTATACAAAAAAAAAGGAATAATTCAACAAACATAAAATGTTTGTCATTAAAAATATCTATATAAGTTGCGATTAAAAATATCTATATAAATAAATAAAACTAACCTCAAGACATGAATCCAATTTTCCTTTGCCTTTTCTGTCATCATTCTCATTTGAGTGAGAAACAGAACCTTGCATGGAAGATGTATTGGTAGACTGGGTCGAAATGAGCATATATTCATCAAACAATGAAAACAACTTCTCTCTAATATTTTGTAACTCGTTGGACCTTTCACTATAAACTTTTTTGTATGCCCATTCAACAAATTGTAACTTGTAACGAGGATCCAAAATAACAACTATTGTCAAAATTGTACAAAAGTCAGACCAATACTTCAAGAATTTTTCAAGCATCCTCTTCCCCATGTCTTTCATGTACCCATCTCCATTTTCTGAGTATTCCCTCAAAGTTACATAAGCTGCAAATACTTTTGGAAAATACAAATTTGAAAGTGGGGTACTTTGATCCAGAAAATATGCAAGTAATCTCATAAAAAAGTACCAAAAAATTATTAATTCTCTCCAATTTGTTCCACTCATCTTCTGAAGGGCAGTACTTATAATTAGAATCACTTAAAGCTAAGTGGAAAAAAGCACTTTTGTAGTAAATTGCACAATCCAGCATAATATAAGTGGAATTCCATCTTGTAGGGACATCTTGTCTCAAGCCTTTTTTTTTATCCAAGGACATTTGATTAACACACTCCAAAAACTTTTGTTTTCTACCTTGAGATGCTTTCACATATTTCACACTTTCACGAATTTTATAAAGTTCTCCCTCTATTTCTTTTAATCCATCTTAAACAATTAAATTGATAATATGAGCACAACAACGCATGTGTAAATAATCGCCATTAGACAGTAAAGCTTTCCTAATTTTTAACTGAGATTTCAACATAGTAACACATGCCTCGTTAGCCGAAGCATTGTCCAATGTTATAGAAAACACTTTTTTCTCAACACCCCATTCTGTCCACAAAGATAATAACTTTTCAGACAAACAAAGTCCAGTGTGTGGAGATGGCATCAAGGTGAAGTTCAACAATCTTTTTTGTAAAACCCAGTTTTTATCAATAAAATGTGCAGTGAGACTCATGTATCCATCAGTAGTGCAGGCAGTCCACAAATCAGAGGTGAAACAAATTCTACCAGGAACCTCCTCTAACATAGCTTTAATCCTAAGTTTTTTTGCAGTATAAGCTTTTAGGATATCCGCTTTTGCTGTATTTCTGGAAATATTTTGTACTTCGGAATTCAAAAACTCAAAACAAGTCCTAATTGCATCAAACTCAACAAACTGAAAAGGTAACCCATGCTTCACAATTGCTGCAGACAACAGCTCACGAAAGACAACTTGATCAAATTCTAAAGAAGATGAACTTATAGAACCCGAATGGTCTAAAATCATTTGACGGGGGTCTCGTGACTTTTTTAACTTGGGACATTTTTTAATATGCTTAAGCATGTTACCAGTCCCATAATTACTTTCACTAATGTAAACTTTTCCACAAACACACATCGACCTTTCCTTTCCATCTTGATATGCATCTAATGGTAATTTAGTGAACATACCCCATGCTTTAGATGTTCTTCTCCTCTTGCGTTGTTTCTTTGGAACATCATTGTCACCATCTTGCTCTAATTCCTCCAAATTCACTTGATGTCCGTGTAAGAAGGCTTCAATATTAGTTGAATTATTATTATTTGGATCCGGTTCCATGTTACTGTCGTACAAAAAAAAAATCAAATCAATACTAATTATAACATTAAGTTAGAACAGAGGAATGCAATTAAGTGTCAAAAAAATTTAGACAAATTTAAAAAGAATTACTTTCAAAGCAATAGAAAACAACCTTTAAAGTTTTCTTTTTTATGATGAAGGGGGAGAAGAATACATGTTTTTAAATCATGTTTTTTTTTACGTTTATAAAACTTTACTCCTCTTTTTCTTTGCTAATTAAGTTTTCTTTTTGATGATGAGGGGGAGAAAAATCCATGTAATTAAATTTGTTACTTTAGTTAATTGGCAATTTGTGAAATTTGTGGAATCATTCTTTAAATACATGAAATGTTTGTCATCATCAAAAAGGGGGAGATTGTTAACAGATATGTTTTCATAATATTGATTTTGATGATAACAAACAAGATTAAGAATGATTAATCTTTTAAGCTCAAATTATGTTTTATACATTTTAAATAAATCATTATTTCCAAATTATAAAGGTTTCATATTTAATGGAAAAATGATGTTATGATGATGTGCATGTATCCAGGGGAAGTATGCATGTATGCAAGGGAAGTCTATTTTAAATAAATTTTTTAACCTTGCATTGATTAAGGGTGAGCTTTTTTATAAATAGTTCAAATCTTTGTAATGTATTTTGTCATCATCAAAAAGAGGGAGATTGTTAGCTTTTTTAGCTATAGATATTGATTTTGATGATAACAAATCATATGTATTGATTAAACAAAGATTTATGAATTGTGTTTTTATAATAAGAAAATGAAGCTATAAAATCAAAGTGTTTTGGACTAAAATAAATGTGTTTTAAATCTTTAATTTTGTTTTTGAATTTCAAATTTAGACCTATTTGAAACTATTTAAATGTTTTGGGTCATACTATAAGTTATGAATATTTGGGACTAAAGTGAAAAGTTTTGAGAACTTTGAAAATATGGGTATTATGTTGAAAAAGACCTTTGTGCAAAACAATAAACTATTTGAGGTCAAAATATAATTTCAAAAAGTTTTTATTAGCAAAGTAATTCTTAAAAATTCTGAAATTGGACCTATTTACAAAGTTTTCTGACGTTTTGGATCATAATACAGTTTCATAAATTTTTGAGGTTAAACTGTAATTTCAGAAACTATTTCACTGTAACCGTCACTGTAGCAGTTACTGTAGCAACCGGCTATCTGGTTATCAAATTCGAAAATCCAGTTTCGGGCAGTAAGTAACCAAAATGCAAGCGGCTAACCGGATGTGGAAATCCGGCAAGCCGGTTTATGGGCAGAATGTAACAGAATCGAAAGCGGCAATTCGGTTCTTGACATCTGGCAATCCGGTTCGAGGCAGAATGGAACTAAAACGCAAGCGGCAATCCGGTTCCTGACAAACGGCAACCCGATTCGAGGCTAGAATGTAACCAAAACGCAAGCGGCTAACTGGTTCATCACAAACGGCAATCCGGTTGTGTGCAGCAAAGCCTCTGACCATAAACGGCAATCCGGAAGTTCGGAATTTCAAATTTGTGCTTGTAACGGTAACATGAAGCGGCTAATCGGATGAGACAACCGGCAATCCGGTTACGGCACAAAATATGCATAACGGCTAGTTTTTGAGTTCAAACTATATAAACTCAAAACCAATTCATTTTTGGTAAGAGAAGAAAAGTCAAGCAAGCCTAAACAAGTGCACACAACATACATTGAGCTTCATTTTCGAAAATCATCATTTGTTGAAACATCATTGTTCTTCAATTTGTATATTTACTCTTAAAGAGAGATTGAGTATTGTATTTATCATTTCTCAAATTGTGATATTACAAGTGTGGAAAACACTTGGGATAAAGAGATTGGGGATATAATCTCTTGTTGTAAAGGTTTATTGACACATTGAAGTCAATTGTAATATCTTGAAGCCTTAGGAGGCTTGGATAGTGAAATCCTCAAGCGGGTGTGCTTGGAGGCGTGGACGTAGGCAGGGATAGCCGAACCACGTAAAAATCCTTAAGTTCATTTTTCTTTTCCCTTACTCTTTTATTATTGTACTTGCATTGAATTTATTGTTTTTGAATTTATTAAGGCATTAGATTGAATTATTGTGTGGTTTGCGAATTGTGTTGTATAAATTTTTAAAATCTCAATTCACCCCCCCTCTTGGGTTGCCTAGATAGTATTTCAAATAGCATATTTTCATTTCAATTATATTTTCTTGTTTGTTTAACAATTAAAAAAATCAAAATATTAAATATACCAAATCTCGCAACACAATTCACATAACAAACATTCCAAATTCATCACTTAAATTAACATAATTCAATTACACTGTTGTTTTTGAAAAATAATAATAAGAATCAAATTAAGTTTTTGACGACAAATTACAAAATTAGTTCAGCAAAAATTATCCAATAAAAAAAAGTACAAGATCACTCGATATCAATCCATGCCTTCTTTTCTTCCGTACCTGCAAATACATAAAACCAATTAGCATACCAAAATATCAATTATTATGATTATAGCTCTAATAATAAGTTCGTAATTCTGGAAAATCACTTACAGCTCCTGTAATCAATGAATCCTATAAATCAATGGATTCCTATAAAGTGAAATAATTTTCACTTATATTTAATAACATTAACGACATCTATAAAGACTACCAGAGGCCATGAATAAGTCAACACAAAATATATTGGACTCAACAATTATAGTTCTAAAAACTAAAATGGATTCAATACATCTGTTGAGTGTTAGAAAATGCATATTTATAAAGGAGAAAATCATCATTTTACATTTCAAGTTTTACTAACAACCCTTACTTTTATGTGTTTAAGCTTCTTATAATTTAATTATGTGTGTTTTATTTTAATTAAGTATTTTATGTATTTCAGGGGTATCATAGTTATTTCACAATAAACGAGAGATCAAACGGCAAAACGGACATCACTTTTGAACTTAGGACGGTCGAAAACCTTAGGAGGAGCATGAAAGGAAAAACGACACTGTTCACATAGACGAATCGATGATATGGTATTGACCGATGATGTGGCATTGACTGAGGCGTCAAGATCCTGTTGGACTAAAATTCTTATGCGCTGTTGATCGATGACGTGGCAGCATATCAGTGGATCAAAAATCTCACATACGGTACATGCAACAGACAAGATTATTTTTAACTAAACCGCATCACTATTCACCCGAGTCAAATCATGTTACTGTTTATCCACGTGGTCAAACTGCGTACTATTCACGCATACTGTTGACTGATGATGTGGCGCAATCCTGAGTTTCTAAACTGTTTTTAATCCGATGGCCATGATTTACTCAATGTATCTATAAAAAGGGGGCTTTCCCCCCTAATTTGACACCTTTGAATCCATTTTTGGACTCAATTTTCTATAATTCCTTCTCCATCTTCTATTTTTTTTACGTATTTTAATAAATTTTCATTTTGTCCCTAGTTCAATTATGAGTGGCTAATTTTCTTTCAAGCTTGGGTTGAAGGTGAAGTCTCAATATGTGTCATGGGCTTTATTTAGTAAATTTATTTTCTCTTCCCCTCTAGTTTTTGTGGATGTTTTGACTTTTCGTTGACAAATAATAATAATCTTGTCTAGTACCCGCCCTAATTTCACCGGCTCTCTACTATAAGGTTATTATTATTTGGCACGATAAGCCCTTAGTACCATATTTATTAGAGCGTAGTTCATGAGATGTGGATTTCCCCCTCATGATTTAATTAGTATTAATAAGAAATATTTAGCTCATGATGCATGTTGATACAGATCCAGATACCCAAGTACATTATTTCAATAGATTTATCTTTAATTTATTCTCGCTATTTCAATTCCAATTTTAGGATAGTCCAAATCACTTTCATCACAAATCCAACCACCCATTTACAAAATTAATTCTACATATAATTAAAATCTACCTCCTCGTGGGATCGACACTCGTCGCCATTGATCTATACTACAATAGATTCGTACACTTGCGAGTTCAATAAAATTTGCACAACAACATCTACAACCAATATGGAAATTCTTTCAAGCTTTATAAATAAATAAATAAGTAAACTATATTGTAATCCAAGTTCAACTGTGCAACACCAGTTTCTTTACTAGTACATAAGCAGCTGCTGCACCATATTATGAAATAAATAAATACAATTAAATTTAAACAAGGCAGTGGCAATTCAAGAAAGTAGCCATATGTCTTTGTTGAATTTTAAGATGTATATTTCTTTCAATTATTTCTCCCTCACTGCAAATTGTTTCTAGAAATATAATTTGTCACAAGAATTGAAGATATATGACAAGTGTTTTCTAGGAAAAAGTATTATAATAAAAAAATAATGAAAACTAATAGAAGCACTTGACAATTAAGAAAAATTAAATAGAAAAATTACAAGTAGCCTCTTATTTTTTTCATACCATCCAAGCTTCCAATTCAGAGATTCCCACATATTGACTGGCCATTGCTCTTTTCTTTTTTTTTGGTTCTCACATGAATCACTTCTCTTGGCTTCTACACCACTCTCTCATTATTTCTCTTTCTTTTTTGTCCATTCAATCCCTGCATGCCAACTCCCAAAATCTGCACAAGAACTTAATAACTTTATTATGATATTTTACTATATAAAAGATAGAAATAAATAACTATATAAAAGAGTGACCAATTAACCTTATTATTTACACTTAACAACCCATGGAAGCTCAAGGTGGAGACAAGTAAGCCCCATCGCCTTCTTTCCATTTATGTTATCATGGCTGATATTTATTTTTATAAGAACATAATACATACAGAAAACAAGCACATACGTGCTTAATACATAGTAGCCTACCTATGCAAAGGCCAATATGAAAATATATAAAATAGCATAAACAAGCCAGATAATTACAAGCTAATATTAAAAATTTGATGTACAGTAGAAATGAGAGCTTGTTACAAAACAGTGCAAACTCCTTGACAGTATTGTAGCATTTATTGATCCTGATAATCAGCATTCTAGGAATTCAACTATCTAGACCTTACATTCCTAATTTTTATTTTTTGGTATTATTTCAAAACAAATCCCAGCAAACTTATACATTTCTAAGTTTCAACTATCAGACCTTACATCCCTAAGTTTCATTTTCTAATCTTATTTCAAAACAAATCCCAGCAAACTAATGCAGGCATTCATGCGAAATAAAGCTTCTCAAATCAAATATAATCATCCTAATAAGAAGAAAAACGTGGATTCATGTGGTCAAAAGCTTGAACCATTCTCTGCTAAAAAAATCAATGAAACTCTTCGTCTCTTTAGTTTGGTATAAAAATTAAACAAATGAAGATTAGTACCTAGTAGAGGTTTGTACTGCTACTGCGAAGTGGAGGAAAGACAAGATTTTGATGGAAAATACCGAGAGAGTGAGTGGGGAAAGCAATTGGATTGCCAGTAGAAAGAGCCCTGTGATGATGATGCTTCTTAACATCAAAAAGTTGCAGCCGCATTAATCTTTTACTTTGAAGCTCGAGGGCTTGCTGCAAATCAGCTTGCTCCTCTAATTTCCTCCTCCACAGAATGTCCTGAGTATTATTATACAACATTTTTGCTTTACGAAGACCAACAAAAGCTAGAAATTAAAGAAAATCCAATTGGTACTGCAATGAAATGAATGATAACGAGTTTTTTTTATTCTTTTGGTTTCTTAATTCTTACCAAGTGGAAGGTCAAAAGGCTTCTTGAATCAAGCCCATGGGGTTCCACATGGAGAAAACTCTCCTCTTTCAACTTATTGTTATTGCTTCCGGTAAATAAGTCACAAAATATCTTCTTCTTTTTTTAGATAAATAACTAGTAAATAAATTGTACTTGTAGTTACTTTTATAATTTAATTCTTTAACGTTTTAAATTTGTAGTATGATTTTATTTTAAAATTAATTTAACTAATTATATATGTTCTAATTTTTGTAAAAATAAATTATAATTTAATACAAATAATTTCTTAATCGAACTTATAATTTTTAATTTTAAAATTTTATTTAAAACAGAGTTGCCACAACATCATCTCATATTGGGCGACACACAAAAATGATATATTTATCTTGAGATTTTGTTAAACTGAATCTATTATAATTTTATTTTTGCCAATGCGATGAGAGGTGCAATTAATCTAGACGATGGATCATCGCCTAGTTGTCAAACTTGGTGGGCGATGATCCAATAAGGGGTGGCAAAACGAATAGTCAAATTGTATTTGAATCGAACAGTAAACTAATTAGGTCAAAATTTTGTTGATTCAGATTCGATTGGTTTATCAAACGAATTGAAATCTTATGACCTAGATTTTACTAGTTTATTAAATGAATATTTTGTTCGATTCATTTAATTCGTTTAATATAATTAATAAATTGATTGAATCGAATTTGGAATCATGTACTATTCGTTTATCCTATAATAAATTCATAATGAATCAAATTTAATATGAATTCGTTTACAAAAATATAATTAATAAAAAAATTAAGCAAAGTAAAATATAAAAAGACCACAAATTTAACATTTTACTAAATACAAACTTATTATCATTTATAATTACTATATTAGCCTTCAAACTTTAAAACTTTTTCCTACATAATTTTAGATAAATGAGTAATCTCGAATTTTAAACGAATGGATTGTATTCGATTTGTTGTGAAAAAATTTAATATACTCACAAGCGCACGAATCTAGAATAATGGTAACGAGGTTAAACCCACATGAATTGCTATATATTAAAAAATCTAATTTAAATCTAAAATTAATATCAATCATAACCTAGTTGAGCAAATTGAGTTTTAAGAGAAATTAAACTAATTAAACTATGAAAATAATTAAAACAAAGGAGAATTCATTAAGACGAAAATTACCAATATTTCAGAATTCACCACTATTTAATTAGTAATTATTTAATTATTAATTAATCCCCAATTTTAGAGTGACAACTTAAAATCAATCTATGTCATCTTATAGATAGAACAATTAAGCCCAATTAAAATTAATCTTGTGTAGGTTCTTTATCTGCTAAATAGTATGATATCTAATCATATTAGGTAAACTTATTGAATAACAAAAAATGAAAGTTTTACTAAGCACTATGTGTAAATAATTTAATAAAAAACACAAAATCAAAGATAATCATATATAGACTTTATATATCCAAGCATAGATTTAGTGAGATATTAATCATAACAATCAATAATGCATGACACAATTAGTGAAAAGATTTAATAATCCAACTAATCATGTTAAACAAGAGCCACAAACATTAATGAATGTATGTAGGAAATTAATTAAATAAAAAGATAATTATTTCATTGAATAAAATTTCATTTTTAACCTCAATATAAGAAAATTAGTTAGACATATTAAATTGGGAGCAATAAAAGAAATAAAATCAGCCATTACGGAACCGAACTGCTGCTGCCGCCTTACTCCCTAATGTCGAATGCCTCTATCTCTTTATATAATGCTACTGACTTGCTTAATCCTCATCGGATCCTAGTTGTATTAATTCTTCACAACCTATCCACCGAGTTAGCAAAACCCACTCACCAAGCCGTTTTAAATTGTTTCCTAATTAAAATTTGAATCCTAGCCACACGTTTGACTTAAAGCAAAAGGCCAATTAATAATGTCTCCTTTTAGTGCCTGGGACATGCATTCCAAATTGCCAAATAGAATCTTTCTTTAATTATTTTGAGCTCATGCAGAAGCTTATTTGGAACATAATCTTCAATTCTTCAATGGAAAATGCTTACGAATGAAAATGCTTACAGTCTAGAATGGCGAGAGAACACTGAGAGAAACGGCAGCTTGTGTTATCGTTTCGGCTTCTCTCTCCCCGCCATTCTTATAATTTTTAATTGTTAAAAATAAAAACAAAAAGAGAAAACGACAGCCCATCTCCACAGAATTCCCATCACCCCATCACTCTCTCTCCCTCTCTGACTGTTCTCCAGCCAAAGAGTATGTACTAAATTCGATTTGTTAGTATTAGGACTAGCCAAGATAGAATGTGTTCCTTTTTTTTATCAGAGAATGTTCCTTTTTTTTATCAGAGAACACGTGAAGGCTGCAGAAACAGCACAATCGGAGAAGGGTTTGGAGAAGCGTCAGGATAACAAGTTTCGTGGGGGCGAGAGAAACAGCATCCCAATCTGCCGTTTTGCTGCCCCTCTCTCGCCATTTATCATTTGAAAATTGATAAAATAATGAAAAAAATAATAAAAAAATTAACAGAAATTGTGTATTTAGTTATCTACACCACACTTAACCAGAATTCAGTAATTTTCACACAACTCAAACCACATACAACAAAACAAAAACCACCCACCGAATTCTGCAATTTTCACAGCCACCAAAGTCACCACAGCCAGAGCCCAAATCAAACCACATACAACAAAACCAAACAACTCAATTCACACTCAAAACAGCAGCGGTCGTGTCGTCGTTGGTGGTGCCACACCGGCAGTTCCTGTTCGTTATTACCTACGTTCGTTAATTGATGTGTTTGTTATTACGCATGCAACAAGCCTTTAAATCCCTAGGTGACCCTAGTGGATGAGTTATGGTCTCATGAGGGTTTCAACGATAATATCCACAAACATCATTTAAAAAAATAAAATAACATAACAAGAAAAACAAACTTTAAAAAAAACATAAAAATAGCTTCAAAGACGGCATAAATTATATAGTTCAAAGAAAATTTTGAATATTAACAAAGTTCTAACTTTAATTCAATTGTCAATATCATCTCTCTTTTGATTCTTGTAGTGTGTGTTAATCAATTTAATTAAAATCCATTATCAAAATCTTCAATATCACCAGCCTTTACTTTAAACAAAAAAAAAGAGTAGGTCAAATTAATCTTATCATCTTGATCTCCATTTTTTTTTCTTTTCACAGGCTTTTACATGCATTTTCTTTTGATTTTTTTTAGCACATGCACTGGATTTTTTTCTTTTTTCTTTTTAAATAACCATAGTAAAAAACTTTCACTCCACCCTTAAGATAGCCTTCTTCTTATGATAGATTATCCTCTATATACTGGTGGTATATAGGTCCAAATTACTCAAGGATAGCTTCGCTTTTAAGGATTATAGGTAGTTATTTTTTACTTTGGTACCTGTGTATACTATTTTATATTGTGGAGATAAGAATCAAGACAAACAATCATTTATTCTATCTAAAATTCTCAACTCAGGCTGCGTCAATCTTAAATTTCAAGTCAGAAATATGAAATAATGGATTTTAGTGCTCATAATGTTTAAAGAATCTCAATCAAGAGAAATTAACCCAAGAACCAAGTATAAACTAAGTCAATATTCAACCCTTTCAAAAAACCATATTCACTGTCAATCAAGTTCTTATAATTGATTTTTCACATAAAAATAAAACAATTTTTTTAATATTGATTTTTTTTCAATTTTTTGGTTTTTTTAATTTAAAAAAAAGCACACACTATTTCCACTCTCAAACTTATTCGGAACATTGTCCTACCTGTTTTATAATTAAAAGATATACATAAAAAAGATCAAAAAGATCAAAACAAAAATAATAAAGAAAAAGTTGGAGAGATCATACTTGAATAGGCTGGGGAAACTTAAAAGAAAATGACAAATAAAAAGAAAACGTTGGAAAAGGAAAATATGAAAAAAGAAAAACAAACAATGACAAGAAAACCTACTATTAAAACAAGAATGTAAAGATGAAATTAATTAATCCTGATAAACAAGATCACCTAAAAGTATTTCTGGTGTTCTTATCTCTAAAAATGATTTTAATATTTGACCATTAACTTTAAATAAATCACCATTTTTTAAATTTTCAATCTCAACTGCTCCATAAAGGAAGACAATACGGACTATAAGAGGACTAAACTATTGAGAACGTAACTTATCTAGAAAAAGATGCAATTAGGATAATATAAAAGTAATTTCTAATCTGGTGTAAAGGATTTTTTCAAAATGTTCTTGTCATGAAGGACTTTCATTTGCTACTTTTAAATCTCAGCATTTGCATAAGCATCATTCATGATCTCTTTAAGTTCTACTAGTTGTAGTCTTCTCTTATAACCAGCATGCTACATATCATTCTAATTTTTGTATAAATAAATTTTAATTTGATAAAAATAATTTCTTAATCAAACTTGTAATTTTTTAAATTCAAAATTTTATCTAAAATGAAGTTGCCGTAACATCATCTCATATTGGCGCACAAAAATGATATATTTATCTTAAGATTTTGTTAAACTGAATCTATTATAATTTTATTTTTGCCAATGCGATGATACGGGCAATTAATCCGAACGATGGACCATCGCCAAGTTGTTAGACTTGGTGGGCGATGATCCAATAAAGGGGTGGCAAAATGAATGAAACGAATAATCAAATCATATTTGAATCGAATCATAAACGAATTAGTTCAAAATTTTGTTAATTCAGATTCGATTCGTTTATTAAACGAATTAAAATCTCATTATCCAGATTTTACTTGTTTATTAAACGAATATGCAGTTTGATTCGTTTAATTCGTTTAATATAATTAATAAATGAATCGAATCAAATATGGATCCGTTTACCATTCGTTTATCATATAATGAATCCATGACGAATCAAATTTAATATGAATTCATTTACAAAAATATAATTAATAAAAAATTAAGCAAAGTAAAATAAAAAGAGACTACAAATTTAACATTTTACAAAATACAAACTTATTATCATTTATAATTATTATACTAGCCTTCAAACTTTAAAATTTTTTAATACATATTTATAGATAAATGAGTAATCTCGAATTTTAAAGGAATAGATTGTATTCGATTCATTTATGACATATTTATTAGATTAATCATAAACAAATTAATATTCTCAAGCCCGAATTTGATTCGTTTAATAAGATAATCGAATCGAATTCACCCATTTATTAAACAAATCAATTTTTTCAAACCCAAACTCATTTAATTTGTATAGAATTGAATCGAATAAACGAATTATGACCCAGATTGCCAATCCTATGATCCATCACCCGATGTTAGATTGATTTTAACAGAATTTTAATACATGTATCCTTACTAGTCCACATGTGAATGACATAAACATGATCATAAAGTATATAATTTCAATGGAAATTTAATTGTTGTAGGTTATAGTCAAAATCAACGAACGGAAAAGGGAGGGAAAAACCCTTTGTTCTCGTCCCTTCATTTCCTGTCAATGAAAGCACCGCCAACTAATCAAAGCTCTGTAATTGGCAAGAGGAAATTTTAGCAAAAACTTATAAATTTTTTTGATAAATTATGACTGTTGTAATTAAAAATTAAATTTATTTAATTTATAAAATAAATTTTTATTTAATAATTGTATTTACTTAATATTATTAATTATATTTTATAATCATAATTTTTTACACTAAATTAAAGTTTAAACATTACATCTTCTCAATACCAAGCAAACAGAACGATATTGCGATTGTGAGGATGAGTTGATGATTCTTCCAAATAATTAGAGCTGGCAAAACGGGTCGTCGTGCCGTGTTCGTGTCGTGTCAGTTTCGTGTCGTGTCAAATTTAAGCTGACCCAAACCCGACCCATTTAATAATCGTGTCAAAATATTGAAACCCAAACCCGACACGGAAAATAAACGGGTTACCCAATAACCCGTTTAATATTGCACTCCCAATTGACGCAAATTGCATTCCATCATGTATATATATTTATGTAAATAATGTAATATATCAATATTATAAAATATATATGTACCAAAATATTATACATTTCGACCATTAAAGTTCTAAATGTATATCTATCAAAAACAAAAGTTATAAATCTACATAGAATTTTACAAAATAGACTACTACAGTTCATATATATGCTTATCCTTCACAAAAAATGGAGAATCATCTTTAATATGCGAGTTCTGATAATTAGCACCTGCAAATTGATTTAAAATTAAAAAATATAAGTATATTTTAATGCAAATATAAATAAAAAAAAAGAGAAATTAGTAAATGATTAAACCTGTCAGTTATCATAACATCAGCTTTGGATGGAACACAATTAATTGTTGTGCTCAAGTATATCAGTGGCTAGCTCATCCATAGAAACCATTGCATTTACTGAAGTGAATAAACAAAAAAAGGAACACAAGTCAAGAGGGGCATGCAACACCCAGCAACACTATAAGCCAAAGAAACAAACAAAATTCAGCCTCAAAATTGTAAATAACCATAATTGAGAATCTACCATAAAGACAAGAGAATTGAGAAAAAAAAGATAACCTTCTTGTCCAAAAATCCAATCTCTACTGCAAACTATTGATTCCACTGTTTCGGGCTTAAGTGAACTCCGAAATTGATCAAGAACCCGACCACCTACGCTAAAGGCTGATTCAGATGCAACTGTTGATATTGGAATGGTTAAGACATCACGAGCCATAGAAGCGAGCTCAGGATAACGAACTTGGTTGTCTTTCCAAAAACTTAAAATGTCCAAGTGACTGCTCCTATCAGCTCGTGGTTCACTCAAATAAAGCTCCAGCTGAGTTTTTTGGGTACAACTAGATTCCATGCTCTCAAAATTATCAAATTCCTGTTATACAAAAAAAAAGGAATAATTCAACAAACATAAAATGTTTGTCATTAAAAATATCTATATAAGTTGCGATTAAAAATATCTATATAAATAAATAAAACTAACCTCAAGACATGAATCCAATTTTCCTTTGCCTTTTCTGTCATCATTCTCATTTGAGTGAGAAACAGAACCTTGCATGGAAGATGTATTGGTAGACTGGGTCGAAATGAGCATATATTCATCAAACAATGAAAACAACTTCTCTCTAATATTTTGTAACTCGTTGGACCTTTCACTATAAACTTTTTTGTATGCCCATTCAACAAATTGTAACTTGTAACGAGGATCCAAAATAACAACTATTGTCAAAATTGTACAAAAGTCAGACCAATACTTCAAGAATTTTTCAAGCATCCTCTTCCCCATGTCTTTCATGTACCCATCTCCATTTTCTGAGTATTCCCTCAAAGTTACATAAGCTGCAAATACTTTTGGAAAATACAAATTTGAAAGTGGGGTACTTTGATCCAGAAAATATGCAAGTAATCTCATAAAAAAGTACCAAAAAATTATTAATTCTCTCCAATTTGTTCCACTCATCTTCTGAAGGGCAGTACTTATAATTAGAATCACTTAAAGCTAAGTGGAAAAAAGCACTTTTGTAGTAAATTGCACAATCCAGCATAATATAAGTGGAATTCCATCTTGTAGGGACATCTTGTCTCAAGCCTTTTTTTTTATCCAAGGACATTTGATTAACACACTCCAAAAACTTTTGTTTTCTACCTTGAGATGCTTTCACATATTTCACACTTTCACGAATTTTATAAAGTTCTCCCTCTATTTCTTTTAATCCATCTTAAACAATTAAATTGATAATATGAGCACAACAACGCATGTGTAAATAATCGCCATTAGACAGTAAAGCTTTCCTAATTTTTAACTGAGATTTCAACATAGTAACACATGCCTCGTTAGCCGAAGCATTGTCCAATGTTATAGAAAACACTTTTTTCTCAACACCCCATTCTGTCCACAAAGATAATAACTTTTCAGACAAACAAAGTCCAGTGTGTGGAGATGGCATCAAGGTGAAGTTCAACAATCTTTTTTGTAAAACCCAGTTTTTATCAATAAAATGTGCAGTGAGACTCATGTATCCATCAGTAGTGCAGGCAGTCCACAAATCAGAGGTGAAACAAATTCTACCAGGAACCTCCTCTAACATAGCTTTAATCCTAAGTTTTTTTGCAGTATAAGCTTTTAGGATATCCGCTTTTGCTGTATTTCTGGAAATATTTTGTACTTCGGAATTCAAAAACTCAAAACAAGTCCTAATTGCATCAAACTCAACAAACTGAAAAGGTAACCCATGCTTCACAATTGCTGCAGACAACAGCTCACGAAAGACAACTTGATCAAATTCTAAAGAAGATGAACTTATAGAACCCGAATGGTCTAAAATCATTTGACGGGGGTCTCGTGACTTTTTTAACTTGGGACATTTTTTAATATGCTTAAGCATGTTACCAGTCCCATAATTACTTTCACTAATGTAAACTTTTCCACAAACACACATCGACCTTTCCTTTCCATCTTGATATGCATCTAATGGTAATTTAGTGAACATACCCCATGCTTTAGATGTTCTTCTCCTCTTGCGTTGTTTCTTTGGAACATCATTGTCACCATCTTGCTCTAATTCCTCCAAATTCACTTGATGTCCGTGTAAGAAGGCTTCAATATTAGTTGAATTATTATTATTTGGATCCGGTTCCATGTTACTGTCGTACAAAAAAAAAATCAAATCAATACTAATTATAACATTAAGTTAGAACAGAGGAATGCAATTAAGTGTCAAAAAAATTTAAACAAATTTAAAAAGAATTACTTTCAAAGCAATAGAAAACAAAATCCATTAAAAAATGCAAACAATATTTAAATAATTGAGAAATTGCTTTTCAAACTAACCTAACCATGAATGTTTGATCTCAAGAGCAGCCGATCAAAGTCTTGCAGCTTGCTGGAATTGAACTTGAGCTTGCTGGAATTGAACTTCAGATTTAATCAAGTGTTTGCTGGTGAAAAAGAAAGTGGGGGTGGTGGGTGGATAAGATCGAAGGTATAAACTGCAAAAGCTATAAATTTTTTGTCTTAATTTTTAATTGGGAACAATCTAGATTTTTTAGGCATAAATTATTTTTTTAATTAATGGCTAGAAACTTTTATCAATTGACGTGCAACATGCTTATTTTTTTATGTTATTTTATTCATTTTAATTATAAATATTTTTTATTTTTTTATGTTATTTTATGTTATTTTAATTATAAATGTTTTTTTAAATGTAAAAAATGTTATATTTTAATGGGTCGTGTTAGAGGGTTCGGGTTAACACGACCCATTTACCCGCTCAATAATCGTGTCATTGATCGGGTAAATGGGTTAAAAATTTCGACCCTAATCCGACACGGAAAAAAATCGTGTTGACCCGGACCCGACCCATTTAATAATCGTGTCAAATTTGCAGCGTCGGGTATTCGGGTCGTATCAAATTTTGCCAGCTCTACAAATAATAATACTAATAATAAGAATATTAAAGTTATAGTGTATTTTTATTATTTATTATTTTAAGTGTATAGTTATTATTTGCACTCTAGTTAAAGTAGATTTAAGATCACTATTGCCAAAAAGAATTAAAAAAAAAAAAAAGAAAGCCTATTGTAGAAATAGTCAGACTGCGATCGGCGGCAGCGCCAATGATTTGTTTATTCAAAAATTGGCATAGCCATTTCAATGTGAAAATGTCACAACAGACAGGCACACGATACCTAATACTATATTACCCTGTTCTGTGATCAGTAAGCAATTCCTCTGAACTAACAACTAAGCGAACAGCTGAATTGGCAAAAAAAAAAAATGAAAAAAAAGAAAGAGCGAAAAAAAGAATCGGACAAGTTTTTCAATTTGAAAGGTTCCTATGTGAATCCCAAACATCGGTCGGAGGAAATCTTGAGACTATGCAGGTCTGTCCGCACTATCGTCAAGAACCTAGATAGAAGGTCCCGTATGGCCGCCGATCTCGACAGGCTTGTCGAGAAGGAAATACGCCACACACGGGTTCTCTTTCAGTCGCTACTTTCATCCCTTTATTATTTTCATTTTTTTTCTCTTTCTCTTTGTAATTTGTTTTGAAACCAATTCTTTTTTTTTTTTTTTTAATCTTGAAGAACTTGGCAGTCCAACCTAAGCCGTAGAGTGTTTAAATGCAGTATGAACCATAATGATAAACAGTACAAAATGATTTTGACAATTGAATTTAGGCCCTGTTTGGTAGTGTCAGCTGTAGCTTAAATTACATTTTAGTATTTGATAAATGCTTGGTACTCTTGCTTGGAAGCTAAATTGATTTTACATCGCACACTTATACAATGAAAATTCTATAATATCTTTACTAATTTTTGTCAAAATTATTGTTTAGAAGTCATATTTACTTATCAACTTTTATTATTTTATAGTTATAGCTTTTTCTCCACGGGGCCTTGGTAAGCCAAATTCCAGGCTGTCTGTTTGTGTTAAACAGGAACAAGGGTTGCACTTTGTATTCGAGATGCACTTAAGTTAATTGAAGCACATGTAGATGTGCAAATCTGGGGTATTGAAACTAGAAGATATCAAGAATGTGTTGATGATAAATACTTCAAACTTTTCTTCCTATTTGGGAAATGCAGAATATCAATTTTTGATTTATCAACACTCAAAGTCTCATATTTTATGTTATCTTGGTGAACTGTAGAGTTGTTTCAGTAGCTTAAGAATTTAAATGCAGTGTGAATTGAAATGCTAAGTAGTACAAAATGATTTTGACCTTGAATTTAGTATACCAAACTCAAGGCTGTTGGTTGTGCTACAGAAAAAAATAAGGGTGGCACTTTCTATTCAAAAAGCCGTGTCACTTCGGTTCAATGAATTTCTGAGTTTGCATTTACTTAAAGATGTGTCCTTAAGTGAATACATTGTGTCTGAGGCTGCTGAAGCTAGAAGATTTGAAGATTTTTTTGGTGGTGTACGATCCATTTCGGATGATGCTGCAATTAGTTTGATTATGCAATCGGTTCATAGCTTTTCCCTGAATGGGAAATACAGAAGAAGAATAATGTCCTGGGAAAAGGGTGAGCTTTTGGGGAGTGGGTCCTTTGGGTCTGTGCATGAAGGTTTCACTGAGTAAGTAAAGTTTTGTTCCTGTGTTATGTGCATGCAAGTTGTGAACAGAAGTTCTGTTGTTCTGATTGTATTTCGACAATATTGGATTAGAAGGAAATTTCCAGGAACTTATTGAGTGTTTCTTCTGCTTTCTGAACAATACAAAAGGAAAAGTGATAGAATTCATGATGAGAGCTCAATGGGGTTTTGGGTATGCTCCATATAAATCTACTTTCTTGTTTCTCATGGTAATCAAGCAGTTTTACTATTTACATCTAAATATTTTGAAGATTTTGAGGTGAAGTTTATTCGTTTTACAATGAATCCATAGTTTGAAGGTGTCTCGAATTATGTTTATGTAGTCAGACTTACTTAAGTTGATTAACTTGCCTTCGCTTTATTACTTTCGACATGCATGTGTATGTGCAAGCATCCATGAGCATTGAGCATAAACGGATACTTTTTCTCAATTCCTCTCATGCTTGCTGGTTTGATTGCAGTGATGGATTCTTTTTTGCTGTGAAGGAGGTTTCTTTACAGGATCAAGGAATTCAGGGAAAGCAGAGAGTTCTTCAACTTGAGCAGGTGGGATGATTAGTTTTGTCCTGCTGGAAGTTCATTACATATTATTCTGTAATCTTTTTCTCCGCTTTAAATTGTAAATCATGAAGTTGGATAATTTTATTCAGCCTCTAAAGAGCCGTATGGCCAGATCATTTTTCTAATCTTCTGTTCATTGGCTCAGGAAATTTCTCTTTTGAGTCAGTTTGAACATGATAACATAGTTCAGTATTTTGGGACAGAAAAGGTATGCATCTAGTCTCAATGCTTGTCTTTTTTCCTTTCATTTCGTCTTATTTCTATTTACGAAGTGAGAGCCCGAACTCTGTGGTTGAAATGCCATTTATAGACCCTTAATCTATTAGTTTGCTGGAATTTGAAACACTGTGTATTAAATAAAGCATGTTATTGACTTTAGGACTAATTGTATTTTTCTTTCTTTTTCCTTTTACGTGTAATTCTACTGTCATTTTCCTTACCATTAAGACAATTAATTGAATTAACTAGTCATATAAAACTTGACAAGATATACTTCAGAAACAAAGTTTTAAGCTATAAATATGTTACAATAGACCAGTCTTCACAAAGTATCTGTATACCTGCAGGAAGTCTACTATTGCCAGCTTTAATTTTTCCCAACTACATTCATCATTCTCTGGGACCTAGTATGTATATATCTTTCTGATATGGTAAAATACATGTAAAAACGAGGAACTTCCAAATAGTCCTAAATTTGAGGCAAAATGTAGTCCTATTGTGCACTTTGTGCGGCATATTAGCCATTTTTGTGAACTTTGATGGAGTTTGTCTCTGTTTTATTAAATAGTCTCCTTTAATATCTGGTTGTTTAGGCATGTGCTTATTTAGGTCCTTTTTTTTTTTTAAATGATTCATCAAATGATTTCAGGATGAAAATAAGCTTTATATCTTCCTTGAACTTGTAACGAAAGGCTCACTTGCAAAAATCTATCAAAAGCATCACTTGAAGGATTCTCAAGTCTCTGCATACACATGGCAGATCCTGAAAGGCTTAAAGTATCTTCATGAGAAGAATGTGATTCACAGGTGATAGAATTAATTTGATTGTTATATTCTCATTTCTGGTCCGTATTATGACGTGTCCTCTCAGTAGATGTAGTGTTCGTGTTTGCTTATGTAGATAGGAAAACGGTTCTTTCTCTTGATGTTTCTCTGCATACGTGATTATTTATGCATTCATTGTCATTCCAAGAATGCAGCTTTTTTGAGCTCTAATGTTGAATGTAATCTAGAAACAAGCATATTCTTAAGGTGCAGTTGTTACTGATATCTCATATATAATTTCCTAATGGTATTAGAAATGAGATGTAGTAGAAGAAAGAATGGGAAAGTTGGTAGTAACAAAGGGAAAAGAACGAAGAACAGAAATAGGGAAAGAACAATGTGGTAGTAGGGTGTTTCTGAAACAACCAACCATGTTGAAAATACATTTTGAAGAAATAATTGAACCATAATATCATTTGCAGATAAGTAATCATTGCATACAGGCAAAATTACAGTTTCAGTTTGCTGCAGATCATGGATATTGGTTTTGTTCAAGGTTAAAGAGAAGATAGCAATAACAGAGGTTGTTATGTTGAATTGATGGAAGTTTGCTTGGAATCTTCCCTTCCATTTCAATACTCTACTAAGTCTATTGAACGAGTATCTTGAAGGGTCCTTCCTTGTGTTGTCACTTTAATAACCTGCCCTGCTCTTTGGCTTTAAGTAGCGCCTGGCTGAACCACCTAGGTCGATAGCATATAATGCAGATTGAACGCTTCTGGTGGACCAACCACTTCAGTTGCAGAGAATGAATAACTGGATGGCCTGAAAGTCTTTTCCAGGGTGGTTGAAATCAAAAGATGAACTTTCATTAACAGGAGAGGGTAGAATGGGCTAAACTAATCCATCATGAGTTGTCTTGTCTTTTAGAAATCTTGTAAAGCTTGATCGTCATCATCTTGCAAGCGTTAATCATAATCTAGCAGCCTCAAAATTTCCAACACAATAATATTATGATATATTCTTAGTGCATGTGTTATCGATGAGTCTACAGAGCAGGTGGATTTCATTTGATATAGTAATAAATTCTCCTCTCAGCAAAATGTAATAAAAATACTCATTCTTAACTCACTTAAGGATTTAAGAAAATTGTTAACAAACATGTGGAAATGAATAAATATTGTATGTGAGTTATTTTTAAAAGAGGAAAAATTGAAATCGATTTGCAGGCAAGGTGCATAGACTGGTTTGTTTTGGGCAGAAAGAAATTGTGCCCTGAATGCAACAAAATTATGCCTTGGTTTCATTTGCATTGTATCTGCTGCATGAATCCATCCACCATTATCCTTTGCAATGACTGCAATTATCATTGTGGCAGGTGTAACTTGATACTAACACTTGAAAAGTTGCTTTTGTCATACTACTTTTTAAAGTGTAGTAAAATTTTTCTCTGTCCATTCTCAAGGGATATCAAATGTGCAAATATATTGGTCAATGCAAATGGATCAGTAAAACTTGCAGATTTTGGGCTGGCAAAGGTAATTAATCTCTCCCTTTCTTTGTAACCTTGTGAACACTGCTGTATTTGATACAATATATTTGATCTTTTCAGGCAATTACAATGAATGATGTCAAATCCTGCAGAGGATCTCCATTCTGGATGGCCCCTGAGGTTTGCCTCTTCTGTTGTAGTCTGATTTAATATAGAAAATCTGATTTATTTTCTGAATGCTCATCATTTATAATCAAATTACACGATCTCAAGTGTAACTGATCCACTTGTTTGCAGCCATTGATTTTTGGGTCATTGGCAATATTTGAAAGCTCTGAGACATAAAATCCAATTTTTCTTTTTCAAGCTTCTGAAGTTCACTTTTTAGCATGACGTGATTGGCAAAGTTCTTAGGAGGTTAATTTTTTAATTTGACACTGCCCCTTTTTTTCACTTGCCTTTTGTATAGTTTTAAGGATAGTGAAACAGATTCTCTACCTCACTTCATTTGAGTTATGATAATATCGTCTGATGCATTTCGTTTGAAGTCAACAAGAAAAAACCTATTTTTATTTTAGATGTAGATAAGTCTTGTCCAGCTGTTGGTATTGTATGCATTTGTCAAACTATCACCTGGTATGCTAGCACCAAAAAGCTGGAAACTGACACTTAGTAATATGGGTGAACTTTCCTTTGTTTATTAAGATTACACGAACTCCCTGCCTCCGTCGGCCCAAAGTGGTTCATGGTTGTCTAGATACCAGTATCAATTAGTCAGCCATTAATCTGAAAAAATGAAGTTAGTCAGATCATCCTTCAACTTCCTAAATTGCTCATGACATAAGCCATTGCTTTTGGCATTTCACTGCTGATAAGACAGTAGAGGAAAAAATTTGTTAACCACAGTTAATGGATAAGCATGCAGAGAATTTCTTGTTATTTAGAAATTATGAAAGTATGGTATAATCTGGTTTATCTTGATGAAAACATGGCTTTGCTAAAAGACAATTGAATGCAGTTTTTATGTGAAAGCTTTGATTCTTTGAATGATTCTTCCATCAGATTAGGAATCAATGAACTCACCAATTGTGGATGTAATAACTAATCCCTTAAAATGTTTGGAATTCCATCAACTGGCTCAGGTAAAGCTGTAGAAATCAGAGCTAGGACTGGATGAAGAAACTGGGAAAAAAATTTCAATAGAAACCGTAGAAGGTTTAGGTAATGCCTTGAGAAGGAAATGGCATGTCAGTAGATGGGACAGTCTAACAGATCAAGTAAATATGCACTGATCCAAGTCTCTAAATATTGTGTATTGGTCAACAATGGGCAAGTAGATCCTTTGAATAATTATATGGGGAAACTTTCAGAAATTCTAACCATAATATAATCATTTTCTGTATATTTGGATCTTACAATTCCATTATTTCTATACTATATCAGTATAGTAGAATATTTCATCTAATTTCAGTGCATATGTAGGTCAATGAAGCAATTAAAAAATCAATAGAAAAGTCAGAAGATGAGTTAGCGGATAGAATTTTTAATATGCTTGCACCAGGAAATACCATGAAAAGCTGTAACAACTCTTATAACCAAGCATTGTTATAAGCAAACTTAACTAATAGAAGTAAAAGGCGTCAACCACCTGAGTTCACATATCTTGCAAGTCATATGTGCCGTACATATCACGAGCACTTTTAAAGACTTCTGAAAACTCAAGGTTTCTTTATACTAGTCCTTTGTCATCTTTTACTTCATTTTCTTGGAAGGCTTATTTAATGTGATGGTCCTCTGAAAGTTCCCCAGGCCTTTTTTGATGCAATCCAAAGTAGGATCTTTGATTGTGCTAAAACCTTATTTAACCTTCTGTAACCTCGATAGAAAAACTTATGCTTGAGCTAGTCTGTAATGACCTTTTCCTAAAATGAGATTATGAGTTTATTAACTGATTTCTTGTTATGAAAGGCACATCATATACTTACAAAATTGAGTGACAGTTATGTTTAAGAATTCATTTATTCTGTTATTATCCATGTTCTTGAATTTATAGATTAATTCCACTATTTTGAGAGTTGTAACAAATTTTTGACTTTTTGTCTTATTTCACTCCGCCCCACCCAAAAAAAAAAAAAAAGGGTTTTGTCTGCAATCATTTTTGTTTATTTGGATTTTGCTTCTTGAATGTAAACTTCTCTTTCCATATATTGTGTTGACACATACCAAAAATTGCTTCTATTAGATGTTTGGGGATAACAAATTAATTGTGCTTTTTAGGTTGTGAATTTAAAGAACAACGGCTATGGACTACCGGCTGATATATGGAGTGTTGGGTGCACGGTGTTGGAAATGTTAACCCGTCATCCTCCATACTATCCCTTGGAATGGGTACGAAACACATTATCGTATATTCAAATTGATTTAATTTCCCTTATTTTCCATGTTTTATATGCATGTTTGTTCATATTAAACATCTTGTGATTTACGAAAGCTGGCATCAGTTTTGATATGGCATTTAGATTTTGCTTAATTTTGTGTGTTGGCAGGTGCAGGCATTATTCAAGGTAGGCAGGGGTGAACTTCCTCCAATTCCTGACTCAGTATCGAGGGATGCCCGGGATTTTATTCTTAAATGCTTACAAGTCAACCCTAATGATCGGCCTACTGCAGCTCAACTAATGGAGCATCCATTTGTAAAGAGGCCGGTGCCAACTTCTTGGGGACTGCCTTCTCCTCATCATTTCATCATGCAGTCTTGAAAGCTTCTGATTATCCTCTGGGTTTCATGTATACGTAGCCTATCATGACCCGATTTAGGGCTTGTTTGGTATTGTTGTAGGGTGGTCATAGTTGTTTGATGAAAAACTTATAATTCATACACTAATTTTGTGAAAAATATAATTTATGAAATCATATTATTTAAACACAATCAACTTCTATATCATAAATGCATATACAACACCAAATAGACCCTTGAATTATTAATTGCATTTTGTACTTAGCTCCTTTTTGCATTTAGCAGCATCGACATAATGAAAATAATTGTTAAATAGATTTATAAAATATCCATTTGGGTTTACAACTCCCACTCTCCAGCTTATGGGGAGCGAGAAATGGAGGAGCAAGATTGTGATGCGTCAAACGAACCCCAATTCACAGAGTGAAGGAGTATACAAGTGCCTCTAGATGTTATAATGCAACTCGTTCATGTCGATAGCCGGCCAAACCTTGAGGGATTCACAATGGATCCGGCTACGTTGCTTATACTAATTTGCTTTGAGGTTAACCTGGCTACGTGTCCACATGGTTATTGTGTCATTTGGTTCTATTTCCTTTAGGAATAAATTCAATGCTAGTGTTACTGTTGTTTATTTTGCATGTGCCTTTTGATTGCAGGTATGGGTAGGCCAGTTTCTAGTACTGTGGGTTATGTTTGGTTGAAAAAAATAAAAGGAGAGGAGGGAAATAAAAAAAGAGAGAACTGAGAAAAAAAATGAAAGAAAAAGAAGGTGCGTTTCAATTTCATTATTCTATTTGAATAAATTAGCCTAAATTGTAATCCAAAATTTATGTATTAATAGTTCCCATTTTCACATGGATTTAGATAAAATTAAACAACTTGTTATACTCCAAATTTGCTATTAATATCAAATTTTTACTCAATGAATTTTTTTAAACTTGTATTTAATTTAAGATTAATATCAAAATTTTAATTCAACAATTTATTTTAACTAGTACGTAATACGAAAAAAATAATTCAATTATTTCTTTATAGTAATATTGACTATTTTCCGTAATTAGTAATATAATTTTAAAAATAAACTAATTGAATAATTATTGTAACTTTATTAAATTATATTTAACATAGTTCTATCGGACATTATACCAAACAAAATGTAATACTATATATAATTTAGTATAGTCTAATATAATTTGATCCAATTTAATTCCAAAAAATTAACCTAGTTCAATCCGACTTTCTAAACTTAGCCTTCATTCTTTCAAATTTAAATTAGGACAATCTGTTAGATTTGTGGGACAACTGTTCTTTCTAAATTACTACGATCTAACACACGTGTCATAATTCAATTGGCCAACACTATCACATCAGCAGATGATGTGGCAGCGTTGGCACTGGCACGACTTTCTTGTATGTACACACATTATTATCCATTCAACACTCCATTTTAGTACTGTTTTGATTGTTTTGACTGTTTCGTGTGGAAATGAAGATGAACAAAGCTGATAATCCTCTATTAATCTTAAGTCTTAACAGCTGAAAAACAAAACAAATTGAAATGTTTTTCAACTCGGAAGATTTCGATGTGCTGCACCCATGGAGATCAGCACAACCTTCAGAGGAAGCCTTGAAACGATGGAGATCTGCCTGCGCTATCGTCAAGAACTGCCATAGAAGGTTCCATTTGGTCGCCAATCTTTCCAACCATGCCGAGGTCATGGATAACAAGCGCTAAATATATGTCCTCTTTTATATCAAGCACTAATTATAGGTTCTCTTTTACTCCCTACTTTCATTCCTTTATATTATTTTTCTTTGTTGAAACAGTTTTTGTTTTGAACAGAGTGTTAGTCAACTCTCATATTTTCTTTAACTACATAATGATAGGCTTACAAAGCTTTAGATAAGACGTTTTTTTAATTCCAGATTGTGTAACTTTATCTTAAATGGTGATGATTGTTTTTTAAGCCTTGTGACTTCTCATTGGAATAGTGATTTTATAGTGGTCATTTAGTAGAATCAACACCTTTTTCTTAAATCGTTGTAATGTAGAGAGTTTCAGTATCTTAAGAATTTAAATGCAACATGTACTGATCTGGATTGATAAATGGTACATTTTTACATTGAACTTATTATTCCTAACTCAAGGCTCTCTGTTGTGTTATACGAAAAAGTAAGAATGCTCTTTTTGTTATTTCCAACTCAAGACATTAAGGTGGTTCTGTTTGGGATTGAGGTGTTATAAGTTTTAAAGAACATTTACTGTAGAAAAAAATTATAATTATAAAACAAAATCTACTAATATATAGTAAATAAAAATGTTGGTAAAATTAGTAAAGAAATAATATATTTTTTATCATATAAATAAAAAATCATATTTACATAACTTCCAATTTATAATAGTTAGTATTTACCAAATACTTTAATACTATATTTTTTAAACTACAGTTGTCCAACCTCAATTTCAAACAGATCCTAAAAGTACATTGAAAGGTAACATCGAGAGATAATTGAAGAGATGACTGAGGAGAGAGGGAAGACCAACGAAAAGGAAGGGATCTTGCTGAGCATACCATTACTTTATGACTTCAAAAGAGCTTTATGAGGAGATTCTCACCTCTTCCTATCTATTTCTATCACAAAGGACCTATCATCAAGGTGGTAGTGACCAAGGTCGATTTTAAAAGCAAAGGTGTTTGCTATTGTTACATGTTATTTATTTATTTATCTTTTTTTGATGAATTTGTATCATTAGATATATTTGGTACCTATAAAAGCAAGCCAAAAGTTAGCACCTACATTTTTCATCTACGATATTGGACAAAAGATCATTTAATTTCTATATTATGAAGTTAGTATTCATTTAGTCTTTATATTTTTAAAAGTACTTCAAAACATCCATACCGTTAAATTATTGACATCCTTGCAGTTACTTTTTATTCATTTCAACTTGCTTTTACAATATTATTCTCTTACAATAATGTTTCTTTTTTTGGACATTAATAAAAAATTAAATTAACTATTTAACCCAAAAAATGAAATAAACACAAAAAATATATATTAATTTTTGTAGAAACTCACGTATGTCCAAAAAAATTAATATTATGTAAAAATAATTAAATTATCAATTTTTGGACATTACTAAAAAATTAATTTATTAACACCTCAACAAAGTATTTCACAAAAATTAATATTAATTCTTTTTGTTTCCATTTTATTTGTTTGGATGAAACTAGTAATTTAATTTCTAAATAAATTATTGTGAAAGGATAATATTATAAAAACAAGCTAAAAGAAACCAAAAGTAATAGTAAGGATGTCAATAGTTTAATAACAAAGATTTTTAAGGTATTTTTAAAAATATAGAAATTAAACGGATATTAACCGCATAATATAAGGACTAAATAAAATTTTTATGATATTTTAAATAAGTTCCTCGGCTCCTCGCCACCAAGCTGGTTTTGCCTCCTGCTATTGCACAAAAATTCTTGCATCAAGAAACAAGAATCTATAGGTTACAGATATTATACACAGAAAATGTTAACATTCTTTGAGGAAAAGGAAACGCTGCAAATACTTCAGGTAAAACACTGTATTATCTATTGCACGCACGCGCACCCTCAATATAAAGCGAACTCGTTCTATAATGACAGTAATAAAATTTAAAAATTAAGATCTTGAAGTGATTGTGAAGAAAAATTTACATAGATCAATCCTAGATAGTAGGTTAATCATTAATGTTCTCTTATTTAACAGAGCAGTGGGTTCTATGAATTTTTAATATTAAATTTTGATAGTTGTAAGTTGGAACCAACTTGTTGAGATCGCTCAATAGTAATCACTTGTGATATCGTAATCGGACCTACTGAAGTGGTAGGACTAACTTATCGATGTCTTTTTGGAATTGCCATGCTCATGTCGCAAAAGATGCCACGAATCAACTAGCAAACACCACCAAGTCAGCAGGTGATCTGGTGGGATTGGCACTACAGTAATTATATTTATCTCTGCCAACGTGTCGCCGCCAGAAGGGAAAGAATAGGAGGAATACCGACAAATATTCTATCATTTATGTACAAACAAACACTTTATTTATTCGACACTCTTGTTTTGACTGTCTCGTGTGACAGAGAAGCTGGAGAAGGATAATAAACTCTCAACTGAACATGTCTCTATGTACGGACCCTTCATCGCGCCTCGTCAATAACATGTCGATTGCCATGAGAAGAAAGCTACTACTCCCCTCAATCTTAACATAACAACTGAATAACAAAACAAATTGAGATATTTTTCAATTCAGAAGATTTCAATGTGCGGCCACGGATACCTTTTCAACCGTCGGACGAAGCCTTGAAATGGTGGAGATCTGCCTGCGCTATGGCCAAGAACCGTCGTGGAAGGTTCCGTATGGTCGCCGGTCTCGCCAACCAGGCCGAGGCCAGGGTTAACACTTTCGAGATACGGGTCCTATTTTACTTGCTACTCTCATTCCTTTATTATTTTTCGTTGTTGAGACAGTCTTGTTTTGAACAAAGGGTTAGTTCAACTCTCATATTTTCTTTAAGTATACAATGAGGCTTACAAAGATCAGATAATTTTTTTTTAATCCCGGATGGTGTGACGTTTATCTTATACGATCATTTGATGATTAGTTGTTAAGCCTTGTCACTTCTCACTCGAATGTAGAGAGTTTCAGTACCTTGAAAATTTAAATGCTGTGTGAACTGGATCTGGATTGATAAATGGTACATTTGGACATTGAATTTATTATTCCTATTGAAAATAGCAGCAGTGAGAATTCAACAGCTGACTTTGATGACAAGCTGGCATGCCATCTTAGCTACACTCATTTGCAATCAGAATATGTAGAAGATTTACTGAGCTGGCAGAATGGACCTACTGAAGAATCACAGCAAATAAGCATGCAAGGATTACGTTTCTAGAAGTTGAAAATGATTGGCTAATATTTGTCATATTCACAGGTTGTTATTTGTATGTTTACAAATCTTACCTCTTAGGCCAGCTGTCTCTTTATTCTTCTCTCTATATATAAATGAACCTGAGCTTGTAATCAATTATTGAAGTTGTTATCTTTTATAAAGCTTTTGTGATTTATGCTCTACTTGCTGTTCATAAGCAATTTATAGCAAATTTAACTTGGTATTAGAGCAAGTTTGAGCTATAGCAAGCAGTAGCAGCAACATACACACAAATACGAATCAGTCACAAATGAATCCAAACAACCAAGAAGATAACGAGAATCAAAATCAAAGCTCAGGGCACAATGCCACAAACTCAGTAGTAATTAATCACTCACCCACACAACACATTACCAACAACACATATGTCTTTACAACTCCCATCAAGCTCACCGAAAACAATTTTATGCTTTGGAGATCACAAGTGATCTCTAGCATCAGGGCTAATGAGCTTGAAGGTTTTGTTGATGGCAGTCATGTCTGCCCTCCAAGACATTTCACAAACCCATGATCAAATGGAACCACATAAATACACTTAACCTTGAGCATTAAATCTGGAAAAAGCAAGACCACATTTTACTAAGTTGGTTACTGTCATCCCTAAGTGAAGGGATTTTAGGCATAGTGATTGATTAATATACCTCGTGTGAGGTTTAGACAAATCTCACAAACCAATTTAGTGCTATAACTAGAGCTAGGATATTACATCTCATAACCCAAATCCCAACAACCAAAAAGGGTTCACTCAACATCCATGACTACTACTCTAGATTGAAGTCCATGTTGAATCAGCTTAGAGCAGTAGGTAGCCATATGAGTGATGACAACCTTGTCATGTCTATGTTGGCTGGACTAGGATCTGAATACGACTCAATAGTCACCAACATAAACTCTATGCCAAAAAGTCCCTCACTCTCAGAAGTGTATGGCATGCTGCTTAGCCAAGAGAACAGAACTGAACAAAATTTAAGTTTAGGGGCTATTGAGGCAAACTACACTCAAATGAGAAATAGAAGGAGAAACTGGGGTAACAATGACAGAATTGGAAATGAATATCAACCTGGAATAGTTTTTAGAAACCCTAGTAGTGGAACTGGAAACAATCAGGGAAGTCAAAATCCTCAAGATAAGGGAAAAAGCAAAGCAATAGCAATTGATGATGGTTCAGAATCCAAAGGGCCATGTCAAATTTGTTTGAAGCTGAGGCATACAGCTGCTGAGTGTTGGTACATATTCAAGAAGAATTTTGTACCCCAGCCAAACAGAATGAGAGAAACAAGAGGTGCCTATGTAGCCTCAACTGATGGGCAAAATAGTAGAGCATGGTATCTGGACAGTGGTGCTGCTAACCATGTCACAAATACACTTGGAAATATCAACATCAACTCTGAGTATCAAGGTAATGACCAACTTGTTGTTGGCAATGGTGAGAAACTTGTGATATCTCATATTGGCTGTTCTGTTTTACTTACTTTTGACCCTAAAAAACACATCACATTAAACCATATGTTGCATGTTCCTGATGTTACTAAGAATCTTATTAGCATTTCTAAATTGCTGCATGATAATGACATTTATGTTGAGTTTCACAAATTTGCCTATTTTGTCAAGGACAAGAAGTAAGGAAAAATTCTGATGAAAGGAGTGGCTAGAGAGGGACTGTATGAGCTGTTATGCTTACTTGTTCACTTGAGTAGAAGCAAAAATTTACACACTGCTTTCCTATTAGCATCTTTAATACCTGTGTCAATAAGGTCCATTAGTGATCCAGTATCTATGCTGTCTTTCAGTTCTAATGGTAATGAGTCTTTCAGTGTTAATGAGTCTAGTGTAACTGATGAATAAAACGACAGTGTTTCAAAAGTTACAAAGGAGATTGATCTTTGGCATCTTAGACTAGGGCACCCCAATGTATTTGCTTTGAAAAAAATTTTGTTGTCTTGTAATCAGTTAAGGATAAATAAAATCATCCCTTCATTTTATTGTGCATGCCAATATAGAAAGCAATAAAAAATGCAATTCAAGAACACTGAGACTAGAACCAAAACAGCCTTAGAATTGATCCATACAGATCTATGGGGACCAACACCTATCCCTTCAACAAAAGGATATAGATATTATATATCTTTTGTTGATGACAGAACCAGATGCACATGGGTCTTCCCTATAACAATAAAATCTCAAGCCCTTGACACATTCATTGCTTTCAAAAGGCAAATAGAAAATCAACTAAACTTGAAAATCAAAGCACTGCAAATTGACATAGGGGGAGAATTCAAAGCCTTTGAACTATATCTTAAAAGAGAGGGAATAGCTCTAAGACATTCTTGCCCTTACTTACATGAACAAAATGACAAAGTTGAGAGGAAACATATATACATTGTGGAAACTGGACTCACACTACTAGCCCAAGCTAAAATGCCATTGAAATATTGGCAAGAAGCCTTCACATATGCTGTATACATCATTAGCAAACTAGTATTACCTGTAGTTGGTATCAAAACACCTTTTGAATTGTTGTACTCTTCTAAACCAGATTACTCTCAAATTAAAATGTTTGGCTGTGAGTACTTCCCTTACCTGAGACCTTATAACAAGCATAAATTCGACTTTCACACCTCTAAGTGTGTCTTGCTAGGAATAAGTCTTGCTCACAAAAGGATATGTATGCATGAGTCAGTCTGGCAGAATTTACATTTCAGCTAGTGTAAGGTTCAATGAAAATTCCTTTCCTTTCTCAAATGATCCAAGTTTCAACAAAAAAGAGTCCATGAATGAAAGTGATTTCACTACTCTCTCTGAAAAATTTCAAGTTGTGTCTTTCTCTATCAATAGCCCTGACAATTTCACTCTGTTAGTAGTTGTACACAGTCACTCTCAAGACATTACTGGAAATATGGAACTTCCTCAAAATCTTGTCTAAGATGAAGCACAACAAATTTTAGAGACTGACACATTATCAGGTAACCACTCACCTCACCAACTCTTGTTACACATTCTAGAAGACAGCTCAAATTCACTCCCAGCCACAGAACCAAAAACTCAAAACCTTGGTAAACAAAAAACCTGGCCATCACATTCTATGACAACAAGATCTAAAATAGGGATTTTCAAACCAAAACTATAACAAATATCTACCCAAATCCAGTCCTCTCTTCCTAAAAACACTTGTGAGGCCTTAAAGGAACCGAAATGGAAAGAAGCAATGGTAGATGAGTATAATGCCCTGATGATGAAAAATAGAACCTGTGTTAGCCTAAAAGGCTACATTAATGTAATTTTGATGATAACAAACATGTGTCGTGAGTAAAAATAATAAATATTGTATTTCACATCTTCACTAGTTTTTTGAAGGATAATATTTATACAAGTGAATCAAGTGAAATCAAGATTGAAGACACTCAACGAACAACGGCGAAATCAAGAACAAAGTTTAGAGCTTAACGAACAAATTATTGTGACAATTTCTTATAAAGTCGGTATGATTTAATTGATGTTTGATTTAGCATTTGAGAAGCTCAACAAATTAATTTAATTAAATACTTTTCATAAACTAAAGTTTTATTTTTATAAAGAAAAGTATTTTATGAATTTAAGTAATTTGGACTTAAATGCTAAGTTTTGAAATCTTTGATTTTAATAAGTATTAAATTTCGGAGTTGGATGTTTTTACAAACATTTGAAATATTTTGGGTCATACTATAATTTATAAATATTTTGGATTAAAGTGAAAGATTTTGAGAACTTTGAAAAATGAGTATTATGTTGAAAAGGATCTTTGTGCGAAATAGTAAAATCTTTGGGGCCATATCATAATTTCAGAAAGTTTGGAAAGACAATTATTTTTTAAGAGGTTCTGAAATTGGACCTAATTGCAAGGTTTTCTGACGTTTTGAGCCATATTATAATTATAAAAAGTTTTGGGTTAAAGTGTAATTTTACAGAACAGTATTACTGTAGCAAATTCAAAAATAACGGTAATATCACTGTTCCTGAGCGGCTAGCCGGATAAATCAAGCGGCTAACTGCTTGAGCACGGGATTTTGCCTATAACGGCTAGTTTTTGGGCTTTTTCTATAAAAACTCAACTCAAACTTCATTTTAACAACTAATGCACACAAATATAAGATCATACAACATATATTGAGCTTCCAAAATGCAAATCATCATTGATTGAATCATTCTTGAGCTATTAGTTGCATATCCACTCTTAAAGAGAGTTTTCGTTTTAACTTTCATTTCTTATCAATTTGTGAGTGTGTAAGTGTGGGAAACACTTGGGTGAAGAGATTGGGGAGATAATCTCTTGGTTGTAAAGGTTCATTGACACCTTGGAAGTCAATTGTAAAAACTTGAAGCCTTGGGAGGCTTGGATAGTGAAATCCTCGAGCTTGGTTGGCTTGGAGGCGTGGACGTAGGCGGGGATTGCCGAACCACGTAAAAATCCGCGTGTTTGTTTTTCTCTTCCCTTACTCTTTTATCTTTACGCTTATTTGAATTTATTGTTCTATATTTCATTAAGGCGTTAGATTGATTTATTGTGGGAATCGTATTGCATAATTTTTTAAAAACCCAATTCACCCCCCCTCTTGGGTTGCATAACTTGCATTTCAACCTGGACCTTGATACCTAATAGTCAAAATCATAAGTTGGTTGGAAACAGGTGGGTGTACAGAATAAAAGAAAATCTTGATGGTACCATTAACAAGTACAAGGCCAGACTTGTCGCTAAAGGATTCTTGCAAACACCAGGTGTTGACTTCAAGGAAACTTTTAGTCCTGTAGTTAAGATTCCAACAATTAGAATTATTTTGACCTTGACAGTGAATAACAACTGGATGCTGAGGCAAGTGGACATAAACAATGCATTTTTAGATAGAGACATGTCTGAAGAAGTGTACATGCCACAGCCTAAAGGATTTGAAAACAAAAGCAAGCCAAACTACATATGCAAGTTGAACAAAGCACTATATGGACCAAGACAAGCTCCAAGAGCCTGGTTTGACAAGCTGAAGAGTGCTCTATACTCTTGGGATTTCGAAAACTCTAAGTGTGACACAGACTATTTTTCAAAAGAACAAAATCAGATATAATTATTATGCTCATCTATGTTGATGACATAATAATCACTAGAAACAGCAGCAAGGATGTTGAAGAAGTGATAGCAAAATTGAGCAAAAATTTTGCCTTAAAAGATTTAGGTAACTTAAATTTCTTTCTCGAAATACAAATTACTAGAAATCAAGATACCATCCTACTCTCTCAAACCAAATATGTTTAAGATCTTCTGATAAAAGCGTAAATGGCTGACTGTAAAGGCATAGACACTCCTTTCAACACTTCAGAAAAGCTAAAAAGAAATGAGGGAGCCAAGTTTCATGACCCTACACTTTATAGAAGTGTCATAGGAAGCCTACAATATGCAGTGCTTACAAGACCCGAGCTTGCCTTCTCTGTGTGAACAAGCTTAGTCAGTTTATGTCAGATCCAAGACAGTCACACTGAATAATATGTAAAAAAGTATTGAGATACCTTAAGAATACAATGAACATGTGTCTAAGGATCAAAAAGTCAGAATATTTTGATCTTATTGCCTATACTGATGCAAATTGGGCTAGTGATCCAGATGACAGAAGGTCAATCAGTGGCTATTGTGTATATTTGGGTAATAACTTGGTTGCTTGGAGTTCAAGCAAACAAGGTGTGGTTGCTAGATCTATTGCAGAATCTGAATATATAGCTATGGCTCTATGCAGTGCAGAAATTACATGGATTAGTTCATTGCTTACTGAGCTTGAGTTGAAAGTTCAAGGAACTCCAATGATTCTAAGTGACAGTACCAGTGCAGCAACCATAGTTGCCAATCTTGTATACCATCCGAGAACTAAACATTTCGAGATTTATCTTCACTTAATCAGAGACAAAGTTATGAAATGTGAAATTGAAATAACTTATGTTGCCAGCAAAGATGAAATAGCAAATGTTCTAACCAAGCCTCTGCCATACTAGAAATTTGACTACTTCAGAAGCAAACTCAATGTCTTAGACAAGACCTTGTGTTTGAGAGAGGGTATTGAAAATAACAGTTGTGAGAATTCAACAGCTGACTCTGATGAAAAGCTGACATGCCATCTTAGCTACACTCATTTACAATCAGAATATGTAGAAGATTTACTGAGCTGGCAGAATGGAGCTACTGAAGAATCATAGCAAATAAATATGCAAGGATTACGTTTCTAGAAGCTGAACATGATTAGCTAATATTTGTCATATTCACATGTTGTTATTTGTGTGTTTACAAATCTTACCCCTTAGGCCAGCTGTCTCTTTATTCTTCTTTCTGTATATAAATGAACCTAAGCTTGTAATCAATTATTCAAGTTGTTATCTTTTATAAAGCTTTTGTGATTTATGCTCTGCTTGCTGTTCATAAGCAATTTATAGCAAATTTAACAATTCCCAACTCAAGGCTCTCAGTTGTGTTACAGGATAAAAAAATTATTTCACTTAGTGTTCGAAAAGCTGCGTCGCAGTTTATTGATGATGTGCCATCAAGTGAATGCGCTGCGCCCCACGGTCCACATTATTTTCAAAAATCTGCACTTGATTTTACTAGATAACTTGACGATGCGCCGTTGAGTGAATACCACGCCAAAGCTAGAAGATTTCAAGAATTTGTTGATGACATAGGATCCACCATCAAAGGCAATGATTTAAAGATACCGAAACGTACAAATGCAGTGTTTTCCCTCAGGGTAGGGAATTTATTAACTTATCCTGTTTTGAAGGCAACATCCTTTGGGGTATATCTTCTCAGTCATCTTGTGTTCAAAGCATTTTCATCCATGTGGAATATATTTAGTAATCTTTTGTTGGGGGTCGCATTTGTACGATATAGATTTCAATATTATATGTCATTATGTAAATACATTGTGACCCTTGCAGCCAAAGTTAGAAGAATGCAAGATTGTCTTAATGATGCAGAATACGTTTCACATGATGATGATGATTCTACAGATCATCCAATTAGCATAATTATGGAACCGGTTTATAATGTCTCTCCGAATGGGAAATTTAGAAGAAGAATAACGTCATGGGAAAAGGGTGAGCTTTTGGGAAGTGGGTCATTTGGGTCTGTGCATGAAGGCCTCACTGAGTAAGTGAAATCTGTTCCTGTGTTAATGTTCTTGGAAATTGTGAAAAGGAGTTTTATTGTTCTGATTATATTTCAATATCCATTTGGTTACATAGCCTTGTTGATATGTACCTGCTGAAGGCTTTTAATAAGTTAAAAAGGATGTACAATGTTGGTTTAGAAGGAAGTTTCTATGAACTTATTGAATACCTCGTCTGCTTTCTGAACGATACTACAAGAAAAGTGATAGGCTTCATGATGAGACCTCAATGGGATTTTGGGTATGCTACTTGTAAATCTACTCATCTTATTTCTCAAGATAGTCATGCAAGATGAATTCAACTTCGTTTTTGAGGCAGATAAATTTGATGATGAGCTAGACTGGATATTCTTTTGCACATTCCTACTTGAAACAATTAACTTTTGCAACTATTTTACCATTTTCTTCTAAATATTTCAAAGGTTTTGAGGTGTATTTTATTTGTTTTGCAATGAAAGCGGTTAGGATTATATTTATGTGGTCAGGCTTAAAATGATTAACTTGGCCTTGTTTACTATCTTTGATATGCGTGTTTATTTGCAAGCATCCATGAGCATGTACTTATTTTTTCAGCAACTTCTCTCATGCTTTCTGGTTTGTTTGCAGTGATGGATTCTTTTTTGCTGTGAAGGAGGTTTCTTTGCGGGATGAAAGACCTCGGGGAAAGCAGAGCATTCTTCAACTTGACCAGGTGGGATGATTAGTCTTATCCTGCTGGAAGTCCAATTACATATTATTCTGCAGTCTTTTTCTCTGCTTTAAACTACAAATCATGCAGTTGCATATTTTTATTCTGCCTCTAAATAGCTACGTGACAAGATCATTTCTCTAATAATATGTTTATTGGCTCAGGAAATTTCTCTTTGAGTCAGTTTGAACATGACAACATAGTTCAATATCTTGGCACAGACAAGGTATGCGTCTAACCTCAGTGCTTGCATTTTCGCCTTTCATTTTCTCATAGTAATATTTGTGAAGTGAGATTCAGAACTGTGTGCTTGTAATGACATTTATAGACCCCTAACAACTATGATTTTGCTGGAATTTGAAGCATTGTGTATTAATGCATGTTATTGACTTTAGCACTATTTGAGTTTTTTTTCTCCTCTTTTAAGTGAAATTATACTGTCGTTGTCCTTATCATTAACATAATCGATTGGATTAAGTAGGCATACTTGACAGGAAATACTTCAGAATCAAAGTTTTATGCTACAATTCAATCGCCAGTATTCCCAACTATCCATATACCTGCGAGGAACTCTATTATTGCCATCTTTAATTTCTTCCTGCTACATTTAGTTGTGCAATTCATTATTATCTGGCATTCCAGTATACATAAACCTATCTTATTCGTTAAAGTACAGAAAGAACAAGGAACTTCCCACTAGTCCTAAATTTGAAGAAAAATGCAGCCCTGTTGCACACTTTGTGTGGCATATTAACTAATTTTTTGAATTTCTATGAAATTTGTCTCCGTTATATTGAATTGTCCTTTTATATCTGGTTGTTTAGGTGTGCTTATTTCATTTGTGGCTCTTTAATTCTAAGTCACCAAATGATTCCAGGATGAAAATAGGCTTTATATATTCCTTGAGCTTGTAACGAAGGGTTCACTTGCAAATGTTTATCAAAAGTACCACTTGAGTGATTCTCAAGTCTCTTCATACACAAGGCAGATCCTGAGTGGCTTAACATATCTTCATGAGCGGAATGTGGTTCACAGGTGATATAATTGGTTTGGCTGCTATATTCCCAGTTCCTTCTCCTTATCATGACGTGTCCTCCCAATATTCTACATTTTATGTCAAGATGTCTCAATGCAAATAGATGTAGCATTGATGATTGTTTATGCAGATAGGAAGTCAGTTCTTTCTCTTGCTGTTTGTTTGCAATATGTGATTATTTATACCATTCGTTTTCTTTCCAAAAATGCAGCTTTTTGGAGCTCAATCTTTAAAACTAGTCTAGAAATATGCATATTGTTAAGCGTTTCTATTGCTGATACTTCATATAAAATTTCCTGATGGTATTAGAAATAAGATGTTGCAGAGGAAAGATTGAGAAAATTGATATAAACGAAGAGAAAAAAGCGTATAAGAGCATAGAAATAACACAATAGCGTTTAAGTGGTAGGATGTTCTGTAAACAGCTAACCATGTTGAATATGCATTTTGAAGAAATAATTGCAATCATAACCATTTGCAGATAGTTTTAATCCCCCACAAGGAAAATTACATTCTCAGTTGCTGCAAATCATGGATATTGGTTTTAATTCAAGGTTAAACAGAAGATAGCAATAATGGAGGTTGTTATTTGGAATTGAGGGAAAGCTTGCTTAACTGATAGCATCTTGCAAGTGTTAATCATAACTTAGCAGCTGCAGAGTTTCAACAGAATAATAATGTGGTATCTTCTTAGTGCATGCACTGGGGATGAATTTATAGACAAGGCAAATCTCAGCTGATGAGAGTAAGAAATTCTTCTCTCAGCAAAATGTTATAAAAATGCTCATTCAGATGGCTCACTGATTGTTTACAGACTCATGAAAATTGCTAAAAAGCGTTTGGAGATGAATGAATTTTTTTTTTTACAGAGAAAAATTGAAATTCATTTCCAGGCCAGGTACATCGCTGGTCTATCTTTTGGGCTAATATAATTGTGGCAGGTGAACTTAGCAATGACACTTGAAAGTTCCTTTTGTTATACTATTTTAAGTGTATCTCTTTTAAAATTTGTCTCTTTTCATTTTCAAGGGAGATAAAATGTGCAAATATATTGATAGATGCTAGTGGATTAGTAAAACTTGCGGATTTTGGGTTGGCAAAGGTAGTTAATCTCTCCCCTTCTTTGTAAAACTCGTAAATGCTGCTGTACTTGACGCAATATATTTGAGCTTTTCAGGCAGCTACAACGAATGATGTCAAATCGTTCAAAGGGACACCATTCTGGGTGGCCCCTGAGGTTTTCCTCTTCTCTTGTAGTCTGATTTATATGGACAAAATTTTATCTATTTCCTCAATGTCCATCATTTATAACCGAATTTGCATGGTCTCAAGGTTTAACTGATCTACTTGTTTATAACCATTGCTTTTTTGATCATTTTCAAATTTGATAGCTCTGAGACTCATAAAATCTGATTTTTCTTTTTACACAGCTCAAGTGCAACTTTTTAGCTTGACATGTTTGGCAGAGTCTTTAGGAGATTAATTTTTGAATTTGACACTACTATGTTTCTGTTATTTTTTTTTTTCATTTTTCCATAGCTTGCGTTTTGTATGGCTTTAAAGATTGTAAATCAGATCCTCTACCTTCTTCCATTTGAGTTTTGAGACATTTTCTGCTCACTGTCATTTGAAGTTGATGAGAAAAAACCTCTCTTTATTTTAGATGTAGATAATTCTAGTTATATAGTTGGTATTGGTACACATTTATCAAAATATCACCCAGTACTCACACCAAAAACCTGGAAACTGACTCTTAGTAACTGGAAATCATCTTTACATATATCAAATTGACACGTACCAAATATGTTTCTATTACACATTCCAGGTTAACAAAATTAGTTTTGCATTTTAGGTTGTGAATTTAAAAAACAATGGCTATGGACTATCTGCAGATATATGGAGCCTTGGGTGTACTGTGTTGGAGATGTTAAGGCGTCAGCCTCCATACTCCCACTTGGAAGATGTAAGTAAAAAATTTTCATGCATTAAAATTGGTTTGCTTTCCCTAATTCTCCATGTTTTATTTTATATGCCTATTTTTTCTTGTTAAACATCTTGTGATTTGAAAAAGGTTGCGTAATTTTGTGTGTTGGCAGATGCAAGCATTATTCAGAATAGGCAGGGGTAAACTTCCTTCAGTTCCCAACTCATTATCAAGAGATGCCCGGGATTTTATTCTTAAATGCTTACAAGTTAACCCAAATGATCGGCCTACTGCAGCTCAACTAATGGAGCATCCGTTTGTAAAGAGGCCGCTGCAAACTTCTAGGTGACTTCCTTCTCCTAATTATAACATCATGCAGTCTTGAAAGTTTCTGATCATCCTTTGGGGTTTATGTATATCTTAGAGGTAGTTTAGCGGCATCATCAAATTTAAACTGCAACCTGTGTTTGTAGGTTTGACTTCCCGTTTGGGTTTAATATCATGGACATACTGAAAATAATTGTTAAATGCATTTATAAAATATCCATTTGGGCTCGCAACTTCACTTGCAAGCTTATGGGGAACTGAGGAATGGAGGAGCAAAATCGTGATGCATCCAACGGCTGCCTTGGTGATCCAATTTCAATGTATGAAGGGAATATACTAGTGCCTCTAGATGTTTTAATTCGACTCTTTCCTGTTGATAACGGGGCAAACCTTGAGATATTCACATTAGATCTGGCTGCTTTGCTCTTTATACCAATTTGCTTTGAGGTTAACGTGCTTGTCAACATGGTTATTGTGTCATCTGATTCTATATCCCATTAAGAATAATTTTTTTTTTAATTGTTCGTGTTGCTTTTCTTTATTTTGCATGTGCCCTTTGTTCACAGGCGTGGCCAAGCGAATTGCTAGTACTTCCAAGAGCTTTGAGATGAGGCACGTGCGGTGTTAGTACAATGCTAAGCATCTTTTTGCCGTTGAATCTACCTGCCAGGCACTTCTTGGCACTGAAAACAGAGATGGTGCATTCTTGGTGAATATGCACAAGGCACAACTGCTCATGATGCAAAATCTGAGAAACTGAGATGGTGCACACATTCTTTCATCGCTCATCGACCTCCTAAAGACAGACCAGTTGCATTTAAATTGCTAGGTTTCCTTCCTTTCTTGTGGGCTAGGTTTTTTATGTTACGATTTTCTTTTCTATGGCAGAGTGTTTGACATCAATTTGGTGTAAATAACTCTTTTTCAAAAAGTAAAAATCGGTACTTGTGAAATTTATATGTTGCATTTTATGGACCGCTCAAAAGGTGAACTCTACAATGTATGTTTATGCATACGCTGGGAGTTTGTTCATACGAAGAAACAGATGAAGTATAAATATGTTGTTAGATGCTGATATTTTGTGGTCTTTTTGGCTTTTGGGAATCATAAAATGGGTTGTTTATGCATACACTACTTCCAGCTGTGCCAAGAAGAAAACTGAAATGCTGTTACCCTGGAACGAAGCATTGTAAATTTCAGTTTTAGCAGAAAAGCAATCCCTCTGCCTCTGCTAAGCCACTCAACCTATTGTTTCATTTTCTTTCTTTCTTTATTTTTTAATTCTTTTTTTCTTTTTTTATTTACCGAAACGAGTAATACTATTTTTGCGCATAAAATTACATGTAAATTCGTACAAGATCACCCAAGACAAACCCAAGATATAGAAGATACTAGAAGATATATTTACTCAGGTCATTATTGATGGCTGTATGTCGCCGCCTCCTACTTTTCCTACACATTCCTCATTCTATCTGTCACGTGTAACGCAACAAACTTTACAGTTATAAACCACTATACTGTTATAAAGCACGCAAGGACAAAGGAGAGTGTTGTTTTTCTTTATTCCAAGCGAAATGGATAAAGAAAAGTCAGGAGTACTACGGAGTACGGGCACTTGTTCTGACAACCAACAGCTCAACACTGTCTTACTCGGAAATATCCAGGTTGTCCCCTGAAAAAGATAAATTAAATGACACGGAAATATCCATTTGTGGAGCTGAAAAAGAGAAATAAAAGAGAAACCTGTTTGTTGTACTATTGTCTGCAAAACGGTAAACACAAAAAGAAACAGAGAGAAGAAAATTTATTAACAGCGCAATGAGAAAACAATTGAGCGAGTTTTTGAATTCGAAGGACTTCGATGATGGTCCGAAAATTGGGTCGGAGAGGACCTTGAGAAGATGGAGATCTGCCTGCAATGGCCGCAGAAGCTTCCATAAGCTCGCCGGTCCCGACGATCGTCTCAAATTACAGGTGAATTATTCCTTTAATTTCTTTTTTTTTCAATTATTAGTTAACTTTATTGATTGATTGATTCATTTGGGTTAGCTTTATCGATTGATTGATTTATTTATTTTAATTATATAAGTAATTTTTGTATTTACTTTTTTAGTTGTTTGCCTAATTTCGTTGGGGTTAATGCCTAATGGGAAACTTTTAAAATCGACACTCAAGAATGCAGAGTCAAGAGTAAAAGTGAATAGTACTAAATGATTGAATTTGCGATACCAAACTAAAGGCTTTCTGTGTGTTATAGGAACAAGTTAGAGTTTTATATGTTGTCCAAAAGCTGCACTTCACTTTACTGAAAATGTGAGTCTGCAGTCAAATGAAGATGTGCCATCAAGTGAATACATTGTGATTGAGGCTGATACCGAATCTAGAAGATTTCAACAACCCATTGATGATGATGGATCCACAATCAGTGGCCTTAATGTAATGATAATTCATGCTGAAACTTTTGTTCCTCACTCGAAACTCAATTTAGAAAACCAAACTAAATGTCGAATCTCTGTGTTACAGAAACAAGTTAGAGTTTCAGCTGTCGTTCTAAAAGCGGTACTTCACTTTACAGAGAGTCCGAGTCTGATGACGATGTGCCATCAAGTGAATACATTGTGACTAAGGCTGATACCCAAGCTAGAAGATTTCAAGAACCCGTTGAGGACGTTGGATCCACCATCAGTGGCCTTAATGTAATGATAATTCACACTGAAACTTTTGTTCCTCACTCGAAATTCAATTTAGAATACCGAACTAAATGTCGTCTCTGTATGTTACAGAAAGTTAGAGTTTCAGCTCTCGTTCTAAAAGCGGTACTTCACTTTACAGAGAGTCCGAGTCTGCGTTCAAATGGAGATGTGCCATCAAGTGAATACATTGTGACCGTGGCTGCCACCGAAGCCGGAATATTTCAAGAACCCGTTGATGACATTGGATCCACCGTCAATGGCCTTGAGGTAATGATAATTTATACAGAAACTTTTATTCCTCATTTCAATTTTCAAATATCAAAGTATGCTCTTTTGATATTTGAAAATCTGAAAATCGCTCAAGTATCCATTTTCCTGTTTGGATTTGGGTACATCGAGATAAGAACATTAAAGTTTTGCATACAATTGGCCTCCAATTTCTGAGATTAATTTTTTAATTTAATGAATGACAATACAATTTCATTGATTGAGATGTATAACTGCATTCTTTGTATATTACAGATTTTTGAGCTACTTGGTGAATATGAGAAACGTGCACTTGCTGTGTTTTATCTTGTGTTGGAAGCGACATCATTTTTACTGGATATATTTGAGAAAAGTAAGAAGAGCATCCTTCTTGCTGCATTTCTATTGTCAGCATTTGGTTTTGCTATTACTATGAGTACGCATTCTGGGACCGTGAGAAGAAACATAGCTGCAACCAGAATGCATTTACAGAAGCGACTACTTATGGTGTTGGAAATATCTTTCTCTTTGGTCCAGTTGATTGTTACACTTATTTATTTTATTCTGGCGGAATTGGGTGTCAAGAACAATTTCAATTCATCTGTTTTCCCACTGGTCTTTGCTATAATTGCTGCTGTGTTTACTTTCAAGTATGATGGGGAAGTTACTGATTCATCAGACCTCGACAGTGCACTTGCGGCCCTAGCTGATGGTAGTCAGGTATGATTGCGAACATAGTTGTAATCATCAAGCTGCACTTGGTGAATTCGCATAACTTATCACCTCTATGACTATGAATTCCTAGGAATATAAAGAAAACTGCATGAGACTGTAAGCTTTTGCAATATTGTGGAAAGAAGGAAATATAAAGATTGTGAGATTGCATTGTGTAAGTCAATAATTTAGTCATATGAGGTCTATAAAAGATTGATTTAACAATTTGTATGTATAGTGCTAGGGTGTCTATGTAGATTTAGAAATCCTCTATGCAATTAACGATTGTTATAGCAGTACGGCCAAATCAGTACAGATACCAAATCTTTGATAGATTGCATCTTTTTAGGTTCATATGCCAAATATCACTCGCAATGAGGATCCAGAAGCAAACAGCAGCATGCCTATGTTCTCAGACTTCCGATGATTAATGAAGATGATTCTGAGAAACGAGGTCCATATGCTTGTTCTTCACTCTGCCTTCAGGCTTGCTCTTTCTCCCACACTATTTACACAAACTCTCTTTTCAGTAACCAAAGCTTTATATATGTTAATAGATGAGTTTGTGAGTAATGTTTCAGTGGCTTATTTTAGGAGTCTCACAATTTGATTTTTGTTCCATGGTTAGGGCCTAGAGGAGGCATTTGCCCCCATTTGTTCATTCATTTGATTCAGATTCAAGTTTTGGTCTTAGGTGTTGCAATTTCAATTACTTTGTATTCTAGTTGGATAAACACCTGTAATTTGGATTATACCTACTCAATATATATGCATTATCTTCCCTGAGTAACTTTTTGTTTATGGAGCTCGTTGAGGGGATTAAATGATGGTGTTAGTCTTTTGGTGTCCAAGTCATTTGATGAAATTCATGAAACTTGTATTATGTCAATTAGAATAAATGAAGCTGTTTTGATTGGGTCACAGAAGAAACTTTTGATGTGCCCACTAATTATTGATCGGCATGGTCAATTGTCTTGGGTAAAAGGTACGCTATATGATATGAATCTTTTTAAAAAGTGATTTTATCATTATCATTGTTATTATTATTATTATTATTTAACATAAGGATTTTATTATTGTTATTAACTTTAAAGCATTAATGCTAGGGTAATAATAGACCCTTAGATTTGTATGTTTTAATCATAATCATCCAGCCTCCGGTGACCAAATTCACTGCAAAAGTAGCTTTTGTTCCTGCTGCATGGCGGGTTTTTTTACCAGAAGTTTTGCATTTCGCCTCCAGAAACTAGTTCAAATAATCAATTAACGTCACCATGCAATCAATAGGACATCCCACTAGCTATGTTCATGTTGCTAGTAGATGTACATTGGATTATTATTTTCTTGTGGTTGAAGATTCATCTGAACCAAATGGACCCATATGTAATAATAAATAAATAAATATCAAAAAAGCAGAAGCACAAACAGAAAATTTAATATTTTTCTGACAAAATAAAGTGATAGGTGGGGGGCAGTGGAAGCCTGACTTTTGATGACTCTTTGTCCGCCATTAGAGAATGACTGCAACCAAACCGTGTTTTTCACTTCAATTATTATTAGTATTATCAGTAATTAGGGCTTCTTTATCAACATCGACCTATCACTCAAATTCAACAGCCAAAGTTGCCAGCGGGTTATGCTCGGCTGATCAAAAGCAAGTAGTATATGCTGGGGAATGTAATCATAGATAACGCCTTGCACAGCCACGTTCTCTGTCATTTTCTCATTTACTTTTTAAAAAGTAATTCAATTTGAGGATAGAACTCAAATTAATAAGGAATTGTTATCAAATCGAATAGAATAACAACAATAATTTAGATTAGCAAAGAGGTGTTATAGGATAAACAATGCCTGTGAAGAATCCAACTTTAAATAAAAGAGTTTCACATATTGTATTTTATCTTTTCTCTTTTTACTTTTTTTAAAATTTAAAATAACCCTTTTAAATGTTTGTCAATCGGTAATATAATTTTTAAAATAATTAAAATTTTTACTAATAAAACTAACGTGCACCATTGATTAAATCTAATGGTATATATTTATTATATTATTGATTTTGTAAAAAAATTTATAGCATTATACAAGAACCACAAAACTATCGTTTTCTACTGAAAAATTTAAAATTTAGTCAAATATGGTCAATCCTAGATTTCTATCATAAATTTCTTGATAGAAATAATTTCTATCACCATCCTATCGTACATTTATGATAGAAAATAATTTTATCATTAGTCTATCATTAATCCTTGATGGACAGTAATTCTATCATGAATTCGACATTAATCCTTGATAGACCTATAATTGTATCACAAGTCCATCATAGTTTTATGACATAAGCCATTTTGTTTAGAATCTATCATAAAATGTTTGCTATCTATTGCCAGTTTTCTTATAGTTACATAAACTTATTTTACATAATTATGTTCAAAAAGAAAGTTTATGTGATATTTTAAAAAGGATTTCTTTATAATACTGTATGTATTTTTACAGCATTGATAGTGAGATTAATGTGGACCATTAGTTCTAAGTATCTTAATCTCAATCGTCAATTTAATATAATAAATAATTAAATAATTATTGAAAATGTAGCAGGTAATTTACAAGTTGCTGGAAAATATTTTTTTAATTTTAAATTAATATTAATTTAAAAAAAAAAAGCCACACAAACCCAAAGGCTTGCTCAAATAGCCATACAAATCCACTTAGTTTCATAAATGGTAATACAAACCCCTTAATTTTCATTAATGACAATTATATCTTTTGATTTAAACAACCTAAGTAAATATAAATATAGTAATAAGATAAAAATAATAATAAATATCATATGATACAAATACAATATTACAATAAGTATAATTAATAAAATAACTTGTATAGTGAATTTTTTAATATTAAGTTACTATTAATCTATCCCGATGGATTTATTAAAATCTACTAATTCAAAAATTAACTTTAAGATAGATATTAATACAAATATAATTAGAAAAGATATTGTAAATAAAACACTATAAATTTTTATAAATTGCTATGAGTGTGAGGTATAACTATTTCAATATTCTATATCATACATCTTACTTAAGATGTTGATTTTGTTGAAGTTTTATGTTATTGAACATTAAGCTTTGCATTTATAATGTGTTACAACTTTAATGTAAAATGTAATTGAAAAAATCAAAACATTTTTTAGTAGTAAATTTTATTGTAATATGATCAAATTACGATAGAGTTATCATATTTTCATTGTTGAATATGCATATGATTCTTTTTGAATACAAAGGTACATCATTAGGGATAGCATAGTTTCATCATCATCATCTTGCATCCATTTTAAAAAAAAATAGAAATATAGACCTAATATAAGCTAATGGAGGAAGACCAATGGTCCTGAAAAGTTGTTCCATAAATTTAAGCCTACGGTGATATTTATTTCTAGACTGATACTCCAAGTAACTTAGGGCATATTTAGTATCATTTTATAGTCCCTATTTTCATTTTAATTTTAATAGTATATGTGTAATATATGTTCGGCGAGCCTAAACCTTAAATCAAATTATAAAATGTATTAAACAGAATTTATTTGATAGTAATAAAAATTAAAACATGTTAAACACATTTTTTTTTATGGGTCCCTACGTACCAAAGACAATGCTGGATGGTACCAGGTTCGCTACACTTTTCCGAATCCAGGCGCGTCCGGTAGAATTGGGAAGATCCACTTAAAAGGAACTTGCATCAGTATCTCAATTTCAATTCAAACATGGGTTTGATTCACACTCCATGTTCTGAGAAATATTTACCATCCGAAAAGAGAAAGAGGAAAAAACGGAGTCTTTGTCTAAAGAAATGCGTTGAGAAAGGGCAGGCCAAGGAATCGAATTACTTTTTTCTGACAAAGAGAAGGCTGAATATGGACATTCAATTGGATCTTTAGGCTTTGCTTTCAAGACTCCCGCGTGAGATACTCCAGCTTTCAAGAAATTAAGGGATGTAAGTGATTAGCTTAGGACTCCAACAGGTCAAACCCCCAGAAAGGGCAAAGCAATACAAAACGAATTATAAAATAACATACTACACATCCTCCAAAACATAGCGAGTAAATTAAATTTTACAATTATATGTAAGACATATGTTAGTTAGTAGAGTTGATTTTTCTTGTAGTCATTAAGACATATGAATTGATACCCCCCTCCCCTCAACACACATATACATTGAGTATTTCTATCTACCCCTATTTATTAATAGAAGGAAAATTAAAATCGTAATTACCTCGATATATTATGAATTGATATGTTACATACAAATATAAGTAAAAATTAATTTTTAAATTAATGAAATAAATTATATATAGGCATTTAATTAAAGGTCAAATGAAATATATCACGTGACATTTCATGTAGTCCAGTTTTTAAAACTTGCGTATAGTTTTATAAGTTAATAAGCCAATGAAATATACCACATGAGAAATTGAACAATCTGTGACAATAACAAGTCATAGAAGTAAATGCAGCATTTTAAGGCAATTTTAGTTGATATTTTTGTTGCTGAGAATCTTGTAGTGGGTTTGTTTTCAGTACAGCGTAGTCCCTTTTAACTTGGGTCTTTTGTTTGTAGGTTGATCAAGTGACTCTTAAGGGTTTGTTATGCTTCTGTTATGTCATTTGCGGCTGCTGCAGCGCCTTTGAATCATGCCTCTGGAGGTCCCCGTACATGTTTACTTCAATATTTGCGATTTATTGATGATTCATTAGTGTCAAATGATGTACTGTTCATTGGCATCTTTATGTATTGGTTGTATTACTTTCAAATTAGAGATGGAATCTGACTGAGGCAAATGGATTACAGGGTTAATGTTTGTTTGCACCTGATATAGTGTATGACTTGCACCATGGCTTATGTAACTATAAATTTTCTGCAGTTTCTTAATTGTTGCAGTTAATTGTGTTTGGTTGTTCTCAAGAACAGTTCTTTGATTCTGAGAGCATGCTTTTATCATAATCGTTTCAATATAGAAGCTAGAAGATTCTTTTGGGTACACAGCACACAGTATCAGATGATTCGCATTTGTTTTTCTTAGATATGAAAGTTATTATTATTCTTTTCGAACTTTTGAATCCTAACCGGACCAATATTGTGTGACAGTGCGATTTCTTATGAATTTACGGTTTTGAACTTTTGCTTTGATTTTGATCTGTACCCAATTTCATGATGGCTGATAAATGATAATAAGGTATGTTTTGTTGGGGACTGGGATAGTAATTTTGTCTTCATGTCATTGCAGTGTGTTGTATTTTATGATCTCATTGATATGTTTGGGCAGTTTGTGTTTTGCTCACTTTCTTCCTGTCCCAGCTTTATTTTCTGCTTACTTTGTCCTTTGTGTTCACTTTATAGGGGGATCCAATGATGCACTGTACAGGGAATTATGGCATGCCTGTGCTGGACCTCCTGCAACCCTTCCTTGTGAAGGGGAGCGAGTTTATTACTTTCCGCAAGGTCATATGGAACAGGTTTGTTGACCTTTAACTGGAATCTGTCTCTGTTTGAGTGTTCTTTTAGTTTATATGAGTTTACTATTATAGAATGGCAAATATGAATACCCTATTAAAAATTGCCAAACACAAAAAATGGAAACAAAAATAGAAAAGAAAATGAACAAAGTGTAGAAAACACCCAAATTTTTTAACAGAAGAATATAATGTGAACTTATGCATTCCCCTGTTTGAGGGTCGGTAATTTATGTTCCTCAGACATGATTTGCTTTATTTCAGTATTTTATCAACTTCCTTGCTTCCAATGCTTTATTTCATTGGTCTGGAAAATATCTATCTATCACAATTTGCAGGTTAATAAATTTTTTCTTTCAATGTCGTAGGGACAAGAAAGTTTCAATCATATTTTAACTGATGCTATTTTTGAAATTTTCAGCTTGAAGCATCGATGCATCAGGAGTTGGAGCAGCAAATGCTCTCATTTAATCTGCCATCTAAAATTCTGTGTAAAGTGGTTAATGTTCTGCGACGGGTGAGTAATCTCATGATCATTCTATTATTTTTTGGGGAGCATGTCATTGTTCTTAAGCTCTGTTAAAAAGTTGTTTCCATTTCTAAGTCCTTACTTCAGTTGCTCTATTTACTTTGACTTTAGGCTGAACCTGAAACGGATGAAGTTTATGCACAAATAACTCTGTTGCCTGAACCTGATGTGAGCTTTCTTCCTTTGGCTCTAATATTTTAATTTGCTGATTTAGAAACTACTAAATTTGTTAGCTTGTTATGGTTGCTTGCAATTCTTACAGTTTTCTTTCTTTCATGTCTGTCTGTGTTAATTTCACAGCAAAGCAAGGTTACCAGCCCAGATCCCTCCCTCCGAGAGCCTGAAAAGTGCACCGTTCATTCATTCTGTAAGACATTAACTGCATCTGATACGAGCGCCCATTGCGTGCTCGCCGTTCTTCGTAGGCATGCAGATGATTGTCTTCCCCCATTGGTTAGCTTCAATCATGAATCCATCATTTTTGTGTCAGATACTACAGGATGATATGTTGTATTTATAACTTGTTTGACCTGCCTGTCTCCTTGATCATTTCAGGATATGTCCCAGCAGCCACCTAGGCAGGAACTGGTTGCAACTGATCTGCACGGGAAAAAATGGCGTTTTCTGCACATTTCCCAAGGTTTAGCTTCAACTTCTCTGACTGGATATAACACTTTGTTGCTTAAGTTGAAGGAGAAACATTGCTGCAGCATGCTTTATTTTTAAAGTTTGCCTGGTTCATGTATTTTGTTAATTATTGTATCCAATGCATTATAAATTACACATGGTTTCTGGAAATTTGAGGATTTTGATACAAAGTCAAGGTTTCCTATCACAGGTCAACCAAGGCATCACTTGCTCACCACTGGGTGGAGTGAGTTTGTTAGTTCCAAGAAATTGGTAGCAGGCGATGCATTCATAATTCTGAGGCAAGTACTGGTATATCTAATATGAAACAAAGTATGTTTTGTTTTGTTGCTTTATTTCCTATATTTATCATTTTCGCTATTGATAACTGTTTCAGAGGGGAAAATAAGGAGCTGCGTGTTGGGGTAAGGAGGCAAATGAGACAGCACTCAAATATGCCATCTTCAGTTACATCTAGTCATAGTATGTATCTTGGCGTACTTGCAATTGCTTCTCATGCCATTGCAACTGGAACGCTCTTTTCAATCTTGTACAAACCAAGGTATTTTCCTTTGTGCAATTTGAAGTTTGACAAGTGAAACATTTCCAATTTTTGAATTGAGAGATAAGAGTAAAACTTAGGACGAAATGCCCAAAGCTCAATGTACAGGCATGAAAAAAGTTTTTAAAGTTGTTGTGTTAACAAACATCAAAATTTGCCAGTACTGCTATAGTTTGGGCTTTTTTTTAAAAAAAAAAATCCCTCTATGTTCTATCATGCTATGTGTTTTTCGAATTATCATTATTAATATTTTTCAATAACATATTTTTGACATAAAATATAATTATGTGCCAGAACTAGCCGGTCTGAGTTCATTGTAAGTGTTAACAAGTATCTTGAAGCTAAAAAACACAAGCTTTCTGTTGGGATGAGGTTCAAGATGACATTTGAGGATGAGGAAGTTCCTGAACAAAGGTAACCTTCCTTTCTAATTTTTTTTTTTTTTTTTGTAGAAGAGGAAGTTAAATGACATTTATTAACCAATTTTATCATCGTTCCACAGGTTCAGTGGTACTATAGTCAGAGTTGGGGATTGTAAAAGTTCAGTGTGGCCAGATTCAGAGTGGAGATCCTTAAAGGTTAGCAAGTTCTTTTCCTATACACCAAGTTAGTTTTGAATAACATTCAAAGAATTTACTAAGGTGGCCATTCCAATATTCCACTCAGTTTTATCCACACTTTTATACTGATCAAATTAAATAGTGGCTTTTAAAATTATGAATTTTTGAGAAGATTAGGTGTTTGTTTCCTTTGTAACTGGTCAAATATTTCTGTGTTTTGAATTTTGGCGGGGGTAAACTCTGTGTGGCCTGGTTGACTTTATCATGTTTCAATTTTACGTTAGGTTCAATGGGATGAACCTTCATCAATCTTGCGACCAGAAAGAGTATCATCGTGGGAATTGGAGCCACTTGTTGCAACTACAACTACTACAAATGCTCAACCAGCACAAAGGAACAAACGGTCACGACCATCTGTTTTACCATCGCCAGCTGCAGATATCTCTGTCCTGGGTATTATAGCTTTAGATATGATGCATCTTCTTCTTATTCTTCTTTACTTTAGTTGCTAATCTTGTCTTTCTGCATTTATGTGGAAATCTCACGTTGAATCTTCAGCTTTCTCATACTGTGAATCACCGCAAGGACGCGACCTCTATCCATCACGTAAGTTTTCCACTGCCACAAAGGGCAACCATTTTGGTTTTAGTAGAAATAACTCACTGGCTGCTGTTTCCAGCAACTCAATGTACTGGCCTAACCGTGCAGAAAATGTAACAGAATCATTTGCTCCAGTTGTGAACAAAGAATCCAGTGAAAAGAGACATGGCAATGGGAACACCTGCAGGCTATTTGGCATTCCGCACGTTGACAACTCGAATGTAGAAGAAGCTTCACCTGCTTTTACCATGTCTGGAGCAATGGGGGATGATCGAGCAATTCCATGTTTAGATGCAGACTCTGACCAGCATTCTGAACCATCAAATATTAACCGATCTGATGTTCCTTCTGTAAGTTGTGATGCAGAGAAATCGTGCCTGAGATCTCCTCAGGAGTTTCAAAGCAGGCAGATTCGAAGTTGCACAAAGGCAATATGGCTGCTTTCTGTTTTAACTTTCCTTTCTTAACAAGCTAGCATGCATTAGATAAGATCTCAGAAAGGGCTTTATTTTCCTTTTGAAATTTTAGTTTTTGTCTGCCTGTCAGGCATCCTCTTTGTCTATGGAACCGGTTTATAATGTCTCTCCGAATGGGAAATTTAGAAGAAGACTAATGCCATGGCAAAAGGGTGAGCTTTTGGGAAGTGGGTCATTTGGGTCTGTGTATGAAGGCCTCACTGAGTAAGTGAAATCTGTTCCTGTATTAATGTTCTTGGAACTTGTGAAAAGGAGTTTTATTGTTCTGATTGTATTTCAATACCCATTTGGTTACATAGCCTTATTGATATGTACCTGCCGAAGGTTTTTAATAAGTTAAAAGGGTGTACAATGTCGGATTAGAAGGAAGTTTCTAGGAACTGATTGAATACTTTTTCTGCTTTCTGAACAATACTATAGGAAAAGTGATAGACTTCATGATGAGACCTCAATGGGGTTTTGAGTATGCTACCTGAAAATCTCCTCGTCTTATTTCTCAAGATAGTCATGCAAGATGAATTCAATTTCATTTTTTGAGGCAGATAAATTTGGTGATGAGCTAGATTGGATATTCTTTTCATAGATTGGATATTCTTTTCATATTCTTACTTGAACAATGAACTTTTGCAACTATTTTACCATTTTCTTCTAAATATTTCTAAGATTTTGAGGTGTATTTTATTTGTTTTGCAATGAATCCATATTCTGAAAGTTGTTAGTTTTATATTTATGTGGTCAGACTTAAAAAGATTAACTTGGCCTTGTGTGCCATCTTTGATATGCATGTTTATGTGCAAGCATCCATGAGCATATACCTATTTTTGTTTTTTTTAGCAACTTCTCTCATGCTTTCTGGTTTGTTTGCAGTGATGGATTCTTTTTTGCTGTGAAGGAGGTTTCTTTGCAGGATCAAGGAGCTCAGGGAAAGCAGAGCATTCTTCAACTTGAGCAGGTGGGATGATTAGTCTTGTCCTGCTGGGACTCCATTGCATATTATTCTGTAGTTTTTTTCTCTGCTTTAAATTACAAATCATGCAGTTGCATATTTTTATCCTGCCTCTAAATAGCTACATGGCAAGATCATTTCTCTGATAATATGTTTATTGGCTCAGGAAATTTCTCTTTTGAGTCAGTTTGAACATGACAACATAGTTCAATATAATGGCACAGACAAGGTATACGTCTATCCTCCGTGCTTGCTTTTTTTTACCTTTCATTTCCTCATAGTAATATTTGTGAAGTGAGGGTTAGAACTGTGTGCTTGTAATGACATTTATAGACCCCTAACACCTATAATTTCTGGAATTTGAAGCATTGTGAATTAATGCATGTTATTGACCTTAGCACTATTTGAATTTTTTTTTCTCTTTTAAGTGAAATTATACTGCCATTGTCCTTATCATTAACATAATCAATTGGATTAAGTAGTCATACTTGACAGGAAATACTTCAGAATCAAAGTTTTATGCTACAATTAAATCGCCAGTATTCCCAAACTATCCATATACCCGTGGGGAACTTTATTATTGCCAGCTTTAATTTCTTCCTGCTACATTTAGTTGTGCAATTCATTATTATCTGGCATTTCAGTATATATAAACCTATCTCGTTTGTCAAAGTACACAAAGAACAAGGAACTTCCCACTAGTCCTAAATTTGAAGAAATGTGCAGCCCTGTTGCACACTGTGTGTGGCATATTAAGTAATTTTTTGAATTTCTATGGAATTTGTCTCTGTTGTATTAAATTATCCTTTTATATCTGGTTATTTAGGTGTGCTTATTTCATTTCTGGCTTTTTAATTCTAAGTCACCAAATGATCTCAGGATGAAAATAGGCTTTATATCTTCCTTGAGCTTGTAACGAAGGGTTCACTTGCAAATCTTTATCAAAAGTACCACTTGAGTGATTCTCAAGTCTCTTCATACACAAGGCAGATCCTGAATGGCTTAGCATATCTTCATGAGCGGAATGTAGTTCACAGGTGATATAATTGATTTGGCTGCCATATTCTCAGTTCATTTTCCTTATCATAATGTGTCCTCTCAATATTCCACATTTTATGTCAAGATGTCTCAGTGCAAATAGATGTAGCATTCATGATTGTTTATGCAGATAGGAAATCAGTTCTTTCTCTTGCTGTTTGTTTGCAATATGTGATTATTTATACCATTCATTTTCTTTCCAAATATGCAGCTTTTTGGAGCTCAATCTTTAAAACTAGTCTGGAAACATGCATATTGTTAAGCGTTTCTATTGATGATACTTTGTAAATAATTTCCTGATGGTATTAGAAATACTATGTTGCAGAGGAAAGGTTGAGAAAATTGGTAGAAACAAAGAGAAAAAGGTATAAGCGTACAGAAATAACAAAAGAGCATTTAAAGTAGTAGGATGTTTTGTAAACCGCTAACCATGTTGAATATGCATTTTGAAGAAATAATTGCAATCATAACCATTTGCAGATAGTTTTAATCCCTCACAAGGAAAACTACATTCTCAGTTGCTGCAAATCATGGATATTGGTTTCATTCAAGGTTAAACAGAAGATAGCAATAACGGAGGTTGTTATTTGTAATTGAGGGAAAGTTTGCTTAACTGTTGTCATCTTGCAAGTGTTAATCATAACTTAGCAGCTGCAGAGTTTCAACAGAATAATAATCCAGTATCTTCTTAGTGCGTGTACTGGGGATGAATTTATAGACAAGGTGAATCTCAGTTGATGAGAGTAAGAAATTCTTCTCTCAGCAAAATGTTATAAAAATGCTCATTCAGAGAGCTCACTGATTGTTTACAGACTTACGAAAATTGTTAAAAAGCGCGTGGAGATGAATAAATCGCTTGTGTGAATTATTTTTTAAAGAGAAAAAATGAAATCAATTTCCAGGCTAGTTATGTAGCCGGTCTATTTTTTGGGCTAATATAATTGTGGCAGGTGAACTTAGCAATGACACTTGAAAGTTGCTTTTGTTATACTATTTTAAGTATGTCTCTTTTAAAATTTGTCTCTTTTCATTTTCAAGGGATATCAAATGTGCAAATATATTGGTAGATGCTCGTGGATCAGTAAAACTTGCGGATTTTGGGTTGGCAAAGGTAGTTAATCTCTCCCCTTCTTTGTGAAACTCGTGAATGCTACTGAATTTAATGCAATATATTTGATCTTTTCAGGCAACTACGATGAATGATCTCAAATCCTGTAAAGGAACTCCATTCTGGATGGCCCCTGAGGTTTTCCTCTTCTGTTGTGGTCTGATTTATATAGACCAAATCTGATCTATTCTCTGAATGTCCATCATTCACAATCGAATTTGCATGGTCTAAAGGTTTAACTGATCTACTTGTTTATAACCATTGATATCTTGGTCATTGTCAAATTTGAGAGCTCTGGGACACATAAAATCTAATTTTTCTTACCTTTTAGCTTGACATGTTTGCCGCAGTTTTTAGGAGGTTAATTTTTGAATTTGACACTACTGCATTTTTATAGCTTGCTTTTGTATAGTTTTAAAGATTGCAAATCAGATCCTCTACCTTCTTTCATTTGAGTTTTGAAACATTATCTGCTCCCGTTCATTTGAAGTTGATGAGAAAAAGCCTATCTTTAATGTAGATGTAGATAATACTAGTCCTATAGTTGGTATTGGTACACACATTCATAAAAAATTATCGCCCAGACATAGGACCAAAAACCTGGAAACTGGCTCATGGTAAAGAGTAAACATATTTTCATATATCATATTGACACATACCGAATATGTTTCCATTAGACATTTCAGGCTAACAAGATTAGTTTTTCTTTTTAGGTTGTGAATTCAAAGAACGACGGCTATGGACTAACTGCTGATATATGGAGCCTTGGGTGTACTGTGTTGGAGATGTTAACCCGTCGGCCTCCATACTCTCACTTGGAAGGCGTACGTAAAAAGTTTTCATATATTAAAATTTATTTGCTTTCCCTACTTTTCGATGTTTTATTTTATATGTCTGTTTTTTCTTGTTAAACATCTTGTGATTTGTAAAAGGTTGCATCAGTTTGATTTGGTGCTTAGTTGTTGCATAATTTTGTGTGTTGGCAGGTGCAAGCATTATTCAGGATAGGCAAGGGTGAACTTCCTTCAGTTCCCAGCTCATTATCGAGAGATGCCCGGGATTTTATTCTTAAATGCTTACAAGTTAACCCAAATGATCGGCCTACTGTAACTGAACTAATGGAGCATCGATTTGTAAAGAGGCCAGTGCAAACTTCTAGGTGACTTCTCCTGATTATAACATCATGCAGTCTTGAAAGTTTCTGATCATGATTTGGGGTTTACGTATATCCTAGAGGTAGTCTAGCGGCATCATCACATTTAAACTGCAACCTGTAGTTGTAGCTTTGACTTCTTGTTTGGACTTAATATCATGGACACACTGAAAATAATTGTTAAATACATTTATAAACTATCCATTTGGGCTTGCAACTTCACTTTTCAAGCTTATAGGGAACTAAGAAATGGAGGAGCAAGATTGTGATGCATCCAACTGCCTTGGTGATCCAAATTCACAGTATGAAGGGAATAAACAAGTTCCTCTAGATGTTTTAATGCAACCCCCTCCTGTTGATAACTGGACAAACCTTGAGAGATTATTGCTTTTTATACTGATTTGCTTTGAGGTTAACCTACAAGTCGACATTGTTATTGTGTCGTTTGGTTCTGTATATTTTAGACTTGTGTTACTTTTCTTTATTTTGCATGCGTCCTTTGTTCGCAGGTGTGGCCAAGCCAATTGCTAGTGTTTTTAAGAGATTTGAGCTGAGGCACACGTGGTGTTAATACAATGCTAAGCATCTTTTTGCCGTTGAATCTACCTACCAGGCAATTCTTGGCACGGAGAACAGAGATGGTGCATTTTAGGTGAATATGCACTAAGCACAACTGCTATGAGGAGGAACGAACCTACCAGGAGAATTAGTGGTGAAAGAGGCAATTGTTCTACACGGGGAGATGTCCATAGAAGGGAAGTACCATCCCCAGCAAGGCCGAATTTTGATGAGAACGCCGGAATGGAAAATGCGGAGGAGACAGAGCTCCGGCAACATTTACGTGATGTCGAACAGGAGCGGGCTGAGGTAGCAGCTCGAGATCCTAGTTAAGCAGTGCAGCTAGAGGAAGAAGTGCGCAGGCTAGCGCAGGTGATCGATGACATGCAGGGAAAGAGTAGGGCTCCCGATTGGAGAATAATGTTGGACGAGGAATCACCACTCGCAGTGGAGATCATGAGGGCAATCATCCCGAGGGACTTTCGCCTCCCAGATTTTAGATACTCGGGGCGAACTGATCCGTTGGTGCACATAGAGCGTTTAATGACATAACGGGGGTGCAGGGGCTATCTCCAGCCCAGAGGTGCAGGGTGTTCCCATTATTTTTGGAGGGATGTGCGCACGAGTGGTATAGGAAGCTTGTTTGCAGAGCAATTCCGGGGAGCAATGGCACCAGAGGATGATATGATGGAGTTGAAGAGTATGAAGCAAGGGGAGCAAAAAACCTTGCGGGACTTCATGAAGAGGTACCACCGGGCTGTCCTCGATTTAGGCGCTTTCAATCACCCTCAGGCGTTAAAGGGATTAAGAGAGGGGGTGAAAATAGGGAGGCTGTGGTATAACTTGAGAAGCCCACTCATTCAGACATATGCGGCCGCATACGAGCAAGCCAAGCGAGATATGGAGATCGAGGAGGAAAAGGCAGCACGGATCAGGATAGACCAGTTAGAGGGGCTGGGGAAGAAAGAGAAGAGAGCAGTACCAGGCAGTGGGCCGATGAGAAGGAAGGATCATCGAATACCTGGTAATAATGCAGTAGGTCGAGCAGCTGCTTACCAGCCTCATCAGAGGCCACCACAGTTCCAGCGCAGCAGAGCACCATCTCCTCGGTCACCAGTTAGGGAACCATAGAGACAACACGATTCAACATATGGTAATCGTCATCCCCAATCCTACAGTAATAGAGGGAGCCGACCAGAGGCATTGCCACCACCGCCAACTCAGAGTGGTATAAACAGGGAAAGAGTAGTACATATGATCGATCAGAATCAAAATTATGGTCGATACACTACTCTATAGGTTCCCCTGGACGAGGTGTACGAGGCCATTAGGGACCGAGGATTGTTGCACCCCCAGCTCCAATAACCAAGCTGGCCAGCAGGAGAGACCGGGGGCGCTATTGTAAGTTCCATGAAATTCATGGACATACCACCGCGGAATGCAGAGATCTCAGGACCCAGGTCGAGGATTTGGTAAGAAATCGCTACCTGGATGAATTTATAGATGGGGATTTTCCGAGAGAGGCCTCGACATGTGAGGGGGAACAGAGTAGCAGAAGTTTGAGGTGCGAGTAGCCTCACGTGAGAGTGATAGCTGGAGGGTCGACATTGGCTGGAGATTCTAACAGAGCACGAAAGAACTATGCAAGATACGCTATGACCAGTAAGGAAGTGTTCTTTAATACCCCGGCAGCGAAACGGGCAAGAGTCAGGCAGGTTCCGATCATGTGGACTGATGAGGACGAAGAAGGGATTTTATACCCCCACGAGGATGCCCTGGTCATCAAAGCTACTGTGGCAAGCAAGAGGTTTGATCAGATATTGGTGGACACAGGGAGCTCAGTGGATGTGCTATTCAGGTCGACTCTGGAGGAAATGGGGTTAACAGATCTAAAGTTGGAATATTCCAGCACTTCCCTAAAGGGGTTTGGAGGAGGAAAATTGGTCCCTCTAGGCATGGTTGAGCTGCCGGTTACGATTGGAAACTCTCCGACAGAAATGACGACGATGTTAGACTTTGTGGTAGTGGACGAGGAAGGTCCTTACCAGATGATCTTGGGCCAACCATTTCTGAGGATGACTAAAGCGGTGATGTCCAACCATTGCCTGGCCCTGAAATATCAGGTAAATGGGCTCGTAGGCGTGGTGCGAGGAGACCAGAGAATTGTACGGAGTTGTTATTCTTCAGCGGTAAAGGAAGCCATGCAGATAACGTCCCTTGATAATCGAGTGGAGAGCAAGAAAGGCAGACAAGAGCCTGTAGAGGAGTTGAAGACAGTAACACTGGGATCAGAGAATCCGGGCAAAACGATCAAGATTGGGTCGAGGTTAAAGGGGGAGCAGAAGAAAGAGTTGGTGCAATGTTTACAGGCTTATGCAGATGTCTTTGCATGGACGCATGAAGATATGCCAGGGATTGATCCAGAGATTGCATGCCACAAACTGGCAATAAAGAAAGGGGCGAAGGCAGTAAGGCAGAAGAGGAGATGCTTCAACCAGGAAAGATATGACGCCATAAATGGCGAGGTTGAGAAGCTCCTGAAAGTAGGTTTCATCTGGGAAGTCAATTACCCCGAGTGGATATCCAACGTAGTGCTGGTAAAAAAGGCAAACGGTAAGTGGAGGATGTGTGTGGATTTCACAGATTTGAATAAGGTATGCCCGAAAGATAGCTTCCTTTTGCCAAAGATCGACCAGCTTGTGGACTCAACAGCTGGACAAGGTCTGCTCAGCTTCATGGATGCATTTTCGGGATATAACCAAATCCCTATGTTTGGGCAGGACAAGGAGAGTACGGCATTTATCACCAACCAGGGTTTGTTCTGCTACAGGGTAATGCCGTTCAGTTTGAAAAATGTGGGTGCTACATACCAGAGGCTGGTAAACAAGATTTTCAAGCCGCTAATCGGGAGAACAATGGAGGTGCATGTAGACGACATGATTACCAAGTCAAAACTCCCAGAAGAACATGTCAAGCACCTCGAGGAAACATTCTTACTTTTGAGGAAGTACAAGATGAAGCTCAACCTGGAGAAATTTACTTTTGGGGTCGAATCTGGGAAATTCCTCGGGTTCATGGTCAGTCACAGGGGGATCGAGGCAAATCCCGAGAAAATCCAAGTGATCATCCAGATGAAGTCTCCTCGTAACCTTAAGGAAATACAGAGCTTAACGGGGAGGATCGCAGCTTTGAACCGATTCATATCCAAAGCCACAGATAAATGTCAGCCATTCTTTCAAGTAATAAAGAAAGGGAAGAAAACAGAGTGGACCCAGGAGTGCGAGGAGGCCTTTCAGAACCTAAAACTGTACTTGCAACGAGCACCTTTGCTATCCACGCCAAGAGAGGGGGACATATTATCATTATATTTGGCGGTATCTGATCGTGCCACAAGCTCTGTCCTAGTGAGAGATGAAGATGGGGTTCAATACCCGATATACTATACCAGCAAGGCCTTGCTCGATGCGGAGACCCGATATCCGCCATTGGAGAAGTGGGCTCTTGCTCTCGTGGTCGCTGCTCGCAAGCTGAGACCGTACTTCCAAGCTTTCCCTATCTCGGTAATAACAAACCAACCGTTACGACAAACTCAACATAAACCAGATTCCTGTGGTCGGCTCGTGAAGTGGGCTATAGAGCTGAGCGAGTTTGACATTGACTACAAACCACGAGCAGCAGTCAAGGCACAGGCGATGGCTGATTTTGTAGCAAAGTTTGCGGAACCAGAAATAAGTCCGGACCAGCAGGATAAAGCGACAGATAGTGGTGAAGCCCAAGTATGGCAGATGTCAGTTGATGGTTCGTCGGGGGAGCAGGGGTCAGGAGCTGGCATTGTCTTGGAAGGGCCAGAAGGGGAGGAGATTTCTTACACTGTGAAGTTTGATTTTGCAGCTACAAATAATCAGGCAGAATATGAGACTTTGATAGCAGGGTTAGAACTGGCTAAGGCCGTAAAAGCAGATAGAGTGAAGGTCAAAATTGGCTCGCAGCTGGTTGCGAATCATGCCAGTGAAAGATTCCAGTCGAGAGAGGAGAAGATGGAGCAATATCTGAAGGTTGTCAGACGGATGATAGGAAAGTTTGAAGCAATTGAGGTAGTTCAGATTCCTAGGGAGCAAAACAGCCGAGCAAACATCTTGGCCCGGATGACAGCAGTAGCAGACCCAAAAATGCCAAAGTCGATCCCCCTGGAAGTTAAGACCAGCCCGAGCATCGAGCAGAATCTGGAAGTGTTGAGGTTAGAGTAGAGTAGCTCGTGGATGGCTCCTTTGATTGCATATCTTAGAGATGGAATATTACCACCAGACAAGTTGCGAGCTCGGAAGATCAGAGCTCAAGCCTCAAGGTATACATTGATTGATGGAGTGCTATATCGGCGAGGATATACACTCCCTTTCCTTCGATGCTTGGATGAAGACGACGCTGATTATGTGATGAGGGAAGTACATGAGGGGATTTGCGGGAACCATTCTGGTGGGAGATCCCTGGCCCATAAAGTTCTAAGGCAAGGATATTTTTGGCCAACAATGCATAGAGATGCACAAGAGAAGACCAGGAGCTGTGCAAGTTGTCAAAGTTTTGCAAGCTTCTCCACCCAGCTACCAGAGAAGCTCACTTCAATGGCATCTCCTTGGCCGTTTGCTTAGTGGGGAATAGACCTGATCGGCCCAATGCCAAAAGGACGAGGAGCAGCAACACATGCAATAGTCGCGATCGACTATTTCACGAAGTGGATAGAAGTAAAAGCCCTTAGCAGCATCACGGAGAAAAAGACAACCGATTTTGTGTGGAGAAATCTGGTTTGCCGATATAGAATCCCCTATGCCTTGATAACGGACAATGGCAGGCATTTTGATAATCACAGTTTCAGAGATTTCTGCCAGAGTCTCGGCCTAGAGCTGAAATATTGTTCGCCTGCTCACCCACAGTCCAATGGGCAAGTAGAAGCAGCTAACAAGACCATCAAGCGGCTCATTAAAACCAGGCTAAGAGCAAAGAAGGGAGCTTGGGTTGATGAACTACCAAAGGTGCTATGGGCGTATAGAACTACCCATAAGACAGCTACTGGGGAAACGCCATTTGCTCTGGCCTTCGGGCACGAGGCAGTTGTACCAACAGAGATAGGAACTGCTACTCATCGGACAGAACACTTTGACGAGCAAGAGAATAACGACCAAATATGCTTAAATCTGGACCTGCTAGCTGAGAAGAGGGAGCAGGCATCGAGGCGGGTAGACATGTACCAACAGAGGGTCGCTCGTTATTACAACCAGAAGGTGAACGTGCGGCAGTTCAAGGTTGGAGATTGGGTGCTGAGGAGAGTGAATCAGAACACCAAAGATTTAACCCAAGGAGTACTCGGACCAAACTGGGAAGGCCTTACAGAGTCAAGCAGCTAGTTGGACCCGGAGCTTACAAGCTGGTTCGAGCAGATGGCCACGAGGTGAAGCGCCCATGGAACGTGGTGCACCTTAGAAGATATTTTCAATCAGATTTGTAAGCATTTCAAGAAATATTTATGTTCGTAATTATTGCTTCATCTTTTATGCTTTATTTATTTTACTTAAAGCAATACCATGTAAGCTGAATGTAATGAGATATCAATAAACGAGGAAATTTAGATTATCGTGCCATTCAAAAATTTTCTAAGGCGTGTAAAGGCTCAAGTCTCAAAGCCTGTTGTATGGCGAGACCGAAGCCAAGCATGCCTGGATCAGCTCGACCAAGTGAAAGCGAGCAGACTCCTAATGCCTCAAAAATTTTCTAAGGCGTGTAAAGGCTCAAGTCTCAAAGCCTGTTGTATGGCGAGACCGAAGCCAAGCATGCTCGGATCAGCTCGACCAAGTAAAGGCGAGCAGACTCCTAATGCCTCAAAAATTTTCTAAGGCGTGTAAAGGCTCAAGTCTCAAAGACTGTTGTATGGCGAGACCGAAGCCAAGCATGCCCGGATCAGCTCGACCAAGTAAAGGCGAGCAGACTCCTAATGCCTCAAAAATTTTCTAAGGCGTGTAAAGGCTCAAGTCTCAAAGCCTGTTGTATGGCGAGACCGAAGCCAAGAATGCTCAGATCTGCTCGACCAAATGAAGGCGAGCAGACTCCTAATGCTTCAAAAATTTTCTAAGGCGTGTAAGTGCTTGTCTCAAAGCCTGTTCTATGGCGAGGCCGAAGCCAAGCATGCCAGGATCTGCTCGACCAAGCAAAGGCGAGCAGAATCCCAAGCATTCAAAAATTATACAAGTCGTGCAAGGGCTCCAAAGTCTCAAAGTCCGCTTTGTGATGAGATAGAAAGCCAAGCATGGCAGGATCAGCTCGATTAAGCGACGAAGAGCAGACCACAAAAATATCCTTCTCGATGGCGAGATGGGAGGCCAGGCTCGCCAAAACCTGCTCGACTTCACAAAATCGAGCAAACGCCCAAAGTAGGGAAAATTCTACTAAGGCATAAAAAAGCAAAGTACAACATGCGAAGCACAATAAAAAAATTTCTAAGGCAAGAAAACTTCATAATCACAACTCTAATATAGGAAAGTAAGCAATTTTATTAAGATTGAGATAAGTTGCTAAGCTGCTACATATGAAAGGGAAGATTATTACAACATAAATCAAAATTTAAGCAGAAGACGGGTTGGTAGGCTGAGCAGTCTCCTCGACAAGTGATGCCGCGTCAGGGGCAGGAGGGGTATCACTAGTGGCGCCTGGAGGAGTACTCGCCTCACCAAGTGGGGCAGGATCAGTGCGAGGAGGAGTACTTGCCTCACCAACCATAGCGGGGTCAACATGAGGAAGGGAGTTCTCCTCGACCACAATCGGTTCCACCTCCTCGGCATCTTCCTTTGCATCCTCCTCATCCATGTGCTGAGCAACAGCAGCTGCAAAGCCGTCCATGTTGAGATTTGGATACTGCTTCCCAAGGACAGCCATGATGCTGCGGTAGGAATGTCGAAGCCCCTGGTTGTACCGAAGTTCAGCTTCATTCTCTATATCCTCGAGCTGGGTCCGGTGGGACTCGCGGAGAGACTCGAGCTGAGCCTCATACATGGCTTTCTGCCTTCTCAGTTCTTTTTGCACCTTGCCCAACTCCTCCTCGAGAGTGACAGCCTTAGCTTGGGCAACAGCTTCCTTCTCTTGCAGCTTCAGATTCTTGATGTTCAAATCCCCAGCTTTCTTCTCGGCCTTGTCGGCTCTGGTAACCGCCACCTTTTTCTCGTCCTGCATCTTTTTCTCGAAACAGTTAGATTTGGCCTAGTAGTAGGTGAGCATGCAGCTGAGATGGATGGCGCTGAACTGCATGGCATCCATCAGGTCGAATAGGGCCAAGCGGGAAAACTCCTCTAAATCCTTCTTGCTTACATGCCTGGAAAGGTCGGTCATGTATGAGACCAGGTGATCTGGAATACGGGATGCAGGCTTCTTGGAAGCAGAGGAGGAAGCTGGATCAGTGGCTGCACCGCTACTCTCCAAGGCGACAGCAGGAGGAGGTGGCAAGACCTTAAGAGGAGAAGCTTGTTTCGCGACGTTTGCTCGCTTCGCAGCAGGGGCGTCCTTATCTTGGTTCTTCTTGGAAGCCTGAGAACGAGTACGCTTCTTGTTCAAGGCTGCAATCACGGCGTCTTCCATCTTGTGGCCGGTAGCTACTAACCAAGATGCGACCAGGTTATCTAGAGTCAACAGCTCACTGTGGGAGCAAGAATTGGCTAGTACAGACTCCACTAATTTGAGCGGCTCAGACTGAAGTGGAAAGTGAACACCCCAAGAATCTGCGGGGAGAGTAGACACGTGATTAGAATTGAAGCCATAAAATTAAGAGCTACTATGGAGTCAATACACCTAAAGCGAGCAGGCAACCTGGGACCATGAATCGGGATGAGACGCGATAGTCCGTCCTATTAATCTGTGCAATTTGACCCCATGGACCCCCAGCAAAAAAGAACTTCCTCTTCCAAGTCCCACCACCCCCTGTTGGAAGATCAGTTACCGGTTTCCTACCTTTAGCACTGGATTGAAAGTAGTACCAGCCAGCATCTTTGGGGCTGCTCTTTAGTTGGTAAAGATGCTTCACATAGTCAATTGTGGGCTCGCTTTGACAACATCTATCCCACAGAACGAACAAGCTAGAGAGCACTCTCCACCCATTGGGGTTCAATTAACCAGGAGACAGATTTAACCCGCTAAATATCCGAGCAAAGTATGGATGTAGAGGGCATCTCAATCCATATTTAAAGCTTTCCAAAAATAAGGTGACAAAACTCTTGGGAGGTCGACTAGGGGTATCTTTTTTTCCCTGGGACCTTAAAGGTAATGTTACCAGGAATCCCGTACTGATTCCGAAGGACAACAAGCTCATCAAACGTGGTCGTGCAAGTTATGAAGTCAATGGCATAATTTTGTGATAACGTTCTACCCCCTGCCATACTCCTCGTTTCTAATCCCCTCCCTCTTCCTCACTTAGGGTATCCGATGAGCGGGATGGTCCAACTTCCCCACTATTTCGGCTCGAGGAGGTTGTTTCTGGGGACATTCTTCTAGCCCTAGTTGCGATGTCAAAGGTATTGGGCTCTAAGGGGATCCTAGGGTCAAAGGCGGTGTCGGCGAGCAGACTAGGTAAGAAGTCTAACTCCTCCTCCTCCTCGTCTATCTCAATAATTTTTTCCTTGCCCTTGGACATTTCTCAATCTACAACCCAAGCACCACCACCGACTGATACCCAAATGAAGTAAAAAGAAAAAGAAATGTCTATAACTAATGAAGACCGAGGAAATAGAGGTAGTACCTGAAGAATCGGCCGTCAGAGAGGAAGGCGTAGTCCGAGAAAATGGTTCAATCAGAGAGAATCAAAGGTGGAAGTGTGTTTACCGAAAATCGTTCACCGGAAAAATTGAGAGAACGATGAGTGCTTTGGGTGAAAATTTTGAAGTGTCCAAATGAGAAAGGACACTTGGGCTGCCAGCATTTAAATGGCACCAGATCTCGAGGGTTTTGCGACTTTTGGTTTGAAATCAAATGGAGGGCCAGATTTCCACCATGTCACTTCATCCGCAACTAAATGCGACACGACTCTTGGCAGCTTTTCCCGCCCAACGCAAGCCCAGGCTGTTGAGTTTCTATTGTCGGTTCACTTCGTTATCCAACACCAGAAACTGAGGGACCTGTGTTTGAGGGTATTTCGACGGGACCAGCCAAGACGAGCAGGGACAAGATAAGCAAGCACTTGGAAGTGGGGTATGTCTCGACCAAGACAGACAGAGGAGAATGGAGCCCGTAGCGGGGAGCAGAGGTAGGACTCCCCTGCTCCCACTCAAACGTATTATTCGTGAAGTTAACCTGTTGGTGAAGGCTAGACGCCATTTCCTGCTAGAGCTCATTGCGAGGAGACCCGATCAACGGCGGTTGGAATGACGTGTCCACCAACCCGAGACTCAAGGTACGAAAGCCACGCAACCACTCGTTACTGCAGTAATGGAGAGATATGCAACCGCCCGTTACCGCAGTAATGGGGAGATATGCAACTGCCCGTTACTGCAATAATGGAGAGATAACGGGCGCAAATGGGGGGACGGTTTGGATCTTCGGGAGGCCTATAAAAAGGGAGCCGGCGAAGGTAAAAGGGTTGGATTTTTTATTACTCTAAGAGACTAAAAAGCAAATAATTCGTAACTAATACAAAACCAAAGGCCAAGAGATTTACGGCCGATATTTTCCCAAAAACCTTCTTATCTGACTTGAGCGTCGGAGGGTTTACGCCGGGAAAACAACCGGCGCACTCTGACTTATTCTGTGAGTGCAGGGAATCGAGAAAAGTAACTTTGCGAAGAGAAGTTCTAGTCGTGACTGAGTTGAACGAGCAGAAATCCTGATCTCAAGGAGCATCACCAGAATTCTATATCAACAATAGCCTTATTGATATGTACCTGCTGAAGGTTTTTAATAAGTTAAAAAGGATGTACAATGTTGGTTTAGAAGGAAGTTTCTATGAACTTATTGAATACCTTGTCTGCTTTCTGAACGATACTACAAGAAAAGTGATAGACTTCATGATGAGACCTCAATGGGATTTTGGGTATGCTACTTGTAAATCTACTCATCTTATTTCTCAAGATAGTCATGCAAGATGAATTCAACTTCGTTTTTGAGGCAGATAAATTTGATGATGAGCTAGACTGGATATTCTTTTGCACATTCCTACTTGAAACAATTAACTTTTGCAACTATTTTGCGATTTTCTTCTAAATATTTCTAAGGCTTTGAGGTGTATTTTATTTGTTTTGCAACGATAGCGGTTAGGATTCTATTTATGTGGTCAGGCTTAAAATGATTAACTTGGCCTTGTTTACTATCTTTGATATGCATGTTTATTTGCTAGCATCCATGAGCTTGTACTTATTTTTTCAGCAACTTCTCTCATGCTTTATGGTTTGTTTGCAGTGATGGATTCTTTTTTGCTGTGAAGGAGGTTTCTTTGCGGGATGAAGGATCTCGGGGAAAGCAGAGCATTCTTCAACTTGACCAGGTGGGATGATTAGTCTCGTCCTGCTGGAAGTCCATTACATATTATTCTGTAGTCTTTTTCTCTGCTTTAAACTACAAATCATGCAGTTGCATATTTTTATTCTGCCTCTAAATAGCTACGTGACAAGATAATTTCTCTACTCATATGTTTTTTGGCTCAGGAAATTTCTCTTTTGAGTCAGTTTGAACATGACAACGTAGTTCAATATCTTGGCACAGACAAGGTATGCGTCTAACTTCAGTGCTTGCATTTTCGCCTTTCATTTTCTCATAGTAATATTTGTGAAGTGAGATTCAGAACTGTGTGCTTGTAATGACATTTATAGACCCCTAACACCTATGATTTTGCTGGAATTTGAAGCATTGTGTATTAATGCATGTTATTGACTTTAGCACTATTTGAGTTTTTTTTTTCTCCTCTTTCAAGTGAAATTATACTGTCGTTGTCCTTATCATTAACATAATCGATTGGATTAAGTAGGCATACTTGACAGGAAATACTTCAGAATCAAAGTTTTATGCTACAATTAAATCGCCAGTATTCCCAACTATCCATATACCTGCGAGGAACTCTATTATTGCCATCTTTAATTTCTTCCTGCTACATTTAGTTGTGCAATTCATTATTATCTGGCATTCCAGTATACATAAACCTATCTTATTTGTTTAAGTACAGAAAGAACAAGGAACTTCCCACTAGTCCTTAATTTGAAGAAAAATGCAGCCCTGTTGCACACTTTGTGTGGCATATTAACTAATTTTTTGAATTTCTATGAAATTTGTCTCTGTCATATTGAATTGTCCTTTTATATCTGGTATTTTAGGTGTGCTCATTTCATTTCTGGCTCTTTAATTCTAAGTCACCAAATGATTCCAGGATGAAAATAGGCTTTATATATTCCTTGAGCTTGTAACGAAGGGTTTACTTGCAAATCTTTTTCAAAAGTACCACTTGAGTGATTCTCAAGTCTCTTCATACACAAGGCAGATCCTGAGTGGCTTAACATATCTTCATGAGCGGAATGTGGTTCACAGGCGATATAATTGGTTTGGCTGCTATATTCCCAGTTCCTTCTCCTTATCATGATGTGTCCTCCCAATATTCTACATTTTATGTCAAGATGTCTCAATGCAAATAGATGTAGCGTTGATGATTGTTTATGCAGATAGGAAGTCAGTTCTTTCTCTTGCTGTTTGTTTGCAATATGTGATTATTTTTACATTCGTTTTCTTTCCAAAAATGCAGCTTTTTGGAGCTCAATCTTTAAAACTAGTCTAGAAATATGCATATTGTTAAGCGTTTCTATTGCTGATACTTAAAAAATTTCCTGATGGTATTAGAAATAAGATGTTGCAGAGGAAATATTGAGAAAATTGATAGAAACAATGATAAAAAAGCGTATAAGAGCATAGAAATAACACAATAGCGTTTAAGGTGGTAGGATGTCCTGTAAACAGCTAACCATGTTGAATATGCATTTTAAAGAAATAATTGCAATCATAACCATTTGCAGATAGTTTTAATCCCCCACAAGGAAAATTACATTCTCAGTTGCTGCAAATCATGGATATTGGTTTTAATTCAAGGTTAAACAGAAGATAGCAATAACGGAGGTTGTTATTTGGAATTGAGGGAAAGTTTGCTTTACTGATAGCATCTTGCAAGTGTTAATCATAACTTAGCAGCTGCAGAGTTTCAACAGAATAATAATGTGGTATCTTCTTAGTGCATGTACTGGGGATGAATTTATAGACAAGGCAAATCTCAGCTGATGAGAGTAAGAAATTCTTCTCTCAGCAAAATGTTATAAAAAATGCTCATACAGATGGCTCACTGATTGTTTACAGACTCATGAAAATTGTTAAAAAGCGTGTGGAGATGAATGAATTTTTTTTTTAAGAGAAAAATTGAAATTCATTTCCAGGCCGGGTACATTGCTGGTCTATCTTTTCGGCTAATATAATTGTGGCAGGTGAACTTAGCAATGACACTTGAAAGTTGCTTTTGTTATACTATTTTAAGTATATCTCTTTTAAAATTTGTCTCTTTTCATTTTCAGGGGAGATAAAATGTGCAAATATATTGGTAGATGCTAGTGGATTAGTAAAACTTGCGGATTTTGGGTTGGCAAAGGTAGTTTTCTGTTACGATTTTCTTTTCTTTGGCAGAGTGTGTGACATCAATTTGGTGTAAATAACTCTTTTTCAAAAAGTAAAAATCGGTACTTGTGAAATTTATTTATGGCATTTTATGGAGTCCTCAAAGGTAAATTCTGTCAATATATGCTTATGCATAGGCTGAGAATCTGCTCATACGAAGAAGCATGTGGTGTGTAAATTTGTAGATAGATGCCGATATTTTGTGGTGCTGATAATCTTAAACATCTTTGGCTTTTGGGAATCTTAAAATGGTGTTATGAGAAAGCAAATTGTTATCTAGTTTTTGAATATTTTTCATCCACTACTTCCAGCTGTGCCAGGGAGAAAACTGAAATGCTGTTACCTTGGAAATTTCTACCGGAGGAAGCATTGTAAATTTCAGTTTTACCAGAAAAGCAATCCCTCTGCCTCAACCTATTAATTTTCTTTTTTATTTATTTTTTAATCCTTTTTTTTTTTTTAATGGAGAGAAAAGTGCAATACCATTTTTGCGCATAAAATTACCTGTAAATTCGTACAAGATTACCCAAGACAAACACAAGATACTAAAAGATAAATTTAATTTACTCAGGTCATTAATTTTTTCTTTAAAAAATTATTCATGGCTGCATGTCACCGCCTCCACCATCCTCCACTCCACATTCCCCATTCCCCATTCCATCTTTCACGTGTGAACACAACAAACCCTTTTTTTTCCCCCTATTATTTACAGTTATAAAGCACTTTACAGTTATAAAGCACGAAAGGACAAAGGAGAGCGTTTATTTCTTTCCTCCAAGCGAAAAGGATAAAGCAAAGTCAGCAGTATTACGGAGTACGAGACACTTTTTGACAATTAACAGCTCAACTAGGGGTGGAGGAGCAAAATAATTGTTAAATTTATTTATAAAATATCCATTTGGGCTCGCAACTTCACCTGCAAGCTTATGGGGAACTGAGGAATGGAGGAGCAAAATCGTGATGCATCCAACGGCTGCCTTGGTGATCCAAATTCACTGTATGAAGGGAATATACAAGTGCCTCTAGATGTTTTAATTCCACTCTTTCCTGTTGATAACGGGGCAAACCTTGAGATATTCACATTAGATCTGGCTGCTTTGCTCTTTATACGTGCTTGTCAACATGGTTATTGTGTCATCTGATTCTATATCCCATTAAGAATAATTTTTTTTTAATTATTTGTGTTGCTTTTCTTTATTTTGCATGTGCCCTTTGTTCACAGGCGTGGCCAAGCGAATTGCTAGTACTTCCAATAGCTTTGAGATGAGGTACGTGCGGTGTTAGTACAATGCTAAGCATCTTTTTGCCGTTGAATCTACCTGCCAGGCACTTCTTGGCACTGAAAACAGAGATGGTGCATTCTTGGTGAATATGCACAAGGCACAACTGCTCATGATGCAAAATCTGAGAAACTGAGATGGTGCACACATTCTTTCATCGCTCATCGACCTCCTAAAGACAGACCAGTTGCATTTAAATTGCTAGGTTTCCTTCCTTTCTTGTGGGCTAGGTTTTTTCTGTTACGATTTTCTTTTCTTTGGCAGAGTGTTTGACATCAATTTGGTGTAAATAACTCTTTTTCAAAAAGTAAAAATGGGTACTTGTGAAATTTATATGTTTCATTTTATGGACCGCTCAAAAGGTGAACTATCCAATGTATGCTTATGCATACGCTGGGAGTTTGTTCATATGAAGAAACAGATGAAGTATAAATATGTTGTTAGATGCTGATATTTTGTGGTCTGTTTGGCTTTTGGGAATCATAAAATGGGTTGTTTATACATACACTACTTCCAGCTGTGCCAAGAAGAAAACTGAAATGCTGTTACCTTGGAAATTTCTTCCGGACGAAGCATTGTAAATTTCAGTTTTAGCAGAAAAGCAATCCCTCTGCCTCTGCTAAGCCACTCAACCTATTGTTTCATTTTCTTTATTTATTTATTTTTCAATTCTTTTTTCTTTTTTTATTCACCGAAACGAGTAATACTATGTTTGCGCATAAAATTACATGTAAATTCGTACAAGATCACCCAAGACAAACACAAGATATAGAAGATACTAGAAGATATATTTACTCAGGTCATTAATTTTTGTTTTAAAAAAATTATTCATGGCTGTATGTCGCCGCCTCCCACTTTTCCTACACATTCCTCATTCTATCTGTCACGTGTAACACAACAAACTTTACAGTTATAAACCACTATACAGTTATAAAGCACGCAAGGACAAAGGAGAGTGTTGTTTTTCTTTATTCCAAGCGAAATGGATAAAGAAAAGTCAGGAGTACTACGGAGTACGGCCACTTATTTTGACAATCAACATCTCAACACTGTCTTACTCGGAAATATCCAGGTTGTCCACCTGAAAAAGATAAATTAAATGACACGGAAATATCCATCTCAACACTGTCTTTTTAATTATTGGTTAACTTATGATTCAAGTAAATTTGGGTTACCTTTACTGATTTATTTATTTATTTTAATTATATAAGTAATTTTTGTATTTACTTATTTAGTTGTTTGCCTAATTTCGTTGGGTTTAATGCCTAATGGGAAACTTTTAAAATGAACACTCAAGAATTTAAATGCAGAGTCAAGAGTAAAGGTGAATAGTACTAAATGATTGAATTTGCGATACCAAACTAAAGGCTTTCTGCGTGTTATAGGAACAAGTTAAAGAGTTTTACATGTTGTCCAAAAGCTGTACTTCACTTTACTGAAAATGTGAAAATGTGAGTCTGCAGTCAAATGAAGATGTGCCATCAAGTGAGTACATTGTGATTGAGGCTGATACCGAAGCTAGAAGATTTCAACAACCCATTGATGATGATGGTAGGGGTGGGCGTTCGGTTCGGGTTAATCCGAACCGAACCGAACTCAAAATTTATTTCGGGTTTGGTTTGGTTTGGGTTAACCGGTGAAACCCGAATGAGTTGAAAACTTCAACCTGTTCGGGTTAAATTTCGGTTCGGGTTGAACCCGAACCGAATTTTCAACCCGTTCGGGCTGAAGCTTTTTTTTTTTTAAATTCAATTTTTAAATTAAATATATATATGCATTAATTTTTTAATTAAATTATTCCTTAAGGATATTTGGAATATTTGGAATTAAGAGTTTTAAATTATTGAAATGTTATTAAAGATGATTTGTAGTTGATATTTGTTATTAAGGATGTTTGGAATTGAGATTTTTGGATTTTAAGTAGTTGTTATAATTTTTGGATTAAATCGTTCCTTAAGGGGATGTTTGAAATGTTTGGAATTGAGATTTTTAAATTGTTTAAATATTATTAAGAATGATTTGTAGTTGATATTTATTGTTAAAAATGTTTGGAATTTAAATTTTTAGATTTTAAGTGGTTGTTGTTAGAATTTTTAGATTAAATTGTTCCAACCCATTCTAACCCGAACTAACCTGAATTATTCTAATCTGAACTAACCCAAATTAACCCGAACTAATCTAAATTAACCCGAATTATCAATCCAATCCGATCCGAATTGCCAACCCAAACCGAACCGAACCGAATTAAATTCGGTTCGGTTTGGTTTGGGTTGGCGTTTTCGGGTTCAATTATCCAACCTGAATGGGTTGAAACCCAAACCGAAACCCGAACAACCCGAACCGAAATCCGATTTGCCCACCCCTAGATGATGGATCATTTGCAATATGTACAAGAATCCTAGAATCACATCACCATTAGCAACAGATACACAAAATAAAAAACCCCCTGTTGGCATCAATCAAGAAAGACCTACGAATCAAAGCTAGCTTCGACAAAAAGTACTTCCCACTAGTATCACTTTCCGATCCCCTTGTTTGTTTAAAAAAAAACCTCTTACAGTCGGGGCAGTAGATTTTGGGGTTTTGATATGTTTATGTGCACTTAGACGCGCACTCTTTCGTTCTAGAACAGCATATTCCCCCATTAATCTTTACTCCATATTTCCACTTCCCTCAGAAACTCCTCTTGTTTCACCTGTAAAAATGGTCACAAATTGATCCCACTCCAATCAACTAATTGCCACTGAAAGTACTTTCAAATAAATAAAATCACTAAAACAAAACAAGATCCCAATTTCGCAAAGAAAAACATAAAGTTAATTTAGAGAATTAAAAAAAAAAGAAAAGCCTTTTAAGGGTACAATATAAAGCATCGGTGACTAAAGAGTATACGCTTGTAACACAAGTTGAGAATCAATCCAAGACTTCAACTTGCATATGACCAAAACAGAATAATTTCCAATGAATTTCTGCAAATTATTAAAAACAAAAGGGGCTTATTTGCAGCATTTGGCTGAAATAGTGAAACAGCACTTGGTTTATCTATGGTATCGGCTAGCAACCTAGCATTTGGATATTTGATGGTGTTTTTGGCCAAAAATCATTTTTAAATCCTAATATGTACCTAGCATACTGTTCTCAATTCTCCTCCACAATTTGTACTAGTCCATTTTGTTAATATCACGCCTGAACTTAATTGTTACACGAATCAAACTCACATAAATCGAAACGGCTTCATCATTTTTTTTTCCATTCACTTAAAAAAAAAAAGTACCAAGAATAAAATATCAATGAAACTTCCATGTACTGCGGCTGCATTTTCCGCGAACAATACTTTAATCGTTTCAACTTTTTTCCTGGTACTTTCGGAATCTCTTTAATTTGCATGTATAAAATAAATCTAGTGGTTTCTTTTAATTAGTACGTACGTAGCTTGAAGAAATAAGAAACAGTTAGAAGTGGGGAATCATGGAGAGCTATTTGCAAGAGAACTTTGAGGTGAAACCAAAACACTCTTCAACTGAAGCGTCGGAGAAATGGAGAAATTTATGCGGAGTTGTCAAGAATCCGCAACGCTGGTTTCGGTTCACTGCCAACCTCTCCAAACCTTACGAGGCTGCCGCTATGCGCAAAACCAATCAGGTGCCTTCATACTTCACGATCGAAGTATTAATTGTCAGTTTCTTATCATGCATGCGACTTCCCAATATTTTCATTCATATTTATGAACTTATTAAAGATCATTTGCTAATCATGATCGTTCATCATATTGTTTTTGGTCAATTTAGAATACCAAACTAAATTCATGCTGAAACTTTTGTTCCTCACTCGAAATTCAATTTAGAATACCGAACTAAATGTCGTCTCTGTATGTTACAGGAAGTTAGAGTTTCAGCTCTCGTTCTAAAAGCGATACTTCACTTTACAGAGAGTCCGAGTGTGACCGTGGCTGCCACCGAAGCCGGAATATTTCAAGAACCCGTTGATGACATTGGATCCACCGTCAATGGCCTTGGGGTAATGATAATTTATACTGAAACTTTTATTCCTCAATTCAATTTTCAAATATCAAAGTATGCTCTTTTGATATTTGAAAATCTGAAAATCGCTCAAGTATCCATTTTCCTGTTTGGATTTGGATACATCGAGATAAGAACATTAAAGTTTTGCATACAATTGGCCTCCAATTTCTGAGATTAATTTTTTAATTTAATGAATGACAATACAATTTCATTGATTGAGATGTATAACTGCATTCTTTGTATATTACAGATTTTTGAGCTACTTGGTGAATATGAGAAACGTGCACTTGCTGTATTTTATCTTGTGTTGGAAGCGACATCATTTTTGCTGGATATATTTGGGAAAAGTAAGAAGAGCATCCTTCTTGCCGCATTTCTATTGTCAGCATTTGGTTTTGCTATTACTATGAGTACGCATTCTGGGACCGTGAGAAGAAACATAGCTGCAACCAGAATGCATTTACAGAAGCGACTACTTATGGTGTTGGAAATATCTTTCTCTTTGGTCCAGTTGATTGTTACGCTTATTTATTTCATTCTGGCGGAATTGGGTGTCAAGAACAATTTCAATACATCTGTTTTCCCACTGGTCTTTGCTATAATTGCTGCTGTGTTTACTTTCAAGTATGATGGGGAAGTTACTGATTCATCAGGCCTCGACAGTGCACTTGCGGCCCTAGCTGATGGTAGTCAGGTATGATTGTGAACACAGTTGTAATCATCAAGCTGCACTTGGTGAATTCGCATAACTTATCACCTCTATGACTATGAATTCCTACGAATATAAAGAAAACTGCATGAGACTGTAAGCTTTTGCAATATTGTGGAAAGAAGAAAATATAAAGGTTGTGAGATTGCATTGTGTAAGTCAATAATTTAGTCATATGAGGTCTATAAAAGATTGATTTAACAATTTGTATGTATAATTCTAGGGTGTCTCTGTAGGTTTAGAAATCCTCTATGCAATTAACGATTGTTATAGCAGTATGGCCAAATCAATACAGATATCAAATCTTTGATAGTTTGCATCTTTTTAGGTTCATATGCCAAATATCACTCCCAATGAGGATCCAGAAGCAAACGGCAGCATGCATATGTTGGCAGACTTCCAATGATTTATTGAAGATGATTCTGAGAAAAGAGGTCCATATGCTTGTTTTTCACTCCGCCTTCAGGCTTGCTATTTCTGTCATGCTATTTGCACAAACTCTCTTTTAAGTTTTAGTACCAAGAACTTTATATATGTTAATAGATGAGTTTGTGAGTAATGTTTCAGTGGTTTATTTTAGGAGTCACAATTTGATTTTTGTTTCATGGTTAGGGCCTAGAGGAGGCATTTGCCCCCATTTGTTCATTCATTTGATTCAGATTCAAGATTTTGTCTTAGGTGTCACAATTTCAATTACTTTGTATTTGAGTTGGATAAATACCTGTAATTTGGATTATAACTGCTCAGTATATATGTATTATCTTGTCCGGGCAACTTTTTATTTATGGAGCTCGTTGAGGGGATTAAATGATGGTATAAGTCTTTTGGTGTCAAGTCATTTGATATTCTTGAAACTTTTATTATGCCAATTAGAATAAATGAAGCTGTTTTGATTGGGTCACACAAGAAACTTTTCACGTGCCAATTAATTATTGATCCGCATGGTCAATTGTCTGGGGTAAAGGTACACCATATGATGCGAATCTTTTCAAAAAATGATTTTCATTATTATCATTATCATTATTATTATTTAACATAAAGATTTTATTATTATTATTATTATTATTATTATTATTATTATTATTATTAATTTTAAAACATTAATAATGGAGTAATTATAGACCCTTAGATTTTTATGTTTTAATCATAATCATCCAACTTCCTGTTGATCAAATAATCAATTAACAATAGGGATGTCAATGGGGCGGGTTTGGGTGGGGATCATGATCCCCGAACCCGAACCCGATTTAGAAACAATTCCCCGAACCCGCCCCATACCCGAAAAATTGAAATGGGGATTGTTTGGATATATCTCCGAAAATCCCCGAATTGAGCGGGGATTAAAATGGGGACCCAATCCCCATTTTTTAAATAATAATTTCAAAATATTTCAATTTTTCTTTTTTCTTAAGTAATAATAATTCTAACAACTTCCATATTTAGAAATAAAATTACAAATAATCAAATTTCATATTAGAAATAAAATTACAAGTGATTAAATTTTAACAACCTCCACATAAATAAAAATATAATAATTTTAAGCCTTCAACATAATTACAAATGATTCAATTTTATACGACAAATCAAAATAATTTTAAGTCCTCAACATAAACTTGTAGTCATCACCATTGATGCACATTCTAAGATTCTTCATAAACCTATAACAACATAAACAAAAAAAAAATTAATAATAACATGTTTTAACAATTCAACTTATTAAATTTTTGACAAGATAATATAAACTAAAACTATATACCTCTACAGCCTCTACATCTGTTTCAATCTCTGGCTCCTCATCAAGAATCTTGGCATATGCTGGAGAGGTCGGTGCCACAACTATTTAAAAAATATAAATATAAATATCAAGTTAATTATTAGTTAATTTAAATAAATAAAAATACAAAAATTAAAATGCAAACCATATACCTCCACAAAGAGCACGTATCCAACTTTGACTACACATCAAAGCCTCCAATGTGCTTGGATGAAGTCTATTGCGATATGGGCTTACAAATCGACCACCGGTGCTGAAAGCAGATTCAGAAGCAACAGTGGTAACTGGAATAGCCAAAATATCTCTTGCAATTTGAGACAATATCGGATAGTTACCACCATTTACCTTCCACCAAGCTAAAACATCAAATTCTTCCTCAACATTAAATGGTACTAACTTCCTCATTACCAACATTAACAAAACTTGTAAACCCCAAAATCCATTCAGTTGAACCCTTATAAGAACCCGAACTCGGCATAGAATGAGAAGTACTTAAAGAACTGGAACTATATCCAGGAGAACTAGCAGCTGATGCATATCTAGCTTTGTACTCTTTCACTATACTTTGACAATCACTATACACTATCTGGACACGAGAAGTAGCATCATCCCCATAAATCATGGAAAAGTAATATTCAACCAACCTAATTTTGAACCTAGGATCAAAGATACATGCAATAGACAATATTCCACTCATGTTATGCCAATACTTATCAAACTTTTCAATCATTTTCTGTGCCATGATTCTAAATTCATCATACCTAGGAGTTGAAACCCATTCATTCAGGCACAATCTAATATCACACACATGGCGCAGAAATAGATTAGATGTTGGATAACTAGTACCAGAAAATAATGTTGTACAATCATAAAAACATTTCAAATCATTTTCTAATGCACTAGCCAATTGCCAATCATGCTCACTAGGCAAACACTTATACTGTCCATCAATATTCTTCAATCGACAAAAAACGTTCTTATAATGTAATGCAGAGCATATCATGAGATAAGTAGAATTCCACCTAGTTGGACAGTCTTGTACTAGTTTTCTACCAGAAGTAATGCCTAATTTACGTGCATTATCATCAAATGTTGATTTCCTTTTAGTTGATCCTAACCAAAAAATAACACTCTCACGAATGTTTGCAATTAGATCACCAATCACACTTAAACCATCCTTTACAATCAAATTTAGAATGTGGGCACAACAACGAACATGAAACTTTTGTCCACCCAAAATGAGATCACTTTTATCTAGTGCCAACAACACAAAATCAACCATACGATCATTAGTAGCAGCATTGTCAACAGTTATGGAGGATAACTTACGCTCAATGTTAAGCTCCAATAATGAACCCATCAACTTATCACAAAGCACTTGGCCTGTGTGAGAACCAGGCACTTCCAAAAAGCTAAAAAAAAAGACCATTAACAATTAAAAAAAAATCAGATTGAACATTAACAATTAAAAAAAATCAGATTGGTCACTAATAATTAAAAAAATCATAACAGTAAGAATTGAACCTCAAAAGTATGCTCCGTAATGCCCAAGCATCGTCAATAAAGTGTGCAGTGATTGCCATATATGCTTTTGTTTGATTTTCTGCAGTCCACATATCAGTTGTAATGGCAATTCTACCTTGAGTTTGCTCCAATACACTGATATATTTGGCCCTTTCACACTCATACATGTCTAAAATCTCCTTCTTGATAGTATTTCGAGACACTGGCTTCCACAATTGATTTAGAGAAGACATAACATCCCTCAAGCCCTGATGCTCTACAATGCTCAGAGGGTACTCATGCATGACAATAGCACGTGCCATTTTTCTCCTCGTAACATTAGGATCAAAATGAGTTTCTACTGCATTCTTCCCTTTTTCACCAGCAGCTTTTTTTGCCGGTGGGAATTCTGTGGCCTCTATTTCCTTTTTCACTTGACATGTCTTCAAATGATCGTGCAAGTGCTTTGTTCCATCACTGCTCCTTGCTACCAATGCATTTTTACAATAATTGCAGACAGCCTTATCAATCAAGTTAATTTTTTTCTTCTCAAAATGCTCCCATACAATTGACCTCAACCTTCCTCTACGTCGCAACCCACCATGAGTAACACTGGCGGCTGATTCACCTTGAGTTTGATTGCCTTCATCATCCATTAAGTGTGGTGTGGGCAAAGAACTTGACATATTAAATGTTGAACCTACAATCAAGCCAATAAGCAAACAATTAAGAACTATACATTATTTTTGAGACTCAAGTACTTATTCTGTACTGCTGTTCTGTTCCCATCACCGGCTGACGCTTATTAGATTTGTTTTTTTCCAGCCACCACCAGTCAAAACACAAAAAAGAAAATGTAACATCTAAGAAATATGTATCCCAAGATGCCGATACACATGCTTCCTAGTAACATGCCGATAAACAAAATCTATCTAGTATTATTCCAAGTTCTTTTCCAAACTTGACATTCATCCATCAGTTAGAATCAGCTGGTGGAGGTGCTATATATCTGGGAAATTTTCCGGAGACAATATGTTCCTAAGCTGCAGGATAAACTTAAGAAGCAATGACAGTTTGTTTCTTTGGCTAAAACTGTTGTTTAAGGCAACTACTAATCTGATAGCTGTGTTTTTTTGAAGGGATCTGGGGCTGTTACAGTCCTGCAGAGTTGTTAAGCCTAGATGGGCTGAGTACAATATCATTTGAAGATGGTTTTGGATTTGCTGTTGTTAACAAAATATGGTTAACCTTTATATTCCTCATGTTTACATGCTTAAGCCTACATCCAGAAGCGATTCGTTTTTCCCTATTCATGCTTAAACAAATTAATATTTTATCATTTACTGTCTGTTTTATGGTATGGGTTGTTCATCCTATACAATGTCCTTAGCTGACTAATAAAACATCTTTGCAAATTGTTTGAACATGAAAGCTACCACTAGTAGTTATGCAAGATGTAATTAAAATAACCAACAGCCTAAGCATCAAGTTATCTCAATTATCAGCAAGACAAAGCTTACACAGAAGACACATGAGTAACAAGCTTTCAGGATTCTGCATATAAACTAAATTTCAAAAAATATGCAATGCAAAATCTGGAAAGTAGCAGCGAAAATGCATAATCACTAAAAGGTAGAACACTCGGCAAAGTAGAGACACGTTTAAGATCCATGTGGGGAAAAAAAATCTAAGCCAGCAAAAACCAAGAGACTTTTGGTTTCTGTGCTAAATTTTGGCCACTGTCACCCCCGCACGGCAGCGAGGATGACATAGTAAGACAAATTATGAGAACTTTCCTACTTATCACATTAACACGAACAGCATTTGCAAACAAGAAATTAATCAATCACAACCAATTGATTATTATGATTGCAATCAGTATGAAGTAAATAAGCATAGAGAATGATAATATTCATTTTGTAATTAGAAACTTACTGTCGAAGTACACGCGAGAAATAGAACTAAAACAAAAACTGAGCTATACCACTCAGCTGCATCCTACATTCCAATAAAACAAAAACAGGAAAAAAAAAAGAAAGAAGAGAACAAATTCTGACTCAACTGAATGCGATGTTTAATCAAACAAACTGAATCCCATATCATCATCACTTTCTTCCTTTGGTTCTTCCTGTTTCATAAACAAAATCCAACAAATTCAAAATCTACTTTTCTGGAAAATATTAAATTAATTCACAATAAAGAAAGAAGTCTTCAAAAAATTTAATTAAGCTCCGGCCTCATGACACCCATTGAAGCCATTCAAACAATTTAATTAAGGAATATAAAAAAAACGAAGTCAACAACTCACAGTCTCCGGCGGCCGGCGCGATGGTAACGGTTGAACGAGGCTGCGACGAAGTGGATGAATGGCGATCACTGCAGCGAGCTAGTGAGACTGTGAATCACGATCACGATTTGCCGCGAGCTGATAAACAAAATTGAATCACGATTGCCGGCGGTGGATGGTGCGTAAGTGACGGCAGTAGGACTGAGAGAGTGAGACGGTGAGACTGAAAAATTGTTAGGGTTTCTTTTGGGGGAAAAAAATTGATTCGATCAGATTTTTTTCTTTCATTTTCGGGTTGAGTTAGGGGATCCGGAAAATCCCCAAACCCGAACCCGAAAAGTTTTGAGATTTTAGACCCGTATCCAAATAGACCCGATTTTTTTTTTCAGATTTTTCGGGGCCCCATACCCACCCCAAATTAATCGGGGACCCGCGGGTTTGGAGCCCCGCGGGTACTGTTGACAACTCTAATTAACAACAGCCGCTGTAATATAAGCGGACCCCAATTAACATCACCACGCAATCAACAGAACATCCCGCTAGCAGATGTAACATTGGACTATTATTTCCTCATGGCCGAGGATTCATCTGAACCAAATGGACCCATAAGTAATAAAAAAATAAATAGATAACAAAAAAGCAGGAGCACAAACGGAAAATTTTATATTTTTCTGACAAAGTACAGAGATAGGTGAGGGCAGTGGAAAATTGACTTTTGATGACTCTATGGTCCGCCATTAGAGAATAACTGCAACCAAATTATGTTTTTCACCTCAATTATTATTATTAGTGTTAGAGGAAAAAATGGAAAGAACAGTAAAAGCGCCACGTGTCGATTAATTGAATGAGTTCAGAATAAATTGAGGTACCCTGTATAATCAGAGGTACTCCACGTGAATTGGGATATCCTGCGTGATATGAGATACCCCACATAGAGAGGGGTACCCCGCGTAATATGAGATACCCCACAAAGAGAGGGGTACCCCAAATACTAAGAGGTACCCCACGTAACTTGGGATATCCGACAGAACGATGTAAAAGAATCCTCCAAAATATCCACCATAAGAAATGTCTCCGCCACCTACTCATAAAAGATTTTATTTGATTTTGTCAGAAATAGTAATTAAAAACGGCGTACAAAAAGGAGGGACAGCCGCCTGCCACCCCTGCCAAAATATAGGATATTGTACCAAGGACAGTGGTCCCCCAATCGCCTACCCGACAGCTGCTGCAGAGGTACTCCGGGAACACTCGCCAGCGCACGCCACGTCTCCAAATGATGAGATACGCCGTGAGCATGCACATAACGGCCCAAAAATCATGAAAACGGCAAGAGGACGTTAGCCAAAAAGGGTACGCCACGTGGCAGTTGAGGTACTCCGTATATAAAGGCACCTAGGTTTCATTCTCCAGCATGCTTTTTCCTTCCACCAACACTCATACTCTGAAAAATAGGCTTTTCTCCTTCCACCATTCACACTTCCACTAAAAAAAAAAACAAGTTTTCTTGAACCTTAAACCCAAATTTACAGAGGGCTAGCTAGCTCTCTTTACCTAAAAAGCTTGAGTTTGCTAACTTGAGCGTTGGAGTGTGAACGCCGGGGTACCCCGCCTTCATCTCTAACCTCTCTTTCACTGTTTTGCAGGTGCAAAGCCTACTTCGGAAAATACCTTTTATGTTGCTGACCTTCTATCATAGTTATCTCTCACTCCCCCCTTCTCACCTTCCCCAAATCTCGGATACACCATGCCCCACACAGCAAACTAGTGAGGTACCCCATCTCCCCCAAAATATCAAATTCATTGTTCTAGATTGATTTTGGATTTTTCTACCCCAAAATCAGTTGAAAACAATTGGCGCCATCTGTGGGGAATCCCACAAAAAGCCTCCATCGTGGTTACCAAACTAGTTGTTGTGTGTACTCCAATACATGGCATCTGACATACCTCCTGAAAGTTTAATGGGGGATCCTATTAGGATGAGAGATGACAGCAATAGGGAGGGTAGTGATCCTAGAAGAAGGATAGTCCTCATCAACAAGGGTAAGGGTGTCAAGCAATCGACGGGGGTTCGCCAAGAGGAGGAACCTATTACGCACAAGCGTTGTGAGGATCTCGCCCACGCAATACTTAGTGCGGTTGGATCTCAGGCACCCGAAAGTTCACTTCCTCCGATGACACTAGAAGCTCCATCAATTCAAGTAGACGACCAAGCAATGGTCAGAAGAGGGGTACCCGAGGCCAGCAAGCCAAAACCTAGGCCATCGGGTACTCGTTCTAAGTTTCAAACCGTGAGTTCCCGCGACGAGCATTCCATCGCCTCTTGTAATTCCCACAGCAGCAAGGGTACGAGGTGTGCAAAGCGTACCCACAAGGATCTCCGTGAGAAGTTAAATGCCAAAAGGGCTTCCCAAATGGCGGCGTCATCATCGGGTACACCGGGGTTACCCCTCGAACTTGTGGAAAAGATGGAGAACTTGGAAGCCCAAATGAAGCTCTTCTCCGAGAGGCAAAATATCATAGCTGCACCAACGTCGATCACCTACCAATCGCCGTTCACTATGAAGATCCGGAAGGCAGCCCTCCCCGAGGCATTCACCATGCCCTAGATACCCTAATACTCGGGTACCACTGATCCCTCGGAGCATGCTGAGCTATACCGTGACCAGATGCTTATCAAGGGTGTAGATGAGAGCGTCATGTATAGGATATTTACACACATGCTCACAGGCCCTGCGAAGTCATGGTTTCGCTCTTTGAAAGCGGGTAGCATATCTTCCCTACACCAATTGTTATCCGAATTTACTAAAGAGTTTTCTTACGCTTTCTCCCAAGACAGGGTAGCCTCCAAACTTGCCTTTATCAAGTAAGGGGAAGCCGAGCCTTTGGTGGAGTACGTGACTCGTTTCCACCAAGAGGTACTGCGAACCAGAGCATTTGGAAACCAACACATGTTGACCCATTTTGAGAAAAATTTTCGGTTGGGTAAATTATGGCGTTCTTTTCAAAAGAAGCGCCCACTTTCATATGGGGAAGCCCGTTCCCTAGCGTTGCAGCAAGCGGAGATGGACGAGAAATGTCAATTGAAGCGCCAAGAAGATAAGGTCAACGTTGCAAAAAACAAGGAGAAGCCCAAAAGAATGGAGGTCCCAATACCGCGGGTACCCCGGCCGCGGAGCCCTCCACGAGTTGCCCCGCGGGGACGAGGGTATAACCCTCATGGTACCCTCTCACAGGGTTGAATACTTTGATGAGGCCGAGAACACCTCCTTGGTAGCTTCAAACCTTGATTTGGTGGCTGAGAAAAGGGCTAGAGCAGAATTGAGGACAGCCATATATCAATATCGTATCTCGGGTCTATATAAAAATAAAGGTACGCCATCGATCCTTCGAGAAAGGAGACTTGGTCTTGAGAATGGTAACTCAAAATACGAAGGTATCCTGCGAAGGCGCTTTTGGGGCAATTGGGAAGGACCTTACCGCATCGACAAGCCCGTTGGGACAGGAGCATATAGGCAAATTGTGAGGCACCCCTGGAATGCCGCGATGCTACGGAAATATTACTAAAAGATAGTGTCTAAACCTTTAGTCTTTTACTTTCTTTAATGCTTTCTTTAATGTTCTTGGTGGTCGGCCAAATGGGGTACCCCAAATGCCCTATTTTGGTCAATTGCAACTTTAGAGTTTCTTTAATTTTCAAATGAAAAGGGGTAGGAGGCCATGTGGTCTTCCATTCTCTTCATGGTAACAAAGCTAAGTCATGTATTGATCTACGCTTTCGTTATTTATAAATCCATTTTCTATCACAACAAATATGATGTGGGTTCTTTCTCCAGTTTTTACTATTTCGATCTTAGCACGCGGATTATATTCGTTTACTGCCATTATTATACACTCGCATCCAAGTATATGCAATTCTCGCCATACGCCAAAGTGGGCGGCAGAATGAACAGCCCAGGGATAGCCTTGCTGCGGAAGCTTAGCAAAGCTAACTGAAAAATTTAAAGAGAAAGAGGGTCAAAGAAGACCCGAGGGTGAAAAAATAGGCATACCCAAGCGTCACGAGGTTCAGCTTAGGTATGTGAACACCCACACCTCCGTCCTCTTACTCAAGCAGAGTAGGGGTAAGCTATCTGAAAATTTTGAAGAGAGGGAGGGTCAAAGAAAACCCGAGGGTGAAAAAATCGGCATACCCAAGTGTCACGAGGTTCAGCTTAGGTATGTGAACATCCACACCTCCGTCCTCTTACTGGAGCAAAGTAGGGGGTAAGTTATCCAAAAAATTCGAAGGGAACTTCGAAAGAATAAGAAAGTGATTGGTTGGACCAATTGCGCTTTCAACATTTGACCGAGATGTTGCGACAAATTTTAATTACCTATTTGAGAAGAAATCTGCCATGGTTACCGAGAAAGGCAAGCACCATATTTATCGATCCGTGTAAGGTATTAAGGGTAGCCCAATTCAAAGACAGAAGCGCTTAATGTTGAATATTTGAAGGGGTACCCCATTTCAAAAAAAGAAGAGGTACCCTAAAAAAATTAGCAATCTGGTCAAACATTCAATTGCGGAATCACAAGCATGCAAAGTACAAGAAAATCCAGGTAGCATAGTATCATGACAAAAAAGAGTTCTCAACAATACAAACATCCCAAGAAACCAAAAAGAAAGAAATAAAGTTCCAATGTCAAAATATGGATATATCCGAAAAACGAGAGCATAATAAACAAAGCCTACACCGAGGGGGGAACATCATCTCCAACATCCGTCTTCGGGAGGCGACCAGCAGAAGACTCAGAGGTACCTGGAATAGGAGCAGCCGAAGTAGGGGCCTCCGAAACAAGCAATGGCTGAATCTCGCGGGGTACCCCAGGTGACTCGGAAGAGGCACTCGACCGTGTTTGAGAAGACTTCTTCCTCTCCGCAATCGTCTTCAAAATTGTGGCCTTGTTGACGAATTTCTTCACACGGGGTACCTCCAATTCTGGATCCACACTCCACACCTCCGACATGATAAGTGAGAATGCGTCTTCTGTCATCGTCTTCTGTCGAGATAACAGCTCGTTGTTAGTGGCCTTCAACTCGTCTCGGTCCTTCTCCACCCGAGCTTTCTCTCCCAAAAAGTCAGTAATGCGCTTATGCAAAGTCTTGACTTCTCGGGCAAGCTGGTCCTCTCGAGACTGGCGGCTTTGGAGCTCACCCCTTAGCTTGTCCACCTCTGACTAGGCAGCGGCAAGGGAGTCGAGGTCCGGAAGGCAGTGGCTGAGAAGAAAAGATGCCTGCGAGTCATAAAGACATGTTAAGTATATATGTGTGGTGATACAATCGAAAAGGAAATTTTTGAAGGATACTCCCGGGGTACCCTAGGAAAGCTTACCTCCTGGGTAGCCCTAAGTGCTTGGCCATAGCGTTGGCTCAAGCTCATCTTGTCCGTCTCCTCGGCAATGTCGAGGATAACACTCTTAGCAGAGTAGTAGAAGCACCGAGCTAAGTACGAGACATCCTTGTTTGAGGCCGGATCCAGGTCACCCTCGCGTAGCTCTTCCAGGAAAGCGGAAACCATCCCGAATTTTCTCTTCTTCGGGCGTGGGGTACCCTTCAACCCACTATGGGAGGTACCCTGAGACTTCCCCTTCGCACTGGGAGCTCGAGGAGGACGGAAGCCTGTCGACGAAGCGGCCGACTCCTGAGATCCGGAGGCACCTCCCACTACCGCTTGGAAAAAGGCATCAAAAGCGTCCCCCGATGATTCCATATCTGCACACAAAGCACAAAAGTCATGCTAGCCAGATAAGTACGAGGAACTACAAAAGCAAAAATGGGAAATCAAAAAGAGGGGGAGCAAATTCAAAATGCGGTGGTGACGGGGTACCCCAATCCCGTGGATAATGATAGGGTACCCCTTGACTCCCAAGCCATACATGAGTTACCCCCATTAACAGGTGGAGAACTTCGGTCAATCAGCCCCGCTCTCCACAATCTACTCTCCTCCAGCACATCACTACCCCTTTGTGCACTGCGGGGTCTATCCACAAACCTGTTCACTTCCCTCCCCACCTCCTGAATTGGGCATGATCCTTTTGCCCATGTCACGCCTGCAAAAGCATAGAAACACGAGGTCAGCGAGACATTTATGTGAGAAGTTACGATAAAGAACCATGAGCAAGGGAAATACTTACTGTCTGCGTTGAAAAAATTTAGAACCGCCACGGGGTCACCTTTTTCGCCCAGTGTCTCGGTCCCCCACCTACCCTTAGTTACAAACCACCCCTTTCGGTAACCATTCTTCAAGACAGGGCTCCCCTCAACAATATGGCCATGGTCGCCCTAAGGGGAGAAGTAAGCCACGCCGGGGCCAATCGGTTTCTTAAATTGGTACAGGCCCCTCAGCTTCCTAATAGAAATGTCGCGCTTCACGACCTCGAACCACAACACCTGTAAGTTCGTGAGCGTCCTCCACCCCGGAAGGGACAGCTGCCCAGGAGCTACCCCCAGATAGCTAAACATTCTCATATAAAAGGGTGGAGGGGGAGGCGAAGCCCTAAATCGAAAAAGTCGATATGGAGAGCAATCCCCCCAGACTGAGGACACTCAGGCCGCTCATCCGCATGGGGTACCCTAAGATGAACAAACGAAGGAATGTTGTATTTTGCTCTGATTTGTTCCAAGTCCCCTAAAATGGCTCTTCGAATGTCTAGGGAAAAAAGGTTGCTAGATTTTGAAGGTGTGGCAGGGGAAGATGTGGAAGGCTGCTTCGAGGAACGAGTGAGAACCTTAGGCTTTAATGGCTTACTCTTTTTCTTAGGTTGGGGGGTAGGCCGCTTGTCAGGAAAGCGAGGGGTAATCCTAAGAGGAGGACGCTCAGAACGAGATATACGACTACCCGAGGATTCAGGGGAGGACCTATCCCCTTCGCTAATAGAGATGTGAAAGGGAGAACCCGCAGGGGAGCTGTCAGCCTTCATAACCCCAACTCTATGCCGCTTCCTCGCAAGCACCGTATGTTTCTTACCCATCTACTCTCCCCAACAATACACCCACAAACCCCCGGCCACACATCCACAAATCATTAACAACACACCCACAAATCCCCCCAGCCACACATCCACAAATCATCAACAATACACCCAACAGAATGTCCAACAACAACACAACCACAAACCACCCATCAACCATCCAATACAAACACCAACCACAAAAACAAAACAAAAAACAACAACAAACAAAAATAAAATAAAATTTTCTCTCCAAATGTGCAAAATGACGCCATTACAAACGTGCCAAAAGGGGGAGAAACGAAGAATGATACATATTATTCACCAGTTCAGCAGATCGGGATCGATGGTTGCAGGGAGACGAAACTGCAAGCAACCAAAAACGGTAAGTATAAAATAATAATAAAGCTTCAATTTAAGTAAATATTTATAAGTAAATATTTACATAAAAAAAAGAGAAGAAGAACAAAGGGCTGCAACCAAAACTGACGTCGGCTGTCGTGGTCACAACCGTCGAGAACCGACGCCGGAAAAACAAGAACAAGCATTCCGGCCAAAAAAAAAAGAAGGAAAACTGCGGGCAGCAACTGAGAACCCACGCCGGCAGCCATGACCGCCATCACCAAGAGCCAATGCCGGAAAAATAGGAAGAAGCAACTCCGGCTAAAAAAAAAAAAGAGGAAGTAAAAAAAAGGAGCTTGGAGATTAAAAAAAAAAAAAGGAAGCATAGAGATATAAAAAAAAAAGAGGAAGTCAAACAAAAAAAAAAGGGAAGAATGAAGCCTGGAGAAAAAAAAAGAGAAAGAAAAGAAAGAAGAAGAGAGAAGAAAAATGGAGGATTACCGTGACCGGGAACTCGCCGTGAACCGTCGGAAAACGCCACAAAGCTTGCCGAATCTGGGGCCCGAAACTGCCGCCGCAGTAACCGAAATCCACGCCGGGAAGCACTCCAAGTTAACACCGGCTGAGAGGAAAAGAAGGAAGAAAGAAGAGATGGAAGACGAAAAGACAAGAAGGAAAAAGTAGAATAAAGAAGAAAAAATGGAAAGGGGGAGGCGTTGGAATTTAGAGAAGAAAGATTAAAAGTTTTTGGGAGTGGCAAAATGAAAGAGAATAAAGGAGGAATGAGAAACGTGCAGAAGGTGATTTGTTTAAAAAAAAAAGCGTTGGAAGTTGAAGTGATCTAATCATTTTTTGAATTTTAAAAGCCAGAGTAAGTAAAAAGCCTCTGTAAGTAATTAAATTTGGTGGGAGGTTTTGTTGGAATTTTCAAAATCAATGAGAGAGAAGTTGACACACATCAGGGATTTTTTAATTGAACCTGGCAAATCACACTGCTCAAGAAAGGAATTCAGGGATGTCTGAGCAAGATCAGTATTTTTAAAATTCAAACTGTATGTCAACGGCTGCCACTTCCCCAGAAAAATGAGAAAAAAAAACATGAGGACAACTGCTCGTTCTCATAAAAAAAACATGAGGACAACTGCTCGTTCTCATAAAAAAAAAAAGAGGGCGGAAAAAGCAAAAGACAGACAGAAGATTTTTTAGTTCGAAGTACACAAAGCTTAGTCGAGGGAAGAGGTCAAGCAAGTCACCCCTGGTCCAACCGTATCGCCACGTGTCACTCACACCATGAGTTTCTTTTGTCTTAAATACTTCTTGCCAAAAAAAACTAGGGGGCTGTTGTTAGTGGGAAAAATATGAAGAACAGTAAAAGCGCCACGTGTCGATTAATGGAATGAGTTCAGAACAAATTGAGGTACCCCGTATAATCAGAGGTACCCCACGTGAATTGGGATACCCCGCGTGATATGAGATACTCCACATAGAGAGGGGTACCCCGCGTAATATGAGATGCCCCACAAAGAGATGGATACCCCAAATAGTAAGAGGTACCCCACGTAACTTGGGATATCCGACAGAACGATGTAAAAAAATCCTCTAAAATATCCACCATGAGAAACGTCTCCGCCTCCTAAAAGATTTTATTTCATTTTGTCATAAATAGGAATAAAAAACGATGTGCAAAAAGGAGGGACAGCCGCCTGCCATCCCTGCCAAAATGCTGGATATTGTACTAAGGACAGTGGTCCCCCAATCGCCTACCCGACAGCTGCTGCAGAGGTACCCCGGGACCACTCGCCAGCGCACGCCACGTCTCCAAATAATGAGATACGCCGCGAGCATGCACATAATGGCCCAAAAATCATGAAAACGGCAAGAGGACGTTAGCCAAAAAGGGTACGCCACGTGGCAGCTGAGGTACTCCATATATAAAGGTACCTAGATTTCATTCTCCAGCATGCTTTTTCCTTCCACCAACACTCATACTTCGAAAAAAAAGGCTTTTCTCCTTCCACCATTCACACTCCCACTCCAAAAAAAACAAGTTTTTTTTAACCTTAAACCCAAATTTACAGAGGGCTAGTTAGTTCTCTTTACCTAAAAAGCTTGAGTTTGCTAACTTGAGCGTCGGAGTGTGAACGCCGGGGTACCCCGGCTTCACTTCTAACCTCTCTTTCACTGTTTTGCCGGGGCGAAGCCCACTTCGGAGAATACCTTTTGTGTTGCTGACCTTCCATCATAGTTATCTCTTACTTCCCCCTTCTCACCTTCCTCAAATCTCGGATACACCACACCCCACACAACAAACTAGTGAAGTACCCTGTCTCTCCCAAAATAACAAATTCATCGTTCTAGATTGATTTTGGATTTTCCTACCTCAAAATTAGTTGAAAACAATTAGTGTTATTAATAATTAGGACTTCTTTAACAACACTAATCTCTCACTCAAATTCAACGGCCAAATTGTCGGCGGTTTGTGCTCGGCTGATCAAAAGCAAGTAGTATAGTTAGGGTTTAGTCTTGGATATAAGTTTAAGTATCCATTTGTAAAGAGGCGACAGCAAACTTCTAGGTGACTTCCTTCTCCTCATTATAACATTATATGGTCTTGAAAGTTTCTGATTATCCTTTGGGGTATATGCATATCCTAGAGGCATTCTAGCAGCATCATCAAATTTAAAGTATTAACTGCAACCTGTAGTTGTAGGTTTGGCTTCTAGTTTGGATTTAATATTGTGGACATACTGAAGATAATTGTTAAACACATTTATGAAATATTCATTTGGGCTTCACTATCAAGCTTATGGGGAGAGGAGCAAGATGGTGATGCATTCAACGGCTACCTTTGTGATCCCAATTCACAGTATGCAGGGAACAAACAACTGCCTCTAGATATTTTAAAGCTACTCCTTCCTGTTGATAACTGGACAAATCTTGAGAGATTCACATTAGATCTGGCTGTTTTGCTTTTTGGGCTAATTTTCTTTGAGGTTAACCTACATATCGACATGGTTGCCGTGTGGTTTGGTTCTATATCCATTAGGAATAATTCTTTTAGAGCTTGTGTCAGTGTTCTTTATTTTGCATGTGTCATTTGTTCGCAGGTGTGGCCAAGCCAGTTGCTAGTACCTTTAACAAGAGCTTTGACATGAGAAACATGTTGTGTTAGTACAATGCTAAGTGTTTGAGGGAAAAGTGCCACGTGTCGACTAAATAAGCGAGTCCAGAACGAATGAAGGTACTCCACGTGAATTGGGATACCCCGCATAAAATAATGTACTCCATATGGGAAGGGGTACCCTAAGTATAAAGAGGTACCCTCAGTAGTAAGGGGAATAAAATAAAGTATTCCGTATGGAAAGGGGTACCCTAAGTAGCAAGGGGTACCCCAAGCCGAGAGGGGTACCCCTCGTATATTGGGATATCCTACGAAATGGTGTAAAAGAATCCTCCAAAATATCCGCCATGAGCAACGTCTCCGCCTCCTAAAAGATTTTCTTTGATTTTGTCAGAAAACGGAATCAAAAACGATACGCAAAAGGGGGGACAGCCACCTGCCACAGTGCAGAATATTACACCAAGGACAATGGTCCCCAAACCGTCTACCCGACAACTGTTGCAGAGGTACCCCGGGACCACTCACCAGCGCGCGCCACGCCTCCAAATGATGAGATACGCCGCGGGCATGTATATAACGGCCCAAAAATCATAAAAGCAGGAGAAGGACGTGAGCCAAAGTGGGTACGCCACGTGGCAGGGAGGTACACCATATATAAAGACACCTAGGGTTTATACTCCAGAAGTTTTGGGACACAAGGTTTTCTCCTTCCTTCAACATTCTCCATTCACACTCCCTCTCCAAAAACCAGGTTCTCTCCATCCTTAAACTCGAATTTACAGAGAGCTTGCTAGCTCTCTTCACCCATAAAAGCTCGAGTTTGCTAACTTGAGCGTCGGAGTGTGAACGTCAGGGGTACCCCCCCGGCTTCACCTCTAACCCTCCTTTCACTGTCTTGCAGGTACGAAGCCCACTTCAAAGAGTATCTTGTGTGCCGTTGACCTTCCACCATCGTTGTCTCTCACTCTCTCCTTCTCACCTCCCCAGACCTAGGATACCCCACGTCCCACATGGCAAACCAGTGAAGTACCCCGTCTTCCCCAAAATAATAAATTCATTGTCTTAGATTGGTTTTGGATTTACTCATCTCAAAATCAGTTGAAAACACTAAGCATCTTTTTTCTGTTGAATCTGCCTGCCTGGCAATTTTTGGCACTGAAAACAGAGATGGTGCATTCTGGGTGAATATGCACAAGGCACAAATGCTCATGATGCAAAATCTGAGAAACTGAGATGGTGCACACACTCTTTCATCGCTCATCGACCTCCTGCAGACAGACTAGTGGCATTTAAATTGCTAGGTTTCCTTCCCTTCTTGTGGGCTAGGTTTTTTTTGTTACGATTTTCTTTTCTTTGGCAGAGTGTGTGACATCAATTTGGTGTAAATAACTCTTTTTCAAAAAGTAAAAATCGGTACTTGTGAAATTTATTTATGGCATTTTATGGAGTCCTCAAAGGTAAATTCTGTCAATCTATGCTTATGCATAGGCTGAGAATCTGCTCAAACGAAGAAGCATATGATGTGTAAATATGTAGATAGATGCCGATATTTTGTGGTGTTGATAATCTTAAACATCTTTGGCTTTTGGGAATCTTAAAATGGTGTTATGAGAAAGCAAATTGTTATCTAGTTTTTGAATATTTTTCATCCACTACTTCCAGCTGTGCCAGGGAGAAAACTGAAATGCTGTTACCTTGGAAATTTCTACCGGAGGAAGCATTGTAAATTTCAGTTTTACCAGAAAAGCAATCCCTCTGCCTCAACCTATTAATTTTCCTTTTTATTTATTTTTTAATCCTTTTTTTTAATTGAGCGAAAAGTGCAATACCATTTTTGCGCATAAAATTACCTGTAAATTCGTACAAGATTACCCAAGACAAACACAAGATACTAAAAGATAAATTTAATTTACTCAGGTCATTAATTTTTGCTTTAAAAAATTATTCATGGCTGTATGTCACCGCCTCCACCATCCTCCACTCCACATTCCCCATTCCATCTTTCACGTGTTAACACTTTTTTTCCCTATTATTTACAGTTATAAAGCACTTGACAGTTATAAAGCACGAAAGGACAAAGGAGAGCGTTTTTTTTTTTCCTCCAAGCGAAAAGGCTAAAGCAAAGTCAGCAGTACTACGGAGTACGGAGTACGGACACTTTTTGACAATTAACAGCTCAACAGTGTCTTAGGATAAAGCAAAGTCAGCAGTACTACGGAGTACGGAGTACGGACACTTTTTGACAATTAACAGCTCAACACTGTCTTACTCGGAAATATCCGTTTTCCAGCTGAAAAAGATAAATTAAATGACACGGAAATATCCATTTGTGGAGCTGAAAAAGATAAATAAAAGAGAAACCTGTTTGTTGCATTATTGGGTGCAAAACAGTAAACACAAAAAGAAACAGAGAGAAGAAAAGTTTTTAACAGCGCAATGAGAAAACAATTGAGCGAGTTATTGAATTCGAAGGACTTCGATGATGGTCAGAAAATTGGGTCGGAGAAGACCTTGAGAAGATGGAGATCTGCCTGCAATAGCCATAGAAGCTTCCATAATCTCCCCGGTCTCGACGAGCATCTCAAATTACAGGTGAATTATTCCTTTTATTTCTTTATTTTCTTTTTAACTATTGGTTAACTTATGATTCAAGTTAATTTGGGTTACCTTTACTGATTTATTTATTTATTTTAACTATATAAGTAATTTTTTATTTACTTATTTAGTTCTTTACCTAATTTCGTTGGGGTTAATGGCTAATGGGAAACTTTTAAAAATCGACCCTCGAATTTAAATGTAGTGTCAAGAGTGAAGGTGAATAGTACTAAATGATTGAATTTATGATACCAAACTAAAGGCTTTGTGTGTGTTATAGGAACAAGTTATCTATATATGTTGCTCAAAATCTGTACTTCACTTTACTGAAAATCTGAACCTGCAGTCAAATGAAGATGTGCCATCAAGTGAATACATTGTGACTGGGGCTGGCACTGAAGCTAGAAGATTTCAAGAACCCATTGATGATGTTGGATCCACAATCGGTGGCCTTGATGTAATGATAATTGATACTGAAACTTTTGTAACCTCACTTAAAATTGAATTTGGGATACCGAACTAAATGCCGTCTGTGTGTTACAGGAACAAGGTAGAGCTTCACCTGTCGTTCTGAAAGTGGTACTTCACTGTACAGAAAATCTGAGTCGGCGTTCAAATGAAGATGTGCCATCAAGTGAATACATTGTGACCGAGGCTGCCACCGAAGCCGGAAAACTTCAAGAACCCCCCGTTGATGACGTTGGATCCACCGTCAATGGCCTTGAGGTAATGATAATTTATACTGAAACTTTTATTCCTCAATTCAATTTTCAAATATCAAAGTATGCTCTTTTGATATTTGAAAATCTGAAAATCGCTCAGGTATCCATTTTCCTGTTTGGATTTGGATACATCGAGATAAGAACATTAAAGTTTTGCATACAATTGGCCTCCAATTTCTGAGATTAAAATTTTTTAACTTAATGAACGACAATACAATTCCATTGATTGAGATGTATAACTGCATTCTTTGTGTATTACAGATTTGTGAGCTACTTGGTAAATATAAGAAACGTGCACTTGCTGTGTTTTATCTTGTGTTGGAAGCAGCATCCTTTTTACTGGATATATTTGGGAAAAGTAAGAGGAGGATCCTTCTTGCTGCATTTCTATTGTCAGCATTTGGTTTTGCTATTACTATGAGTACGCATTCTTGGACCGTGAGAAGAAACATAGCTGCAACCAGAATGCATTTACAGAAGCGACTACTTATGTTGTTGGAAATGTCTTTCTCTTTGGTCCAGTTGATTGTTACGCTTATTTATTTTATTCTGGCGGAATTGGGTGTCAAGAACAATTTCAATACATCTGTTTTCCCACTGGTCTTTGCTATAATTGCTGCTGTGTTTACTTTCAAGTATGATGGGGAAGTTACTGATTCATCAGGCCTTGGCAGTGAGCTTGTGGCCCTAGCTGCTGGTAATCAGGTATGATTGTGAACACAGTTGTAATCATCAAGCTGCACTTGGTGAATTCGCATAACTTATCACCTCTATGACTATGAATTCCTACAAATATAAATAAAACTGCATGAGACTGTAAGCTTTTGCAATATTGTGGAAAGAAGGAAATATAAAGATTGTGAGATTGCATTGTGTAAGTCAATAATTTAGTCATATGAGGTCTATAAAAGATTGATTTAGCAATTTGTATGTATAATGCTAGGGTGTCTATGTAGATTTAGAAATCCTCTATGAAATTAACGATTGTTATAGCAGTACGGCCAAATCAGTACAGATACCAAATCTTTGATAGATTGCATCTTTTTAGGTTCATATGCCAAATATCACTCGCAATGAGGATCCAGAAGCAAACGGCAGCATGCATATGTTGGCAGACTTCCAATGATTTAATGAAGATGATTCTGAGAAAAGAGGTCCATATGCTTGTTTTTCACTCTGCCTTCAGGCTTGCTATTTCTGTCATGCTATTTGCACAAACTCTCTTTTAAGTTTTAGTACCAAGAACTTTATATATGTTAATAGATGAGTTTGTGAGTAATGTTTCAGTGGCTTATTTTAGGAGTCTCACAATTTGATTTTTGTTCCATGGTTAGGGCCTAGAGGAGGCATTTGCCCCCATTTGCTCATTTGATTCAGATTCAAGTTTTGGTCTTAAGTGTTACAATTTCAATTACTTTGTATTCGAGTTGGATAAATACCTGTAGTTTGGATTATACTACTCAATATATATGCATTATCTTCTCTGAGTAACTTTTTGTTTATGGAGCTCGTTGAGGGGATTAAATGATGGTGTTAGTATTTTGGTGTCCAAGTCCTTTGATGAAATTCATGAAACTTGTATTATGTCAATTAGAATAAATGAAGCTGTTTTGATTGGATCACAGAAGAAACTTTTGATGTGCCAACTAATTATTGATCGGCATGGTCAATTGTCTTAGGTAAAAGGTAATATGAATCTTTTTAAAAAGTGATTTTATCATTATCATTGTTATTATTATTATTATTATTATTATTATTATTATTTATTATTTACTTCTTGTTATTAACTTTAAAGCATTAATGGTAGGGTAATAATAGATCCTTAGATTTGTATGTTTTAATCATAACCATCCAGCCTCCGGTGACCAAGTTCACTGCAAAAGTAGCTTTTGTTCCTGCTGCATGGCGGGTTCTTTTACCAGAAGTTTTGCATTTCGCCTCCAGAAACTAGTTCAAATAATCAATTAACGTCACCATGCAATAAATAGGACATCCCACTAGCTATGTTTATGTTGCTAGTAGATGTACATTGGATTATTATTTTCTTGTGGTTGAAGATTCATCTGAACCAAATGGACCATGTAATAAAATAAATAAATATCAAAAAAGCAGAAGCACAAACAGAAAATTTAATATTTTTCTGACAAAATAAAGTGATAGGTGGGGGGCAGTGGAAGACTGACTTTTGATGACTCTTTGTCCGCCATTAGAGAATGACTGCAACCAAACCGTGTTTTTCACTTCAATTATTATTAGTATTATCAATAATTAGGGCTTCTTTATCAACATCGACCTATCACTCAAATTCAACAGCCAAAGTTGCCAGCGGGTTATGCTCGGCTGATCAAAAGCAAGTAGTATATGCTGGGGAATGTAATCATAGATAACGCCTTGCACAGCCACGTTCTCTGTCATTTTCTCATTTACTTTTTAAAAAGTAATTCAATTTGAGGATAGAACTCAAATTAATAAGGAATTATAATCAAATCGAATAGAATAACAACAATAACTTAGATTAGCAAAGAGGTGTTATAGGATAAACAATGCCTGTGAAGAATCCAACTTTAAATAAAAGAATTTCACATTTTGTATTTTATCTTTTCTCTTTTTACTTTTTTTAAAATTTAAAATAACCCTTTTAAATGTTTGTCAATCAGTAATATAATTTTTAAAATAATTGAAATTTTTACTAATAAAACTAACGTGCACCATTGATTAAATAAAATGGTATATATTTATTATATTATTAATTTTGTAAAAAAAATTATAGCATTATACAGGGACCACAAAACTATCATTTTTTACTGAAAAATTTAAAATTTAGTCAAATATGATCAATCTTAGATTTCTATCATAAATTTCTTGATAGAAATAATTTCTATCACCATCCTATCGTACATTTATGATAGAAAATAATTTTATCATAACTTCATCATTAATTCTTGATGGACAATAATTCTATCAGGAATTCGACATTAATCCTTGATAGACCTATAATTGTATCACAAGTCCATCATAGTCTTATGATATAAGCCATTTTGTTTAGAATCTATCATATAATGTTTGTTATCTATTGTTAGTTTTTTTATAGTTACATAAACTTATTTTACATAATTATGTTCAAAAAGAAGGTTTATGTGATATTTTAAAAAGGATTTCTTTATAATACTATATGTATTTTTACAACATTGATAGTGGGATTAACGTGGACCATTAGTTTTAAGTATCTTAATCTCAATCGTCAATTTAACATAATGGATAATTAAATAATTATTGAAAATGTAGCAGGTAATTTACAAGTTGCTGGAAAATGTTTTTTAATTTTAAATTAATATTAATTTAAAAAAAAGCCACACAAACCCAAAGGCTTGCTCAAATAGCCGTACAAATCCACTTAGTTTTATAAATAGTAATACAGACCCCTTAATTTTCATTAAGGACTATTATATTTTTTGATTTAAACAACCTAAGTAAATATAAATATAGTAATAAGATGATAATAATAATAATAATAATAATAGTAATAATAATAATAATAAATATCATATGATACAAATAAAATATTACAATAAGTATAATTAATCAAATAACTTGTATAGTGAATTTTTTTAATATTATGTTACTATTAATCCATCCCGATGGATTTATTAAAATCTACTAATTCAAAAATTAACTTTAAGATAGATATTAATAAAAAATATAATTAAAAAAGATATTGTAAATAAAACACTATAAATTTTTATAAAATGCTGTGAGTGTTAGGTTTAACTATTTTAATGTTCTATATCATACATCATACTTCATATGTTGATTTTGTTGAAGTGTTATGTTATTAACATTAAGCTTTGCATTTATAATGTGCTACAACTTTAATGTAAAATGTAATTGAAAAATCAAAACATTTTTTAGTAGAAGTAAATGCAGCATTTTAAGGCAATTTTAGTTGATAGTTTTTGTTGCTGAGAATCTCGTACTAGGTTTGTTTTCAGTACAGCATAGTCCCTTTGAACTTGGGGCTTTTGTTTGTAGGTTGATCAAGTGACTCTTAAGGGTTTATTGTGCTTCTGTTATGTCATTTGCGGCTGCGGCAGCGACTTTGAATCATGCCTCTGGAGGTCCCCGTACGTGTTTACTTCAATATTTGCGATTTATTGATGATTCATTAGTGTCAAATGATGTACTGTTCATTGGCATCTTTATGTATTGGTTGTATTACTTTCAAATTAGAGATGGAATCTGACTGAGGCAAATGGATTACAGGGTTAATGTTTGTTTGCACCTGATATAGTGTATGACTTGCACCATGGCTTATGTAACTATAAATCTTCTGCAGTTTCTTAATTGTTGCACTTAATTGTGTTTGGTTGTTCTCAAGAACAGTTCTTTGATTCTGAGAGCATGCTTTTATCATAATCGTTTCAATATAGAAGCTAGAAGATTCTTTTGGGTACACAGCACACAGTATCAGATGATTCGCATTTGTTTTTCTTAGATATGAAAGTTACTATTATTCCTTTTGAACTTTTGAATACTAACCGGACCAATATTGTGTGTCAGTGCGCTTTCTTATGAATTTACGGTTTTGAACTTTTGCTTTGATTTTGATCTGTACCCAATTTCATGATGGCTGATAAATGATAATAAGGTATGTTTTGTCGGGGACTGGGATAGTAATTTTGTCTTCATGTCATCGCAGTGTGTTGTATTTTATGATCTCATTGATATGTTTGGGCAGTTTGTGTTTTGCTCACTTTCTTCCTGTCCCAGCTTTATTTTCTGCTTACTTTGTCCTTTGTGTTCACTTTATAGGGGGATCCAATGATGCACTGAAGAGGGAATTATGGCATGCCTGTGCTGGACCTCTTGCAACCCTTCCTTGTGAAGGGGAGCGAGTTTATTACTTTCCGCAAGGTCACATGGAACAGGTTTGTTGACCTTTAACTGGAATCTGTCTCTGTTTGAGTGTTCTTTTAGTTTATATGAGTTTACTATTATAGAATGACAAATATGAATACCCTATTAAAAATTGCCAAACACAAAAAATGGAAAAAAAAAAAGAAAAGAAAATGAACAAAATGTAGAAAACACCCAAATTTTTTAGCAGAAGAATATAATGTGAACTTATGCATTCCCCTGTTTGAGAGTTGGTAATTTATGTTCCTCAGACATGATTTGCTTTATCCAGTATTTTATCAACTTCCTTGCTTCCAATGCTTTATTTCATTAGTCTGGTAAATATCTATCTATCACAATTTGCAGGTTAATAAATTTTTTCTTTCAATGTCGTAGAGACAAGAAAGTTTCAATCATATTTTAACTGATGCTATTTTTGAAATTTTCAGCTTGAAGCATCGATGCATCAGGAGTTGGAGCAGCAAATTCCCTCATTTAATCTGCCATCTAAAATTCTGTGTAAAGTGGTTAATGTTCAGCGACGGGTGAGTAATCTCATGATCATTCTATTATTTTTTGGGGAGCATGTCATTGTTCTTAAGCTCTGTTAAAAAGTTGTTTCCATTTCTAAGTCCTTACTTCAGTTGCTCTATTTACTTTGACTGTAGGCTGAACCTGAAACGGATGAAGTTTATGCACAAATAACTCTGTTGCCTGAACCTGATGTGAGCTTTCTTCCTTTTGCTCTAATCTTTTAATTAGCTAATTTAGAAACTACTAAATTTGTTAGCTTGTTATAGTTGCCTGCAATTCTTACAGTTTTCTTTCTTTCATGTCTGTCTGTGTTAATTTCACCAGCAAAGCGAGGTTACCAGCCCAGATCCCCCCATCCCAGAGCCTGAAAAGTGCACTGTTCATTCATTCTGTAAGACATTAACTGCATCTGATACGAGCACCCATGGTGGGTTCTCCGTTCTTCGTAGGCATGCAGATGATGGTCTTCCCCCATTGGTTAGCTTCAACCGTGAATCCATCATTTTTGTGTCAGATACTACAGGATGATATGTTGTATTTATAACTTGTTTGACTTGCCTGTCTCCTTGATCATTTCAGGATATGTCCCAGCAGCCACCTAGGCAGGAACTAGTTGCAACTGATCTGCACGGGAAAAAATGGCGTTTTCTGCACATTTCCCAAGGTTTGGCTTCAACTTCTCTGACTGGATATAACACTTTGTTGCTTAAGTTGAAGCAGAAACATTGCTGCAGCATGCTTTATTTTTAAAGTTTGCCTGGTTCATGTATTTTGTTAATTATTGTATCCAATGTACTATAAATTACACATGGTTTCTGGAAATTTGAGGATTTTGATACAAAGTCAAGGTTTCCTATCACAGGTCAACCAAGGCATCACTTGCTCACCACTGGGTGGAGTGAGTTTGTTAGTTCCAAGAAATTGGTAGCAGGCGATGCATTCATATTTCTGAGGCAAGTACTGGTATATCTAATATGAAATGAAGTATGTTTTGTTTCGTTGCTTTATTTCCTATATTTATCATTTTCGCTATTGATAACTGTTTCAGAGGGGAAAATGAGGAGCTGCGTGTTGGGGTAAGGAGGCACATGAGACAGCAGACAAATATGCCATCTTCAGTTACATCTAGTCATAGTATGTATCTTGGTGTACTTGCAATTGCTTCTCATGCCATTGCAACTGGAACGCTCTTTTCAATCTTGTACAAACCAAGGTATTTTCCTTTGTGCAATCTGAAGTTTGACAAGTGAAACATTTCCAATTTTTGAATTGAGAGATAGAGTAAAACTTAGGACTAAATGCCCAAAGCTCAATGTACAGGCATGAAAAAAGTTTTTAAAGTTGTGTTACAAACATCGAAATTTGCCAGTACTGCTATAGTTTGGGCTTTTTTTTTTTTTTTTAAATCCCTCTATGTTCTATCATGCTATGTATTTTTCGAATTATCATTATTAATATTTTTCAATAACATATTTTTGACATAAAATATAATTATGTGCCAGAACTAGCCGGTCTGAGTTCATTGTAAGTGTTAACAAGTATCTTGAAGCTAAAAAACACAAGCTTTCTGTTGGGATGAGGTTCAAGATGACATTTGAGGATGAGGAAGTTCCTGAACAAAGGTAACCTTCCTTTCTATTTTTTTTTTTTTTTTGTAGAAGAGGAAGTTAAATGACATTTATTAACCAATTTTATCATCGTTCCACAGGCTCAGTGGTACTATAGTTGGAGTTGGGGATTGTAAAAGTTCAGTGTGGCCAGATTCAGAGTGGAGATCCTTAAAGGTTAGCAAGTTCTTTTCCTATACACCAAGTTAGTTTTGAATTCATTCAAAGAATTTACTAAGGTGGCCATTCCAATATTCCACTCGGTTTCATCCACACTTTTATACTGATCAAATTAAATAGTGGCTTTTAAAATTTCGAATTTTTGAGAAGATTAGGTGTTTGTTTCCTTTGTAACCGGTCAAATATTTCTGTGTTTTGAATTTTGGCGGGGCAAACTCTGTGTGGCCCGGTTGACTTTATCATGTTTCAATTTTATGTTAGGTTCAATGGGATGAACCTTCATCAATCTTGCGACCAGAAAGAGTATCATCGTGGGAATTGGAGCCACTTGTTGCAACTACAACTACTACAAATGCTCAACCAGCTCAAAGGAACAAACGGTCACGACCATCTGTTTTACCATCGCCAGCTGCAGATATCTCTGTCCTGGGTATTATAGCTTTAGATATGATGCATCTTCTTCTTATTCTTCTTTACTTTAGTTGCTAATCTTGTCTTTCTGCATTTATGTGGAAATCTCACGTTGAATCTTCAGCTTTCTCATACCGTGACTCACCGCAAGGACGCGACCTCTATCCATCACCTAAGTTTTCCACTGCCACAAAGGGCAACCATTTTGGTTTTAGTGGAAATAACTCACTGGCTGCTGTTTCCAGCAACACAATGTACTGGCCTAACCGTGCAGAAAATGTAACAGAATCATTTGCTCCAGTTGTAAATGAAGAATCCAGTGAAAAGAGACATGGCAATGGGAACACCTGCAGGCTATTTGGCATTCCGCACGTTGACAACTTGATTGTAGAAGAAGCTTCACCTGCTTTTACCATGTCTGGAGCAATGGGGGATGATCGAGCAATTCCATGTTTAGATACAGACTCTGACCAGCATTCTGAACCATCAAATATTAATCGATCTGATGTTCCTTCTGTAAGTTGTGATGCAGAGAAATCGTGCCCTGAGATCTCCTCAGGAGTCTCAAAGCAGGCAGATTCGAAGTTGCACAAAGGCAATATGGTTGCTTTCTGTTTTAACTTTCCTTTCTTAACAAGCTAGCATGTATTAGATAAGATCTCAGAAAGGGCTTTATTTTCCTTTTGAAATTTTAGTTTTTGTCTGCCTGTCAGGCATCCTCTCTGTCTATGGAACCGGTTTATAATGTCTCTCCGAATGGGAAATTTAGAAGAAGAATAATGTCATGGCAAAAGGGTGAGCTTTTGGGAAGTGGGTCATTTGGGTATGAAGGCCTCACTGAGTAAGTGAAATCTGTTCCTGTATTAATGTTCTTGGAACTTGTGAAAAGGAGTTTTATTGTTCTGATTGTATTTCAATACCCATTTGGTTACATAGCCTTATTGATATGTACCTGCCGAAGGTTTTTAATAAGTTAAAAGGGTGTACAATGTCGGATTAGAAGGAAGTTTCTAGGAACTGATTGAATACTTTTTCTGCTTTCTGAACAATACTACAGGAAAAGTGATAGACTTCATGATGAGACCTCGATGGGGTTTTGAGTATGCTACCTGAAAATCTCCTCGTCTTATTTCTCAAGATAGTCATGCAAGATGAATTCAATTTAGTTTTTTGAGGCAGATAAATTTGGTGATGAGCTAGATTGGATATTCTTTTCATAGATTGGATATTCTTTTAATATTCTTGAACAATGAACTTTTGCAACTATTTTACCATTTTCTTCTAAATATTTCTAAGATTTTGAGGTGTATTTTATTTGTTTTGCAATGAATCCATATTCTGAAAGTGGTTAGTTTTATATTTATGTGGTCAGACTTAAAAAGATTAACTTGGCCTTGTGTGCCATCTTTGATATGCATGTTTATGTGCAAGCATCCATGAGCATATACCTTTTTTTTTTTTTTTTAGCAACTTCTCTCATGCTTTCTGGTTTGTTTGCAGTGATGGATTCTTTTTTGCTGTGAAGGAGGTTTCTTTGCAGGATCAAGGAGCTCAGGGAAAGCAGAGCATTCTTCAACTTGAGCAGGTGGGATGATTAGTCTTGTCCTGCTGGGACTCCATTACATATTATTCTGTAGTCTTTTTCTCTGATTTAAATTACAAATCATGCAGTTGCATATTTTTATTCTGCCTCTAAATAGCTACATGGCAAGATCATTTCTCTGATAATATGTTTATTGGCTCAGGAAATTTCTCTTTTGAGTCAGTTTGAACAAGAGAACATAGTTCAATATCTTGGCACAGAAAAGGTATATGTCTATCCTCCGTGCTTGCTTTTTTTTACCTTTCATTTCCTCATAGTAATATTTGTGAAGTGAGGGTTAGAACTGTGTGCTTGTAATGACATTTATAGACCCCTAACACCTATAATTTCTGGAATTTGAAGCACTGTGAATTAATGCATGTTATTGACCTTAGCACTATTTGAATTTTTTTTTCTCTTTTAAGTGAAATTATACTGTCATTGTCCTTATCATTAACATAATCAATTGGATTAAGTAGTCATACTTGACAGGAAATACTTCAGAATCAAAGTTTTATGCTACAATTAAATCGCCAGTATTCCCAAACTATCCATATACCCGTGGGAAACTTTATTATTGCCAGCTTTAATTTCTTCCTGCTACATTTAGTTGTGCAATTCATTATTATCTGGCATTTCAGTATATATAAACCTATCTCGTTTGTTTACAAAGAACAAGGAACTTCCCACTAGTCCTAAATTTGAAGAAATGTGCAGCCCTGTTGCACACTGTGTGTGGCATATTAACTAATTTTTTGAATTTCTATGGAATTTGTCTCTGTTGTATTAAATTATCCTTTTATATCTGGTTGTTTAGGTGTGCTTATTTCATTTCTGGCTTTTTAATTCTAAGTCACCAAATGATCTCAGGATGAAAATAGGCTTTATATCTTCCTTGAGCTTGTAATGAAGGGTTCACTTGCAAATCTTTATCAAAAGTACCACTTGAGTGATTCTCAAGTCTCTTCATACACAAGGCAGATCCTGAATGGCTTAGCATATCTTCATGAGCGGAATGTGGTTCACAGGTGATATAATTCATTTGGCTGCCATATTCTCAGTTCATTTTCCTTATCATGATGTGTCCTCTCAATATTCCACATTTTATGTCATGATGTCTCAGTGCAAATAGATGTAGCATTGATGATTGTTTATGCAGATAGGAAATCAGTTCTTTCTCTTGCTGTTTGTTTGCAATATGTGATTATTTATACCATTCGTTTTCTTTCCAAATATGCAGCTTTTTGGAGCTCAATCTTTAAAACTAGTCTGGAAACATGCATATTATTAAGCATTTCTATTGATGATACTTTGTAAATAATTTCCTGATGGTATTAGAAATAAGATGTTGCAGAGGAAAGGTTGAGAAAATTGGTAGAAACAAAGAGAAAAAGGTATAAGCGTACAGAAATAACAAAAGAGCATTTAAAGTAGTAGGATGTTTTGTAAACCGCTAACCATGTTGAATATGCATTTTGAAGAAATAATTGCAATCATAACCATTTGCAGATAGTTTTAATCCCTCACACAGAAAATTACATTCTCAGTTGCTGCAAATCATGGATATTGGTTTCATTCAAGGTTAAACAGAAGATAGCAATAACGGAGGTTGTTATTTGTAATTGAGGGAAAGTTTGCTTAACTGTTATCGTCTTGCAAGGGTTAATCATAACTTAGCAGCTGCAGAGTTTCAACAGAATAATAATCTAGTATCTTCTTAGTGCGTGTACTGGGGATGAATTTATAGACAAGGTGAATCTCAGTTGACGAGAGTAAGAAATTCTTCTCTCAGCAAAATGTTATAAAAATGCTTATTCAGATAGCTCACTGATTGTTTACAGACTTCCGAAAATTGTTAGAAAGCGCGTGGAGATGAATAAATAGCTTGTGTGAATTATTTTTTAAAGAGAAAAAATGAAATCGATTTCCAGGCTAGTTATGTGGCCGGTCTATTTTTTGGGCTAATATAATTGTGGCAGGTGAACTTAGCAATGACACTTGAAAGTTGCTTTTGTTATACTATTTTAAGCATGTCTCTTTTAAAATTTGTCTCTTTTCATTTTCAAGGGATATCAAATGTGCAAATATATTGATAGATGCTAGTGGATCAGTAAAACTTGCGGATTTTGGGTTGGCAAAGGTAGTTAATCTCTCCCCCTCTTTGTGAAACTCATGAATGCTACTGAATTTAATGCAATATATTTGATCTTTTCAGGCAACTACGATGAATGATCTCAAATCCTGTAAAGGAACTTCATTCTGGATGGCCCCTGAGGTTTTCCTCTTCTGTTGTGGTCTGATTTATATAGACCAAATCTGATCTATTCTCTGAATGTCCATCATTCACAATCGAATTTGCATGGTCTAAAGGTTTAACTGATCTACTTGTTTATAACCATTGATATCTTGGTCATTGTCAAATTTGAGAGCTCTGGGACACATAAAATCTAATTTTTCTTACCTTTTAGCTTGAGATGTTTGCCGCAGTTTTTAGGAGGTTAATTTTTGAATTTGACACTACTGCGTTTTTATAGCTTGCTTTTGTATAGTTTTAAAGATTGCAAATCAGATCCTCTACCTTCTTTCATTTGAGTTTTGAAACATTATCTGCTCCCGATCATTTGAAGTTGATGAGAAAAAGCCTCTCTTTAATGTAGATGTAGATAATACTAGTCCTATAGTTGGTATTGGTACACACATTCATAAAACATTATCGCCCAGACATAGGACCAAAAACGTGGAAACTGGCTCATGGTAAAGAGTAAACATCTTTTCATTTATCATATTGACACATACCGAATATGTTTCCATTAGACATTTCAGGCTAACAAGATTAGTTTTTCTTTTTAGGTTGTGAATTCAAAGAACGACGGCTATGGACTAACTGCTGATATATGGAGCCTTGGGTGTACTGTGTTGGAGATGTTAACCCGTCGGCCTCCATACTCTCACTTGCAAGGCGTATGTAAAAAATTTTCATATATTAAAATTGATTTGCTTTCCCTACTTTTCCATGTGTATTTTATATGCCTGTTTTTACTACTTTTCCATGTTTTATTTTATATGCCTGTTTTTTCTTGTTAAACATCTTGTGATTTGTAAAAGGTTGCATCAGTTTTGATTTGGTGCTTAGTTGCTGCATAATTTTGTGTGTTGGCAGGTGCAAGCATTATTCAGGATAGGCAAGGGTGAACTTCCTTCAGTTCCCAGCTCATTATCGAGAGATGCCCGGGATTTTATTCTTAAATGCTTACAAGTTAACCCAAATGATCGGCCTACTGTAACTGAACTAATGGAGCATCCATTTGTAAAGAGGCCAGTGCAAACTTCTAGGTGACTTCTCCTCATTATAACATCATGCAGTCTTGAAAGTTTCTGATCATGCTTTGGGGTTTACGTATATCCTAGAGGTAGTCTAGCGGCATCATCAAATTTAAACTGCAACCTGTAGTTGTAGCTTTGACTTCTTGTTTGGACTTAATATCATGGACACACTGAAAATAATTGTTAAATACATTTATAAACTATCCATTTGGGCTTGCAACTTCACTTTTCAAGCTTATAGGGAACTAAGAAATGGGGGAGCAAGATTGTGATGCATCCAACTGCCTTGGTGATCCAAATTCACAGTATGAAGGGAATAAACAAGTTCCTCTAGATGTTTTAATGCAACCCCTTCCTGTTGATAACTGGAAAAACCTTGAGAGATTATTGCTTTTTATACTGATTTGCTTTGAGGTTAACCTACAAGTCAGACATTGTTATTGTGTCGTTTGGTTCTATATATTTTAGACTTGTGTTACTTTTCTTTATTTTGCATGCGTCCTTTGTTGGCAGGTGTGGCCAAGCCAATTGCTAGTGCTTTTAAGAGATTTGAGCTGAGGCACATGTGGTGTTAATACAATGCTAAGCATCTTTTTGCCGTTGAATCTACCTACCAGGCAATTCTTGGCACGGAGAACAGAGATGGTGCATTTTAGGTGAATATGCACTAAGCACAACTGCTCATGGTGTAAAACCGGAGAAACTGATATGGTGCACACATCAGTGGCATTTAAATTGCCAGGTTTCCTTCCCTTCGTTCGGGCAAGGTGTTTTCCATTACAGTTTTCTTTCCTTGGGCGGAGTGTTTTGACATCAATTTGGTGTAATAACTCTTTTTCGAAAGGAAAAGTCAGTACGTGTGAAATTTTTATGTTGCATTTTATGCTAAGATCTCTCAATATATGCTTATGCATAGGCTGAGATGATGTGTAAATATGTAGTTAGATGCCGATATTTTGTGGTCTTGATAATCTGGAATCTTAAAATGTTGTAAGAAAGCAAATTGTTATCAATTCTTCCGGACGAAGCATTGTGAATTTCAGTTTTAGCAGAAAAGCAATCCCTCTGCCTCTGCTAAGCCACTCAACTGAAGCTTCAATAAGAGTTTACTCTTGCAGATTCAAATTCCAAGTGATGTTCCACAAATCAAACCTTTTTCCGGTAAAGCATCTATGAGGCTGTTGTAGTAGCTTATTCCTTCTGGATTAGGTTCCCCTGTTCCATCTGTTAAAAGATAAATTCAAAAGCAACTAGTAAGTAGTCACATCTGACAAAGAACTATGGAAAGGAAAACTCATGGACTCTATTTGTTTTCTTAACTAACTGGGAAAGGTTCTTGGCCAAGATATTGAGAATCTGTAAGCATCCACTCCCAAATACTTCATCAAATCTATTTCACTCTGTAAAGATTGTGTTTTTACCTTTCAATTGCTAGCAAGAGACGGATCATACTTTTGGATGACTTGTCATATTTTTTTCTTTTTTGACTTTTTCCATATTGTCTTCTTCGGAAACCTTTTTTATTTATTTTTTAATTCTTTTTTTCTTTTATTTACGGAAACGAGTAATTCTATTTTTGCGCATAAAATTATTCGTGGCTGTATGTCGCCGCCCTCCCACTTTTCCCGCACGTTCCTCGTTCTATCTGTTACGTGTAACACAACAAACTTTCTTTTTCCCCCTATTATTTAATGCTAATCAATTACATTGGCAAAAATACTCACTTAAATTGAATCTTCTTTACACATGCTGAAACACTAATAGAAGCTCTCATTAGTAGTATCACTAAAATAAAATTGAACCTTTAGACGTACAGATTAGTTAAAAAAAGTAGATTACTTCACAATTCTTAAGATATTGTAATACCACAAAGATAACAAATTAAAATAACAAGAGTTCAATCTCTAATTTTCAACCATTTCCATTCATGTTATGAATTATTGTTTCATATCACATTTTTATTTACTCATGTGATTAAAGAAAACTGTAACGAGCATATCAAAATCCTCTGAATGAAAAATTAAAAATAGAACTCAAGAAAAAAAATGAAAAAAGAATGAAAATTTGGAGAGGTTGGAACAAGTGACTGATCAGGGACAACATTCATATTAGGAAGCAAACAAAATGTTCATGCATAACAATTTAAGAAATATTAAAGAGCCAAAAAACAAGGTCATCACAGCTAATCTAAATAATCAAAACCATATTTCAATCCATAAACAATGACACGAGATTACATAAAATTTGAGAAAAAAAGAAAAGTGCCACAAATCAAACACTGGAGAGTGGAGATTGAAATGGAAATTGAAAAATGCCAAATTAATTTGGCATCACTTCCAATTTATCCATCGCCATGTAAGTCACCACCCATTAGTGGCAAATTTTATCACAAACATATACTAAAGACAACACTATTTTTTTATTTACATATTAGATTTTATAAACAAAGCATAACAATACAGAGCATACTATAAATATATAATATCCAAAACCGTTCAAATTAAATGTTAAAATGACAGAGCCTGAAAAAAGAGAAAACTTACGATTCTAAAATCTTAAGCTCTAGCGTTATCAAGGAGAACACTTGCCAAAAGATTCTTGCATTGCATCGATGCCTTCAGCAGCTTTAAACCACAACCAATAACCACCATTCAAAGATTAGGGGAAAAAAAAAGATCTAGATTATTAAACATATGATCCCAAGAATTAAATCACTAAGAAAATAACTTTAAAAAATTACCTCATCAAGGCCAAAATTGAAAATTTTCTCCTAAAGGTTTCCCAGATCCATATCAAACTTTTCATACAAAGTGACACTAGAGGTCACATATTTTTTTTTAAAATGTCCACAGATTTGGATATTGAAATAGAAGTTGAAGAGTGGAGACATGAAAAATTAGTGTAGAGTGGAGATTATAGAACATTAAACACTAATTAAAGAAAAAAATGGCAGCTTGAGTTGAGAACAGAGAAAGAGAGAGAGGAAAATGAAGAATTTTGGTTAGAGTGGCTAGGGTTTTTCATGAAGTAAAATATGAAGTATATATACTTTTAATAAAAAATTAAAAATTTTCAATTTTATAGGTTAAAAATAAATTAAATATTCCAATTAGCGGGAGTTTTGCCTGCCTAAATGAAAAATTGTTCATTTCATTTTAATTTACTTATGTTAGTAAATTAATTTGATATAATTATACTTATTTTATAATTTGTATTCTAAATGCTACTTATTTTTTTTATTGTTATATTTCAGTGACACTTGATTTATTACTAAAAAAATTGTAATTGTTTCATGCTTAAAATATATAATGGTAAATATAATAAACACAACATTATTTAGTTGTATTCGAATTATAGTTTTTCTTGTGGGTGCCACCTGATTAAGGGTTGGAACTATGCTCACATAGATGAAGAGGAAATTGATTGTTACTATACTAAGGAATAAGAAATAATTATTATCTATGTTACGTTGTAATTACATTATGAATTTAAGTGAGTACAATCATGGGGTATAATTATCTAAAAACATGTATATATAATCATTTATAAAAACTTGGCGTATGTCCCGAATTAAATCATGTTGAAGGTTTTTTTTTTTTCGAAAAGAAAGTACACCTTTCATTGAATTAAGAGAAAAGAAACAAAACATCCTCTGGAAATTCATCCAGCCAAATACAAGGGTCTGACTTTTTTAAAGCCAACTTTGCCAAATCATGCGCTAAAAAATTACACATCCTAGGGACGTGCTGAGCTTTAAAATTCTAAAAGATTTTCTTGGCTTCTAGAATGTCAAAAATCACCCAAAAGGTCTCTGTCAAAGTGCTTCTCTTGTTATTGATTAGCTCTATCACCCCTTTAGAATCAGACTCTAAGATAACTGAGGTTGCCCCTGCCTTGGCAGCTGCTTGCATTCCCCACAAAACAGCTTTTGCCTCACTCAACTCCATATCTCCTGAGCTCTTAAATGTGCTGACAGCTGCAGCAACTGTTTCTCCCTTATGGTTTTTAAATACTGCTCCCAGCCCAGCAAGATAATTCACCCTATCCATAGCAGCATCAACATTTACCTTAAGCAATCCTTCTTCGGGTGGACTCCATTGGCTTTGCTGAACATTGTTTTGATTTGTTAAGAAATTCTCTTCTGGTTGCTTTATTCTTTTGACAGATTCAGCAACTGTAACAGCTTTAGCCATCAATATTACCCGGTCATCATATTTTCCTTTGAAAATGAGATTATTTCTAGCACTCCAAATAATCTACAATAAAGAAGCTACCAGTTCACCACTCATATTCTTTTGCTGAAAATGTGCAGAATGCAAAGGGTAATGACATCTGGAAAATTAGCCCCTTGAAGGACACTTCCTAGAGGTGACTTTTTCCAAACCTTTCTAGCGATTTTGCAGTTCACAAGAGCATGAACTGTATTGTCCCACCCACTCCCACACACTGGGCAGATGGCCTCCTGCATCACTCTTTTCTTCCATAGGTTTTGTGCTGTAGGCAAGATATTCTTGGCTACTCTCCAAAGAAAAATCTTTACTTTTTCAGGAATCTTCAGCTTCCATATGACGTTCCACTGGCTTGGGTTCAGGTTGGAGCAGCTAGGAATGCCTTTGTGCTTTTGTCCTAACGCCACTTGATAACCACTCTTCACCAGGTATTGACCTCTCTTATCATAGTGCCAAAACAAAATATCCTCACTCTGCCTTCTCAGTAAAGGGATTTGCACAGTGAGATCTGCATCATCTTTGCGAAAACATTGATATATGATATGTTCATTCCAATACCTATTTCCATCAATCAACTGAGGAACACAAGTTCCACTGGGCAGATTTGGAGGGGTTGTGGGCTTAAAGGTTGTTGGCCTAGGGATCCAGTTGCTGTTAAAAATATTTATATGCTTTCCATCCCCAATTCTCCATCTACACCCTTTTTTCAGCACCTCTCTTCCCCATAATATACTTCTCCAAATGGAGGAGGGTTTAGAGCTCAAACTAGTTTCCATGAAGGATGAGTGCTTAAAGTACCTTGCTTTCAAAACTCGAGCCACTAGTGAATCCGATACTTGAATGAATCTCCACCCTTGCTTCGCAACTAGAGCTTGATTAAAACATGAGAGGTTCTTAAAGCCCAAACCTCCTCTAATTTTAGCTTGACTCAAGTTTTCCCATCTTGGCTAATAAATACTTTTCTTCTCTTTAGTCGAACCCCACCAAAATTTAGCTATCGCTCCTAACATATCATTACACAAACCCAAAGCTTCTTGTGGAATGTGGAAGGTTCTTGCTCCTTGCTCCTTACTCCTTACATATTCATCTTGACCAATGAATATTGCTCCTTGCTCCTTGCATATCATTAGCTATCGCGCCTTGAGGGGTCGTGGAAGGTTCTTGTTAACAATTATATTTGGGTTCTCACATACCCCACTTTTAAAACACTGTATTATCTATTGCATATTTGCATGCACGCGCACCCACAACATAAAGCGAACTCATTCTATAATGACAGTAATAAAATTTAAAAATTAAGATCTTGAAGTGAGTGTGGAGAAAAATTTACATAGATCAATCCTAGAGAGTAGGTTAATCATTGATGTTCTCTTATTTAACAGAGCAGTGGGTTCTATAAATTTTTAATATTAAATATTGATAGTTGTAAGTTGGAACCAACTTGTTGAGATCGCTGAATAGTACTCACTTGTGATCCCATAATCGAAACTACTGAAGTGGTAGGACTAACTTATTGAAGTCTTTTTGGAATTGCCATGTTCATGTGGCAAAAGAGGCCACGAATCAACTGGCAAACACCACCAAGTCAGCGGGTGATCCAAAATCACCTGCTATCGGAGATGTTAACCCATTGTCCTCCACACTCTGGCTTGGAATAGGTACGAAACACATTATCGTATATTCAAATTGATTTAATTTCCCCAAATTTGCATGTTTTATATGCAAGTTCGTTCATATTAAACATCTTGTGATTAGGAAAGCTAGCATCAGTTTTGATATGGCATTTAGATTTTGCTTAATTTTGTGTGTTGGCAGGTGCAGACAGCATTCAAGATAACTGGGGGTGAACTTCCTCCAATTCCTGACTCAGTATCGAGGGATGCCCGCGATTTTATTCTTAAATGCTTACAAGTCAACCCTAATGATCGGCTTATTGCAGCTCAACTAATGGAGCATCCATTTGTAAAGAGGCCGTTGCCAACTTCTTGGGGACTGCCTTGTCCTCATCATTTCATCATGCAGTCTTGAAAGCTTCTGATTATCCTCTGGGTTTCATGTATAGGTAGTCTATCATGACCCAATTTAGGGCTTGTTTGGTATTGTTGTAGGGTGGTTGTGGCTTCAAAGCCAAATTGAATTTCTCCCATAGTTATTGTTTAGTAACGGAAAAAGGAGAAAAAAATAGAGAGTGGAGGCATTACTTTTATCTCATCCTTAACTTCCGTAAATGGAGGAGAACAAAGGGGAAAAGAGGGGAGTGGGTTGTCACCTTAAAAGGATGATTTATTCATTTTTTGGGGGGGTTCCAGGGCATCTTTTTCTCTCTTACTCTCATGGAAAATCCTTTCTTTTACACTATTTCATTCTTTTGCAAATTACTTAAAAATCTTTTGGTTTTTAAGGCAATGTTTATTAAGCCATATGAGTGGTGGTACAAGTTTTTTGGTAAAGGCCCAAAAACCGACTTGAGCATTGAAGGGTTCATATCGGAAAAACTTTCGGCGCCTCTGACTGTCTTCTATGATTTCAGGTATTTGTAGGTTAATCACTAGTGGTTGCAGGACATCTTGACGATTGACCAATCGATTCTCTACCAAATAAATCTAATGCTGATGCGGGAGTCTGGTAGCAAGTCGCTAACCGACTCAATCGGATTTCGGCATCAATAGTTGTTTGATGAAAAACTTATAATACATACACTAATTTTGAGAAAAATATAATTTATGAATCATATTATTTTAGCACAATCAACTTTTATATCATAAATGCATGTACAACACCAAATAGACCCTTGAATTATTAATTGCATTTAGCAGCATCGACATAATGAAAATAATTGTTAAATACATTTATAAAATATCCATTTGGGTTTACAACTCCCACTCTCCAACTTATGGGGAGCGAGAAATACAGGAGCAAGATTGTGATGCGTCAAACGAACCCCAATTCACAGAGTGAAAGAGTATGCAAGTGCCTCTAGATGTTATAATGCAACTCCTTCCTGTCGATAGCCGGTCAAACCTTGAAGGATTCATAATGGATCCGGCTAGGTTGCTTCTTATACTAATTTGCTTTGAGGTTAACCTGGCTACGTGTCCGCATGGTTATTGTGTCATTTGGTTCTATTTCCTTTAGGAATAAATTCAATGCTAGTGTTACTGTTGTTTATTTTGCATAAATCTAATAAAAATATCATTGACTTTTGACTTTTGTTTAAGAGGGTAGAACCAAATATATCGGATGAAATGATCTACAAAAATGACATAATATTTAAATCCATTATTTGATATAATTGGAGATGTCCAAACTTCAAAGAAGATAGTTTCAAGGGGTTGAGAAGATATAATGGTGGACTGGGAGAGTGACAGTTTGTGGCTTTTATTACTCAAACAAGCATTACATGAAAAATTGTTGGAAAATGAAGAAGAAAAATCAAGTTTATTTTTGGAAAAAATTTGTTTCAGAATATGGAAAGCTGGGTGTCCTAATCTTTGATGCCACTTAGATAGAGTTGTTTTGATGTTGGAAAAAGCAAGCAAGGGTGGAGATACCAGCCACTCATAAACGCCATCTTTAGTGTTGCCCTTCAGAAGTGTTGCCCCCGTGTGAATGTTCTTTACAAAAAAAGCAGTTAGTAAGAATTCAATAGAGACATTATTGGAAGTGCAGAATTGAGGGATGGAAATGAGATTCTTTTTCATAGCAGGAACACAGAGGACACTGTTCAATAGTTTTATGAGTTGTGTGGGGGAGAGAAAGAACCGGTATGAGTAATGGAGAGACCTGAGCCATCACCGATCATAATGTCATCGGAGCCATTGTATGGAGCATGCATGGAGAGATTGTGTAGGTCAACTGTAAGCCTGTAACATGGTAAGACGCTCCACTGTCCAGGAGCCAAGATGTGTGGCTGGGGTTATTGGATGCATAATGGGCCCTTGGTTGCCATGGGGTGGCAGAGTGAGGGGTTGAAGCAGGAGAAGAGCTGTTGGATGTGTTGGCTGGGGCTAGCTGAAAGGAGGGGCACTTTTTTGCTGTATGTCTTTGTATCCTGCAAATTTGGCAATAACCCAAGTATGGCCGAGATGGGCGATTACCTTGAGGTGTGGGTTGGCCGCTGGTTTGGGTAGGAATATACCTGTTTTGGTGGCTATTGGAATGTATGAGTGTTGGTGCCTGATGGGGCAGGAGAGCGCCAAGGTGCTGGGTTCCTACTCGTGGGATTAGGAGTGATAGGAAATTGAAGGAGGTCTGGTTTCGAGGTGATCATTGAGGTTTCAAAATTGAGCAACTTCTCATGTAGTTCCTCAAAGGTTATATGCATGTCTCTGGCTTGGACAGCACGTGTGAGTTCTTTGTATTCATCACCAAGCCCATCAAGCATCTTGTCAGTGAGATCTTTTGCATCTAGTGGTGCCCCAAGAATGGCAAGCTCATCGGCTTTTGCGTTGATGGTTTGCAAAAATATTGTGACACTATCAGAGCCTTTGGTGATCATTTTTAGTTAGTTTTTAACCTGTTTGATGCAGCCACGAGAAGGCTTGGCATTGGCGGTGGCTAGGATAGTCCATGCTTCACGGGCTGTCTTGGCTTGCGCAAGAAATGGTATGATGGTGTGGGAGATGGAACCAATGATTGCATTCAAGATCACTTGGTCCGGTCGGATCCAGAAGATGTGAGCAGGGTTGGATCTGGTTGTATCATTTAGTGTGAGAGTGGCTGAGGGACATGGCTTGGAGCCATCTATATATCCGAAGAGGACATATCCGATGAAGAGAGTATGGAATTGTAATTTCCATGAGAGGTAGTTGGTGGAGGTGAGTTTTAGAGGGGTTTGGGCAGCAACATTAATGCTGATAAGGGTGTTGTGGGAGTCATTTGTGTTGAGAATGGAGGGGGAAGGAATAGCCATGGTTTGTGATTAAAGAGAAGAGAGAATGGGGAGAAGAATGGAATCCGTTACCTCTGATTTTGCTCTGATACCATATTAGATTGCAAAACTGAATTGATTCTCATTGAATAAACAACCGTATAAATACAAAACCAAGAGTGATTGAAGATCCTACAAACTAGAAAGGTTACCTATATCTCTTGATGTCAGCTAAATACATTTGAATATATTTGAATAATACAAACTAATGAGAATGACTATGTCAAGTAACTGATTATCTCTATTGACCCTTCATCGCGCTGCGTCAATAACATGCCGATTGCCATGAACCGCCGTGGAAGGTTCCGTATGGTCGCCAATCTCGCCAACCAGGCCGAGGCCAGGGTTAACACTTTCGAAATACGGGTCCTATTTTACTCGCTACTCTCATTCCTTTATTATTTTTCGTTGTTGAGACAGTATTGTTTTGAACAGAGGGTTAGTTCAACTCTCATATTTTCTTTTAAGTATACAATGAGGCTTACAAAGATCAGATAATTTTTGTTTTTTTAATCCCAGATGCTGTGGCTTTTATCTTATATGATCATTTGATGATTAGTTGTTAAGCCTTGCCACTTCTCACCCGAATGTAGAGAGTGTCAGTACCTTGAAAATTTTAAATGCTGTGTGAACTGGATCTGGATTGATAAATGGTACATTTGGACATCGAATTTATTATTCCCCACTCAAGGCTCTCAGTTGTGTTACAGGATAAAAAAATTATTTCACTTAGTGTTCCAAAAGCTGCGTCGCAGTTTATTGATGACGTGCCATCAAGTGAATGCGCTGCGCCCCACGGTCCACATTATTTTCAAAAAGCTGCACTTGATTTTACTAGATCACTTGATGATGCGCCGTTTAGTGAATACCACGCCAAAGCTAGAAGATTGCAAGAATTTTTTGATGACATAGGATACCGAAACGTACAAATGCAGTGTTTTCCCTCAGGGTAGGGAATTTATTAACTTATCCTGTATTGAAGGCGACATCCTTTGGGGTATATCTTCTCAGTCATCTTGTGTTCAAAGCATTTTCATCCGTGCGGAATATATTTAGTAATCTTTTGTTGGGGTTCGCATTTGTACGACATAAATTTCAATATTATATGTCATCATGTAAATACATTGTGACCCTTGCTGCCAAAGTTAGAAGAACGCAAGATTGTCTTAATGATGCAGAATACGTTTCACATGATGATGATGATTCTAAAGATCATCCAATTAGCATAATTATGGAACCGGTTTATAATGTCTATCCGAATGGGAAATTTAGAAGAAGAATAACTTCATGGCAAAAGGGTGAGCTTTTGGGAAGTGGGTCATTTGGGTCTGCGTATGAAGGCCTCACTGAGTAAGTGAAATCTGTTCCTGTGTTCATGTTCTTGGAACTTGTGAAAAGGAGTTTTATTGTTCTGATTGTATTTCAATATCCATTTGGTTACATAGCCTTATTGATATGTACCTGCTGAAGGTTTTTAATAAGTTAAAAAGGATGTACAATGTTGGTTTAGAAGGAAGTTTCTATGAACTTATTGAATACCTTGTCTGCTTTCTGAACGATACTACAAGAAAAGTGATAGACTTCATGATGAGACCTCAATGGGATTTTGGGTATGCTACTTGTAAATCTACTCATCTTATTTCTCAAGATAGTCGTGCAAGATGAATTCAACTTCGTTTTTGAGGCAGATAAATTTGATGATGAGCTAGACTGGATATTCTTTTGCACATTCCTATTTGAAACAATTAACTTTTGCAACTATTTTACGATTTTCTTCTAAATATTTCTAAGGCTTTGAGGTGTATTTTATTTGTTTTGCAATGAAAGCGGTTAGGATTCTATTTATGTGGTCAGGCTTAAAATAATTAACTTGGCCTTGTTTACTATCTTTGATATGCATGTTTATTTGCTAGCATCCATGAGCTTGTACTTATTTTTTCAGCAACTTCTCTCATGCTTTCTGGTTTGTTTGCAGTGATGGATTCTTTTTTGCTGTGAAGGAGGTTCCTTTGCGGGATGAAGGATCTCGGGGAAAGCAGAGCATTCTTCAACTTGACCAGGTGGGATGATTAGTCTTGTCCTGCTGGAAGTCCATTACATATTATTCTGTAGTCTTTTTCTCTGCTTTAAACTACAAATCATGCAGTTGCATATTTTTATTCTGCCTCTAAATAGCTACGTGTCAAGATCATTTCTCTAATCATATGTTTTTTGGCTCAGGAAATTTCTCTTTTGAGTCAGTTTGAACATGACAACATAGTTCAATATCTTGGCACAGACAAGGTATGCGTCTAACCTCAGTGCTTGCATTTTCGCCTTTCATTTTCTCATAGTAATATTTGTGAAGTGAGATTCAGAAACTGTGTGCTTGTAATGACATTTATAGACCCCTAACACCTATGATTTTGCTGGAATTTGAAGCATTGTGTATTAATGCATGTTATTGACTTTAGCACTATTTGAGTTTTTTTTTTCTCCTCTTTCAAGTGAAATTATACTGTCGTTGTCCTTATCATTAACATAATCGATTGGATTAAGTAGGCATACTTGACAGGAAATACTTCAGAATCAAAGTTTTATGCTACAATTAAATCGCCAGTATTCCCAACTATCCATATACCTGCGAGGAACTCTATTATTGCCATCTTTAATTTCTTCCTGCTACATTTAGTTGTGCAATTCATTATTATCTGGCATTCCAGTATACATAAACCTATCTTATTTGTTTAAGTACAGAAAGAACAAGGAACTTCCCACTAGTCCTAAATTTGAAGAAAAATGCAGCCCTGTTGCACACTTTGTGTGGCATATTAACTAATTTTTTGAATTTCTATGAAATTTGTCTCTGTTATATTGAATTGTCCTTTTATATGTGGTTGTGAAATTTTGTTGCACACTTTACAGTTATAAAGTGTAATTTGTCCCTGTTGCACAGTTTACAGTTATAAAGTGTAATAATTAAACAGCTATCTATGAAATTTGTCCCTGTTGCACACTTTACAGTTATAAAGCACGAAAGGACAAAGGAGAGCGTTTATTTTCCCTCCAAGCGAAAAGGATAAAGCAAAGTCAGCAGTACTACGGAGTAGGGACACTTTTTGACAATTAACAGCTTAACTAGGGGTGGGCATAAACCCACCACCGCATCTCGCCGGACCACCGCCGAAACTCGCCGGACTAATGCCGGACCGCCATTTTATTTTATTTTATTTTTATATATATATTAATATAAATAACCAAATTTAATATTAAAATTTTAACTATTTTATATTTTATTTTTATATAATAAAAATAAAATATTCATAGATATACATGGATCTCTATAGTTTTATGGATAAAATCTATATCCATATCCAATATTAAATTTGTATGTTTTAATGATAATCATATAGTGTAAAGGTACACTATATGATATAAAAAGTGATTTTATTATTATTATTAATTTTAAAACTTTGATTGTGGGGTAATTATAAATTTGTATGTTTTAAATATTGAAATATTTAAAATACCCTTAATTAATTTAATAATATTATTTTATTTATTTTATAACATGACGTCAAATAATTTACATATTACATTAATTTTATAATTATTAATAAAAGTTCTCATCGATAACTAAATAATTAATTTTTTTAGGTTAAAATCTCTTCTTGTAAAAGCATTGTAAATTTCATTTTTACCAGAAAAGCAATCCCTCTGCCTCAACCTATTAATTTTCTTTTTTATTTATTTTTTAATCCTTTTTTTTTTATTGAGCGAAAAGTGCAATACCATTTTTGCGCATAAAATTACCTGTAAATTCGTACAAGATTACCCAAGACAAACACAAGATACTAAAAGATAAATTTAATTTACTCAGGTCATTAATTTTTGCTTTAAAAAATTATTCATGGCTGTATGTCACCGCCTCCACCATCCTCCACTCCACATTCCCCATTCCATCTTTCACGTGTTAACACAACAAACCCTTTTTTTTTTCCCTATTATTTACAGCTATAAAGCACTTTACAGTTATAAAGCACGAAAGGACAAAGGAGAGCGTTTATTTCTTTCCTCCAAGCGAAAAGGATAGAGCAAAGTCAGCAGTATTACGGAGTCAGGACACTTTTTGACAATTAACAGCTTTACCCAAACTCAAATTAAATTAAATGATTTGAGTAGGATAAATTATGAAAATAGGTTAGATATAAGTTTTATATAAAAAATTATTTTATTATGGGTTGGGTATGTTTTACCCATTGGTTATGAATAAAATCACAACATTCAAATTTTTCAAATAAAATAAATGAACACAAATACATAAAAAATATAATAAATAAATAATTGTAAAAATATTATATTAACTAGCGAAAAATTTAAATTACTCTTATATTAAAAACTAAAATTTTCAAAATTATCCTTTAATTTATTTAATATTATTAATAATTATTATTTTATTTATTAATTTAATATTATAAGTAGACTTCCACCGGAAAGGTGCCGGACCACCACCGGATCTTGCCGGAACTCGCCGGACTGATGCCGGACCTCGCCGGAAGTCCGCCGGACCACCGCCGGACTGCCATTTTATTTTATTTTTATATATATATATTAATATAAATAACCAAATTTAATATTAAAATTTTAACTATTTTATATTTTATTTTTATTATATTCATGGATATCCATGGATCTCCATAGTTTTATGGATAAAATCCATATCCATATCTAATATTAAATTTATATGTTTTAATGATAATCATATAGTGTAAAGGTACACTATATGATATAAAAAGTGATTTTATTACTATTATTAATTTTAAAACATTGATTGTAGGGTAATTATAAATTTGTATGTTTTAATGATAATCATCCAACTTCCTGTTGATCAAATTCACTGCAAAAGCAGCTTTTGTTCCTGCTGCATAGCGGGTTTTTTTTACCAGAACTCTTGCATGTGCCTCCAGAAACTAGTTCAAATAGTCAATTAACATCACCATGAAATCAAGAGAACATCCCACTAGCTATATTCATGTTGCTAGTAGATGTACATTGGATTATTATTTCCTTGTGGTTGAATATTCATTTGAACCAAATGGAGATTGGCTTTTGAAATGTAACAAATAAATAAATAACAAAAAAGCAGGAGCACGAACAGAAAAAAAAAAAATTTCGGACAAAATAAAGAGATAGATGGGGTAGTGGAAGATTGACCTTTGATGAGTCTTTGTCCGCCATTAGAGAATAAATGCAACGAAATATAGATGGTGGTAGTGGAAGATTGACTCTTGATGAGACTTTGTCCGCCATTAGAGAATAAATGCAACGAAATAATGTTTTTCACTTCAATTACTATTAGTATTATTAATAATTAGGACTTATTTATCAACGTCGATCTTTCACTCAAATTTAACAGCCAAAGTCGCCCGCGGGTTGTGCTCGGCTGATCAAAAGCAAGTATTATAGTTAGGTTTTAGTCTTTGATATAAGTTTAAGCACCTAGAATGTAATCATAGATAACGCATTGCACACCCGCGTTCTCTGTAACTTTCTCATTCACTTTTTCAAAAGCAATCCAATTTGACAGTAGAAGTATAGAACTCAAATTTACAAAGAATTATTATTAAATCGATTGGAATAACAACAATTTAGATTAGTAAAAAAGTGTTACAGAATAAACAACGGTTTTGAAGAATCCAATTTCAAATAAAAGAATTTCACATATTGTATTTTAACTTATCTTTTTCTGCTTTTTTTTTGTAAATTTAAAATAACTCTTTAACCATTTGTCAATTAATTATTTAGTTTTAGACATAATTAAAAATTTTTATTAATAAAAATAATGTTCACCGTTGATTAAATTTAATGGTATATATTTCTGACATTATTGATACTGAAAAAAAAAAGAGTTATAGCATCACAAAGGGACTATAGAATTATCTTTTTCTACTGAAAATTTTAGCAACAAAATTAACAGCTCCCACAATGGAGAGATTTATGTGCTTTACATATTTCTTTAGTTACCAGTTATCAAATTCGTGATTAAGTTATTTTCTTGAAAATTATCTTTCAAAATTATTGTGTTCCACAGCATATTTCCCAGATAGACTTATGGAGTAATTTAATCTGAATGCCACAAAAAGATCACAAGCCATATATTTATGTGCAATCAAGATTATCTTATGTGTTATTATGTAAATAATTACTCCTATTGAGAATCTATAAATGGTCCAATTAGTCTTGCGTGCACTTAATTTGGAGGGCATTAATATTTTATATGCAATCATAATCCTAATAAACTCGCTATGGGTTTAATTGAATACTGATATGTTAATCCACATCTGGATCAACCGACCCAAATTAATCAAGCCACTCTAGGATTAATATTTGACTCTAGGTTAATGGATCAATTGTGAACCGACATTATCAATCAAGGCACCGACTTCCTATTAGCCCAAACCAATAATGCCACCTATATTTAAATAATAGTAAGTGTCTATTTGATATGTTTTTATCTAATAGTTATAAATATTTATTCAATCTCACAAGTTTTTTTCAAAATTTTTACTGTTGTTTGTTGTTTTTTTAGTAGAGCTTTTGAAAATTAAATAAGTTATTTTGTTTCTACTAGTAAAAACTTAAATTTTAGTCCTTTTGGGATACTGGTTGAAAAGTTTTTTTTAAATATTAAAATATCTAAAATATCCTTACTAATTTAATAATCTTATTTGATTCCTTTCATAACATGACGTTAAATAATTTACATATTAAATTAATTTTACAATTATTAATAAAAGTCTCATTGATAATTAAACAACTATTTTTTTTTTGGTTAAAACCTACACTTGCAAAAACTCTATTAACAAAAGCTTTATTTAAAAAAAATTATATGAAAAGTTATACCCAAATCCACAATGACAACTCAATACATACTGGCATTAAGATATAGTTATGTGAGATAATTGGCTGTTTATGGAGTAATCACAATTATTTGTCTGATGATATCAAAAAATTTAGCAGACTCATTTCGTAACTAAAGGCCTTGCAAGGGTTGGGACTTCCAGCACCATCTTAGTTATCACCAGTGATCAAGTCTAACCCAATACTTAAAACATTAAGATCTTAGATTCAATGAGTAGAAGACAAACATTATAATTTTTCAAGATACATTCTATGGTACATGTGGTTCATATGAAATGAAAAATAGTTAATTTATAAAATATATTATCATAAGAAGATTTATTTTCTTATTAAATTAATCACAGAGATTCATTTGATTTTGAAAATGGTTACATGGATACTTAAAAGAAAAATGGTACCATACTTAACAAAGACATTAGACACCATTCAATGAACCAGAAGGTATTCTATGGCAAAATAGATACGCAAGAAACATCTTACACGTTAACCCAAATGATTGGCCTACTGCAGCTCAACTAATGGAGCATCCATTTGTAAAGAGGCCACTGCAAACTTCTAGGTAACTTCCTTCTCCTCATTATAACAACATACAGTCTTGAAAGCTTCTGATCATCCTTTTGGGTTTATTTATATCCTAGAGGTAGTCTAGCAGCGTCGCCAAATTAAACAATTAACTGCAACCTGTAGTTCTAGGTTTGATTTCTTGTTTGGATTTTGTTGGAACCAAATCAACCAAAGGCTAATTTAGAACCCCCCAAGACCCACTCTAAGTATCCTTAATCGTGCACTGAAATTGATCAACACCTTAAGCTACCCCAAGAACCTCAAACAAGTGCTTACAACAAATCTAAGTAATCAAGAGAAAACACTTACCACAAGATCACAACAAAGAGTTAAAGTGGTTCAGCAATTGCTTGCCTACATCCACTGTGGAAAACAGAGCAAATCTTTTACTAATTTCAGAGATCAATCTACAAGTCTGGAGATTACATGCAAAATGAACCAACTACATTACACTTGGCCCTTTTGCCCCTTTTATACAAGCTCCTGACCAATCAGAAAAGACCCCAAGAAACCATCCCCCCCGCTCCTGAGTTTCCAGCAAACCCAGATTTCCAGCAAGCTTCCCGCGTGAACCAACGGTAAAAACAGCTTCTTGAATTTGCTAAGGACATGTGTCACAAGCACACAGGCTCTGTTGAATCAAAACGCAGAACTCGGCTGCCGTTTGAATTAGTGAAGCATGTGATGCATCACGTGCGCTACTAATGAAACCAGCCGACATGCCGTTTCCTTCAATCATCTGCTCTGAACTTAAATGCCCGACAAGTCATTTATCTTTGCTTGATGAATAAACGACATGTCAGATATTCCTCTGAGATCAGATTTGAGCTTCATTCTCAACAGATTTAATATCATGGACATATTGAAAAGAGTTGTTAAATACATTTATAAAATATCCATTTGGGTTTGCAACTTCACTGTAAAGCTTATGGGGAGAGGAACAAGATTCTGATGCATCCAGTGGCTGCCTTGGCGATCGCAATTCACAATATGAAGGGAATATGTAGTGAATTGAATGCTTTATAGTTCACTAGCAAGATGCTTAAGTGGTTCAATTGTGCAAGAGAGCACAATCTACAATTATAAATGAGAATTAACAAAGATCAAGACACAAGACTAATCCAGAAAGAAGCAATCACACAATCAAAACAAAGACAGATTTACGTGGTTCAATTGTGCAAGAGAGCACAATCTACATCCACGGGAGAAGTCACCAGAATGAGATTTATTGATGATTCCTATGAATGTTACAGATCAACAAAAAAGTTGATTAAAAAGAACAAGATGACACTTTCTCTCTCTTATAACTCTCTCTAGAATGCTCTTCGATTGATTATGAAGCTGCTCTGTTGATCAGCTTATATATTAGCTTGTATGAAACCCAGACTGCACAGATTGATGTCACCTGGATAACAGCTTCTTAACTAACTTGATTCCATCCTCACGTGCTCGCTCACACGCTTCACTCAAACCACAGCCAAAACGCCTGTCTCTTGCCGATTTGATCTTCAGTAAGTCACATGTTTAGCTCGTGGAAGTGCCTCTAGATGTTTTAAAGCAACTCCTTGCTGTCGATAACTGGACTAACCTTGAGAGATTCGCATTAGATCTGGCCACTTTGCTTCTTATACTGGTTTGCTTTGAGGTTAACCTACATGTTTACATGGTTGCTCTGTCGTTTGGTTCTATATCCATTAGGAATAATTCTTTTAGAGCTTGTGTTATCTGTTCTTTATTTTGTATGTGTCGTTTGTTTGCAGCCGTTAGTACAACGCTAAGCCTCTTTTTGCTGTTGAATCTACCTGTAAGGCAATTCTTGGCACTGAAAACAGAGATGGAGGGTTCTTGGTGAGTATGCACTGGACACAACTGCTTATGGTGCAAAATCTGAGCAAATGAAATGTCAGCATCTTTGGCTTTTGTGAAAATGAAAATTGAGTAATAAAAAATGGTGCTTTTTTGAAAATAATAATTAAGAATGAAAATAGTGGTTTTAAAACAGTAATTTTAAAAAATGGAAAGGAAAATGCGTTGGTAGCATTTTTTAAAATAAATTTTCTAAAACAGAAAAATGGAAAACGTAGAAATAGTAGTGAATTTCTACTATTTGGGATTGGTAGATGAAAAAGGTGGAGAGATTTGGCCGCATCTGGAAACAAAAAAATATTGTTTTTTTTGTTTAGTATGTTTTATCTAATAAATATAAATAGTTATTCAATCTCATAAGTTCTTTTTAAAATTTTTAATGTTGTTTTTTTAAGTAGAGTTTTTGAAAACTAAATAAATTATTTTGTCTATACTAATAAAAGCTTAAATTTTCATTTTTTGGGAATAGAGGTTAAAAGTTTTTTTAAATATTAAAATATCTAAATATCCTTTACTTTTTTATAATCTTATTTGATTTCTTTCATAACATGACATGAAATAATTTACATATTACATTGATTTTACAATTATTAACAAAAGCAATCATTAATAACTAAACAATTACATTTTTTTATTAAAACGTTCACTTGTAAGAGGTCTACTAACAAAAGTTCTACTAGAAAAAAAGCAATATTTGAAAAGTTATACCAAACAAAGCCTTAGACACCATTTAAGAGGCATATAACCAAATCTACAATGCCAACTCAGCACATACAGGCATTAAGGTATAGTTATGTGAAATAATTGATTAATTACTTACTTATGGAGTAATCTCAATTCTTTGTGTGCTGATATAAAAAAATTTAGCAAACTCCTTTAGTAACTAAAGGCCTTGCAAGAGTTGGGACTTCCAGCACCATCTTAGTTATCACCAGTGATCGAGCCTAACGCAACACTTAAAACATTAAGATTTTAGATTCAATGAGTAGAAGACAATCACTATAATTTTTCAAGATACATTCTAAGGTATACATGTGCTTGACATAAAAATATAAAAAATAGTTAAGTTATAAAATATATTATCATTAAAAGATTTATTTTCTTATTAAATTAACCACATAGATTCATTTGATTTTGAAAATGGTTACATGGATACTTAAAGCAAAAAAATTGTTACATACTTACATAGACATTAAACACCATTCAATGAACCAAAATGGATTCTATGGCAAAATAGATACGCAAGGAACATCTTGTACTGTGGAACCAAAATTTTATTATATATGATTAATATACATAGAAAAATTAGTTTCACAGCTTTAATTGCCTTAAACTGGGTCTATACATTTCCTTTGAATTAGTCCCACAAAAAATCATCAACCTGTCGAAGTTATCTTATCTAGACCTCTCCGATTCTTCATTTTCTGGTCAAATACAATTAGAAATATTAAAGCTCTCGCCAACTTAGTGTCCCTTGAAATATCAGGAAATTTCAATCTTCAACTCTCGAGAAGCCAAGTCTCGGAAATCTAGTTGAAAATTGTTAACCATCCTAAAAGCACTTAATTTTGTGTGTTGGTAGATGCAAGCATTATTCAGGATAGGCAGGGGTGAACTTCCTCCAGTTCCCAACTCATTATCGACAGATGCCTGAGATTTTATCTTAAATGCTTATATGTTAACCCAAACGATTGCCTTACTGCAACTCAACTAATGGAGCATCCATTTGTAAAGAGGCCACTGCAAACTTCAAGGTAACTTCCTTCTCCTCGTTATAACGTCATACAATCTTGAAAGCGTCTGATCATCCTTTGGGGTACATTTGTGTATATTTTAGAGGTATAACCCATTTGAGAGTGTGGTGAGGTAGTGAGCTGATAAAACTCAGCTACTAAGATGTTTGGTAATATTTTAATTGTGCTTTGGTAGCTTAGTAAATTCTTTTTTCCAACTTTTACTCCACAGCAGTTGCAACTTAAAAGCTACAATACCTCACTCCCAAATACATCCGTAGTCTAGCAGCATCACCAAATTAAACAATTACCTACAACTTGTAGTTCTAGGTTTGATTTCTTGTTTGGATTTAATATCATGGACATACTGAAAATAATTGTTAAATACATTTATAAAATATCCATTTGGGTTTGCAACTTCACTGTAAAGCTTATGGGGAGAGGAGCAAGATTCTGATGCATCCAGTGGCTGCCTTGGCGATCCCAATTCACAATATGAAGGGAATGAACAAGTGCCTCTAGATGTTTTAATGCAACTCCTTCCTGTTGATAACTGGACAAACCTTGAGAGATTCGCATTAGATCTGGTTACTTTGCTTTTTATACTGGTTTGGTTTGAGGTTAACCTACATGTTGACATGGTTGTTGTGTCGTTTGGTTCTATATCCATTAGGAATAATTCTTTTAGAGCTTGTGTTATCTGTTCTTTATTTTGTAAGTGTGGACTGGAGTGAAATGAATTCAAAACTAAAAGCTCCAAAACGGTAGCGTTTTGAATAAGCGGTGTTTGTACTCATAGATCACGTGCAATCGCGTGTCGTTTGTCTTAAGGACAAAACGGCGTTGTTTTCAGTCGTTTTGGGCAAACTTAAGTGCAGCACGTGAGACAGCATGTGAGGAAGGAATCAAATTCGTTATAAAGCCGTTACACACGTGTCCAAAGACTGTACAATCTGGGTTTTCATAACAGGATATATAGAGGCTGTTTGTTCAAACAGATTGTGTGTGATTTTGTGATCTTTCCAGAGAATTCAAAGAAATTGAGAGAGATTAATCTTGTTCCTTGTACCTTTCTCTGTATTATCTCTGTAAACTCCATCTCGAATCATCAATAAAGCATTTTCTGTGGCTTCTCTCGTGGATTTAGATTGTGCATTTTATTCATAATCGAACCACGTTAAATCCAGTCTTTGAGTGAGTGTGTTGCTTCTTGAACTTTTAATCTTCTGTTCAATCTCCATTAACCTAGAGCTAAGGTTTTATTTCATCATTGAAGCTTTAGATCGGTTGTTATTTTTAATTGCAACTTGAATTGATCTTGGCAAAGTTCTTGGGCTGTGGTTTATTGCTAATAGGGCAATTAAATCACTACAGTAGGTGTCCTTTGTTTGCAGCTGTTAGTACAACGATAAGCATCCTTTTGCTGTTGAATCTACCTGCCAGGCAATTCTTGGCACTGAAAACAGAGATGGTGCATTCTTGGTGAATATGCACTAGGCACAACTGCTTATGGTGCAAAATCTGAGCAGCTAAGATGGTGGACACATTCTATCATCGCTTATGGACCCCCTGCAGACAGATCAGTGGCATTTAAATTGCTTGGTTTCCTTCCCTTCATGTGGGCTAGGTTTTCTCTGTTAGGATTTTCCTTTCTGGGAAGAGTGCTTGGCATCAATTTGGTGTAAAGAACTCTTTTTCAGAAGTAAAAAACCCAATATTTGTAAAATTTATATATTGCATTTTATAGCTCAAAGGTAAATTCTGTCAGCATATGTTTTTATGCGTACGCTGAGAATGTGTTCATATCACGAAGCAAATGAAATATCAGCATCTTTGGCTTTTGTGAAAATGAAAATGGAGTAATAAACAATGGTGTTTTTTTGAAAATAATAGTTGAGAATGAAAATAGTGTTTTTAAAACAGTAATTTTAAAAATGGAAAGGAACACGTCTTGGTAGCATTTTTTTAAAATAAATTTTCTAAAACAGAAAAATGGAAAATGCAGAAATAGTAGTAAATTTCTACTCTTTGGGATTGGTAGATGACGAAAAGCGGAGAGATTTGGGGAAACAATTAATTGTTTTGTAAAATGCATCGTAAAATTAAATATATTTAAATTTTTATTATTTTTTTTATAACAGGATAAATTAAGTGGATGATTAATAATCTTCTTAATAATAAAATAGGAACATAAAGTAATTTAAATTACCTGATAAAAGGATAATTTTGTAAGGGAAAAGTTAAAGGAATTTACTAAAATGTAGCTTCTCTAAATAACTCCTTGTTGGCCGCTAATTGAGATGATAATTTCAAATAAGAACTTTCCTCTAAGCATGCTCAGTAACTTTGTGCGTTTGAAAGGGGAAGAAGGTGGAAGGCTGGAAGCTGGTGTTTTGGTCATTTTGGCAATCTAGTATTACTTCTTTTGTTCTTTGCCTAAATAAGAACTGTTCATATGAAGATGCAAAATGAAATATCAGCATCTTTGGCTATTGAGAAAATGAAAATGGAGGGATAAAAAATGGTTTTTTTTTTTTTAAAATAATAATTGAGAATGAAAAATAATGTTTTAAAAACAGTAATTTGTCCGCAATTGAAGTGTAAAGATCCACTTGATTTGTGTTTGAATTTTTTATAGGTGGGGAATTTCACTGTTGAGATAGATCCAGAGAATGAGAATCTCTATTTTTTTTTATGGCAGAATAAATTTAAAGTGGTAATTTTCCTAATGATAAAACAAAAACCTCATGTAATTTAAATTGCATGATAAAAGGCTATTTTTATAAAGGAAAGGTAAAAGGAATTTACTAAAATGTAGCTTCTCTAAACTCCTCCTCCTTGGCCGCTGATGAGATGATAATTTCAAATTAAAACTTTCATCCATGAATGCTCATAAACTTTTGTGCGTTTGAAAGTGGAAGAAGGCGCAAACTGGAAAGCTAGTGTTTTGGTCTTGCTGGAGAAGTTAAGGGCAATTAAGTAACAAAACAAAGGATTATGCTAGAATGTTGAATGTAATTTTAATGAAAATGGTGGGTAAAAAATGTAAATAAATATTTTATTGATAATGAGATGAAAGTTTAATTTTTGATGGAAAAAAAAAAGAGAGAAAAAAGTTACTTGAAGTAATTAACTTGCTAACAGTTTTGTAAGAAATAACCATTTTTTTCAGGATCTTTTGATCAAGTTTTAACGAGTTGCTCAAAGAGAAGACTAAATCCAGAAAGAATCAACTAACACAATTTAAAACTAAGAATCAAGAAATCTGAAAAGAGCAGAAACAATCACAACCAACACAAAAAACGATTACGTGGATGTAGGTTGTGCCAAGAATGGCACAACCTACATCCACGGAGAGAAGCTTTCTTAATAGCTTTTATTAAACAATAATGGAGAATCTTAACACAGCTTACTCACGAGACTACAGAGAATAACTTCCACCTATTCTCTAATCTCGCTCTTAACTTGTTTACACACAATAGTGAATCAAAACTGTTACACCAGTCAGTTTTATAGCTACCAGAGCAACAAACAAGCAACCCAAAATGTACATTAGTTGACACGTAGAATAACGGTTTTGCCGAACTGGCTTAAGCTGGATCACATGGCCATCACGTGCATCACTTAAAGTTTTGTTTAAACGACATTGGAATACTGCCGTTGTGAGCTTTATAGTAATAAGCTGTCGAACTCGTGCTCTCCCCGTGACCTAAAACGCTGCCGTTTTAAGACTGATGGGTTTGATTCACCAGCAAGCTCAAGAAAGAGCAACAGCGACACATGTCAAAATATAAAGAGCAACAGCGACACAGTCGCCTAAAAGGACACAAGGACAAGAGCAAGGTGTGTCAAAATATTTTTTAACATTTTCTTTGACCGGCTTGTCAAAGCGAACTTAAATTTGTCAAAGCCAACTTAAATTTGCCTCGTCGCCACCGACTTTGACACTTACTCGTAGGAAAAAAAAAATAAAAAAATTCCAAACAGCTGAGTGGGGAAAGAAATGGGATGGAGATCTGTCGTCATTGCAATCTTCTGCCTCACCAGAATCCGTAGGATCCTCGACCTCAAGAGCTTCCGCACGATCGCCGACCTCATCGAGAATGACGAGTCTGAGGCTAACGATCCCAAATTACTGGTCCACATTCCTTTTTTTTCTTTATTGGTTACTTATGATTCAATTTAATTTAAGTTAGCTTACGATGAATTCGATTCTCTCTCGGGCTTTTCAATCTAATTCAAGACCCGGTCAGTAGACCCTGCATTAGCGGTGGAACTGAATCGGTAACTCTTGATTTGATATGAAACCCAAAGCTTACTTAATGCATCGCCAAATTGAATATGAATGTTTTGAAATTCTATCACGTATTCTTTATGCTTTTCGAAGAAGAGATAGGAAAGAAAAATGCAAAAAAAAAATAAAATCGGAATTCATGTTATTTTCCCCAATTACTAATTAGAAGTAATTTAGTATTACTTATATAGTTCTTTGCCTAATTTCATTGGGGTTAATGCCTAATGGGAAATTCTTAGAATCAACACTCAAGAATTTTAAATGCAGTGTGAACAGTAAAGATTAATATTACCGAATGATTAAGAAATGGAATTTACAATACCGAACTAAGGGCTGTCTGTTTGTTACAGGAAAAAGCTAGAGTTGTGTGTGTTGCTCTGAAAGCTGTACTTCACTTTACTGAAAATTTGGATCTGTATCCAATTGAAGATGCGCCACCAAATGCATACAGTGTGGCTGTGCCTGTCACTGAAGATAGAAGATTTCATGAACCCGCTGATGTTGGTGGATCCACCGTCAATGGCCATGTAATGATAATTGATACCGAAACTTCTGTTCCTCACTTAATTTTGAAAATATGCTCTTTTGATATTTGAATATTGCTTGAGTATCCATTTTCCTGTTTGGATTTGGCTATATCGAGGTAAGAACTAAGAATATCAAAGTTTTGCATACAATTGGCCTCGAATCTCTGAGCTTGAAATTTTTCACGTAATGAATGACTAAACAATTTCATTGATTGGGATGTCTACTTGGATTCTTTGTATATTACAGATTTGTGAGCTATTTGGTAAAGATGGGAAACGTGCACTTGCTGTGTTTTATGTTGTGTTGGAGACAGCATCATTTTTACTGGATATATTTGGGAAAAGTAAGAGGGACGTCCTTCTTGCTGCATTTCTATTGTCAACATTTGGTTTTGCTGTGATTATGGGTACGAATACTTGGACCCTGAGAAGAACCAGAACTGGCACTGGAATGGATTCACAGAAGAAACTGCATATGGTGCTGGAAATATCTTTCTCTTTGGTTCAGTTGATTGTTACGCTCATTTATTTTATTCTGGCAGAATTGGGTATCAAGAACAGGTTTAATACACCTGTTTTCCCACTAGTCTTTGCTATAGTTGCTGCTGTGTTTACTTTCAAATATGATGTGGAAGTTTCTGATTCATCAGGCCATCCCAGCATGCATACGGCCCCAGCTGTTGATAGTCAGGTATGCTTGTGAACATAATTGTAATAATGAAGCTGCACTTGGTGAAGTCGCATACTCATCACCTCTATGACTATGAATTCCTACAACTATAAAGAAAATTACATGAGACGGTAAGCTTTTGCAATATTGTGGAAAGAAGGAAATATAAAGATTGTGAGATTGCATTGTGTGGGTCAATAATTTAGGCATATAAGGTCTCTAAAAGATTGCTTTAATAATTTGTATGTATAATGCTAGGGTGCCTCTGTAGATTTAGAAATCCTTTATGTATGGCCAAATGAGTACAGATATCAAATCTTTGATAATTTGTGTCTTTTTAGGTTCATATGCCAAATAATACTAGCAATGAGGATGCGGAAACAAACGGCAGCATGCCTATGCTGGTGATGGTGACCTCTCATGACTAATGAAGATGATTCTAAGAGATGAGGTTCGTATGTTTGTTCTTCACTCTGTCTTCAGGCTTGCTCTTTCTCTCATTCTATTTACACAAATTCTCTTTTTTAAGTTTTAGTGCCGGAAAAATTTATATATGTTAATGGATGGGTTTGTGAGTAATGTTTCAAGAGCTTATTTTAGGAGTCTGAAAATTTGATTATTGTTTCAAGCTTAGAGTCTAGAGGAGGCATCTGTTCCCCTTTGCTCATTTGATTCAGATTTCAAGCTGACTATAATTATAGGTTTCAATTTTGATTATAAAAGCACATTGGGTCCAAGTTCTGGCCATAGGTGTAATTCCAATTACTCTGAATAACTTTTGATTTGTAGAGCACGTTGAGGGGTTAAATGATGGTGTTAAGTTATTGTGATTTCTGAAAATCATGAAACTTGTATTATGCCAATAAGAATAAATGAAACTGTTTTGATTGGGTCGCAGAAGAAACTTTTGATGTGCCAATTAATTATTGATCGGCATGGTTAATTGTTTCGGTAACGATACACTACGTGATATGAATTTTTTAAAAAGTGATTTTATTATTATCATTATTATTACTATTATTTAACATAACTGCAACTAAATTTCCCCCATATTTTATGTGCAGGGTTTGAACTCCGGAACTATCGTTTTCCACTTCAAAATTTTACCAACAAATTAGATTAGCGGCCCCCACTATGTAGAGATTTATATAACTAACATAATTCTGCAGTTATCAAATTCATGATTGTGTTATTTTTCTTGGAAACTATCCTTCAAAATAACTGTGTTCCACAGTATATTTTCCCAGATAGCTTTATAGTCAGTGCGTAAAGATCATTAGGTAGATATTTGTATGTAATCAAGATTATCTTAAGGTCGATTGTGTACATAATTACTCCGATTGAGAATGTATAAATGGTCACATTGGTCTTGGGGGCACATTGGTCGTTTGTATATAGATAATGTAAAGGCAAGGTGTTGTATGATATTAACCAAATGAATTCTTGTAATTGAATTCTAATTCCGTTAATTGGAAAGTGTACTACTACAAACGGAGGCCACCCATCTATTTATAACCGAATCAAGTGGTGTGTGATGAGTGTGCAGGTGGTGGGAAGCTCATGCACTTGATCGGCGTGTGATGTAGCTTGTAGCATAGTGTGTGATTTTTATCATTTTGCTACTTATAATTATTGCAGGTGCGGATGTTTGTATTTATATTTTAAAATGTGGATTTGTGGATTCGGAATTTTATAATATTTTAAATTATTGAGAAATTATTTTACAAGATTATAAAAAACCTTTTACAACATTATAAAATTTAGAATCTAAATTTTATAAATTGTGGGTGCCCTTATTAAAGAAGGGCTCTAGCACAAACCAATCTCTAGCTTATGCTTCTGTTCCAATAGTAACAAGCGATGTGAGCACTATGTGCAGATCAAATTTGCCCATCACAAGTGATTGCATTGATCTGGCTGATTTTGGTGGATACCCGCATATGTACCACAACACATTGCTATCTATTATTTGAATATTTTGCGTACTGTACCAAGTAAGCCTGGGAGAATTCCGAAATGCGAGTAAATTTCAGTTTTGGCAAAAAATAATTTGGGAAGCAATCACTCCAGTTTTGATGATCAAGAGCAATTCAAAGAGCTAGCCTACGAGCCGCTAGAACTCTCGTAGCATTTTTGTTTCGCAACTAATTTTAATACTTCTTAATTTCAACTTATTCCTTACATTTTTCTATTCTTTGTTGAACAAAAACAAGATATTAATTTGTTCATATCATGATTACATGAAAATATATTTACATGGACCAATACCTTATACTCTATGCTTTTTCGAAAAAAAAAATTGATATATGAATTAAAATGTAATAATTAAACAAAATTATTATCTTGAAAAACATGAACATGAAAATGCATAAAATAATTTTTTTAATAAAAATTAATTAATTGTTTCATCTAGTTGAGATTATTTAAAAAATATTTCTTTTTTTTGTTAATTTTAGGCCAAAATTTTCCTCTCTCTCTCTCTCTCTCTCTCTCTCTCTCTCTCTCTCTCTCTCTCTCTCTCTCTCTCTCTCTCTCTCTCTCTCTCTCTCTCTCTCTCTCTCTCTCTCTCTCTCTCTGTATATATATATATAGTGATGGTAAAATCCTCCACAGATTTTTAGCCTCATGGGTCCCTACCCTAAATGAAATGAATTATGAATAATTTTTAGAGAACAGAGTAAGGAAAAATAATTCTCAAATTCTTAATTGGGTGAGATTTGGTTCTGTACTCCCTACCCCACCCCAATCCCCACTAAGTATGAATTTTTTTTACATTTTATTCAATAATAGGGATGACAATAGGGTGGGGTGGGGTGAGAAGACCTACCCCATTCCCCACCTCATTAACAATTTTTGTTTTCATTCCCTACCTCATTCTCTAATAAATTTAGTAGGAGCGGATGAGGAATCCCTATGTGAGGAATGATTTCCTTATTTCCACTCCATTCCACATTTGTCTATTTTATAGTATGTATAAATATAGGATTTCAGTAAATTAAAAATTAAATACTTAAAATAAAATCATTATCATGTTATAAAGTATTTAAATTATTTTTAAAAAATTTCTAAAAGTTTGAAACAATATCTTAAAATGCGATCAAAACTAAAAAATATTTGAAAAGAGCAATACCTTAAAAGAGAAAACAACATAACAATGTTTTAGAGTTGAAAAAAAATTATATTGTAGGATTTTCTTTTATTCATATCATGTTTATATTACATAAAAAATTAAAAAATTTATTAATTGACATTATAGTTGATAAAATAAAAATTATTAAAAATTTGGAGATTATTTTTTCCCACTCCCCACCTCATTCTCCAAAAATTATTCAAAATTTTTCCCATTTAGGATGGGGCTCCATAAGGCCTCAAACTCGTGGAGAATTTTGCCATCTCTATTCAATAATTTTTGTTTTATCACTTAAAATGTTGGTTAATAAATTTTCTTTTTATTTTTATCTAATAAAATAGGTTACAACTAGAAGAAAACCCTATATTATAATTTTTATTTAATCCTAAAATATTATTATGTTTTATTTTCTCTCTCAAGATACTGCTCTGTTCAAATATTTTTTAATTTTGATATTATTTCAAAATATTATTTAGACCTTTTGAAATTTTTTAACAATTTAAATATTTTATAATGTGCTAATAATTTTATTTTAATTTTTAATTTATTAAAATTATTTACCTATACTTATTATAAAATAAGTAAATAAAAAATAAAATAAAGAGAATAAATCATTCTCAATATAAGAATTTCTCATCCCCATCCTCAAATAAAATTTTAATAGGCTTCGCCTTCCCCATCCTACCCCACCCCATTACCTCTATACACACGCAGTAAAATCTACTCACTATAAAAAAAAAACAATATACTATATATATATATATATATATATATATTATAAGATACTATATTTTTATTTTTATTTTTTTCTTCTCCCACTTCCATCTCCCCACACCCAACACCCAACGAGATTTGGCAGTACTCTCACTCACTCACAGATGAATTTTGAATGTAGATTTTTTAAATTCCTTTCCTTTTCCTTTTGCCCCCAAAACTAACTTTCTCGAAGATCAATAAACAGTCATCATCATCACCATTTTTGCTTCTCCATCTTTCCATCATCAAAATTATCCCTCCAATCGAAGAAGATGAAGCAAAAGAAGGAAAACACACTTCGGTAAGTTACCCAATTAAAAAAAAAAGACTTAACGATCCATCTAAATAATCAAGCTTAAAGGTATCTCTAACAGAAGATTTTCTCCAAAAAAAAAAAAATAATAACGGAAATTGAAGAAGAAAAAACACAGGCTAGGACATTCTTAAGAAACTTGAAAGTTCGTGAAAGAGGAGCAAAATGAGGCATTTAAGCCACAGCTGAGGAAAATTAGAAGAGTAACATGTTGGACACGTCATCTCCAGCCACGTTGCCGTTGATGATGAAGATGATCCAACGATTTTGGCTTCTTGGGTGTGGGAAGATGGAGTTGGGAGAAGAAAGAGATTTATAACTAGTATACTGTGTTTTTATGTTTACGTGGTCCCATTAAATAAAAAATAATAATATAAACATAAATTCTAATAATAATATAATTATAAATTTTTATATAAATTTATTTTATATAAATTAATGTGACATGATGAGATTATTAAATTAAATATTATTTTATTTTCATTATTTATTTTTATTATTTATATTTTTATTCGATTAATAAATTAATACTACGTTATTTTATATAAAATAAATTTATATAAAAATTTTTTATTGTATCATTATTCTTAAATAAAAGTGAGTGTCCACATATATTTGAGGTTGTGGTGTCGGCGTGAGAGAGCCACTATATATATATATATATATATTGCCAATTTAACCTAATGTGGCGCGCAATAATGTCCATGATTTGTCGATTTCTTATTAAATAATTTTCAAACGCGACTTGACTTAAAGACTTCTCAAGCCTCTTTGAGTCTCTCTTCCCTAGCCTTCAAGATTAGTAATTTTCATGAGAACTCGTATATGTTCTCTGGATTTTATTTTATTTTCCAAGCAAAACAACAATGGCTAATTGGTTTGGCATAAGTTTGATTCACAATTGGTAATTTCATGAAATTAGAAATAAATTATATTTTTTGTAATAATTTTCAAGCTCAACTGTTTTAAGCTTTAACATAAGTTTAATTCACAATTGGTAATTTCATGAAATTAGAAATAAATTATATTTTTTGTAATAATCTAATCCTCTTAAGTCTCATCACTCACGTAAGTGAGATCAAACCTTTAATTTGGATCACTCCACAAAATTTTACCAGTTAAGTAGTAGTACTCAATCCCAATTATAAATATTCAATAAATGTTTTGATTGTATTAATGAAACTTATGGTTATATATACACACACACATACACATAGACACACGCATACCCATATAAATTGCATATTATAATGACTATGCATCAAGCTATGATATGATCTCATGTAAAGTTGTCAGAAACATTAATAATTAAAACACATCAAGCTCAATAAATGAAGACTTCAATTTTGTTTGATATTGAGGTGATGTAACTTTTAATTTGTAATTAATATAAAAAATTATGACATAATATAATATTGTTTGGTAAATATGATTTATAATAAGATTTTTCACAAAGCTAATGGAGGTGTCAGTATAGGTTTTTCTTCAAATAACTATGAGATCAATTCAATTTGAGTTCAAAGTCACAGCTACAAGTGTTTATTAAATATTTTGTTGTGGTAAATTAAAACCACTCAATTGCCCCAAAACAATACCAAACAGGCCCTTCATTTTGCTACTACCTATTGTGGTGCTTGAAGCCACAATTACTATGACATAAAAGCTTTCACTATGAAATTATGGTTTGCAGTGTTTGGTAAATACGACATAAATAAAATTTTTATAAAAACTAGTAAGTAATATGATTTTTCTTTATACGACCATGAGATAAAATTATCTCAACTCTCTCTTAAACTATAATTATAACTATTTACCAAATGCTTTAAAGTTATACTTTGAAAATAACAATAACCATTACAAGAAAATAAAATACATTTGATAGCCTAAAATTGTCAAATAAGTTAATATTTGACAATCAAAAAGTGTAAGACATTCCGGTGTCAAATATCGTCACATTTATTAAAACAGCCAATTTACCTTTGTAATTTAAAACCACCAAAGGTTAATGACAATAGAAAATTGTCAAATATGTATGAAAGTTAATAAATACGAGTTGCTCAAACTTGACAATTACTTATGACTACTAAAAATGATCAAATATCTTTTTTTTTAAGCAACAAAAGTGATGCCCCCGATTTGGCATGTACAAAAGATATATCTCATAAACAGAACGAATCTCAAAATTTTCAACTCGATACAACACAATATACGAGCAAGCAAAACTGAAATTTTTGACATGAAGTTATACATGTATCAACTCTAAATGTTTGAAACTATTCATTATCTAAATTCAGTCTTAAACTTAAAATTAAATCAGTACCCATCAATAATTTTCAACACCAAAAAGTAAAGTCAACTCCAGCATTCATCTAATTCAAGTCATCCTGTACTATTTGTTGTGAGTGCTCTTTGATTCTAGCTGATGAAGCTTCAGTGATCCGCTGCAATCCTTATTAGCCATTCCCAAGAATTAGCTCAAAACAATCAAAATAATTATCAGATTTCAAATTAAGGTAGCTAAGGGTGAAGAAAAAGGCTGGAAGAATGATAAGAATGAAGTCCTCATAGCTTCAGTGCAGCTAGATGCTGATATTTTGTGGATATACTAAAATCATATTTGAATAAGAAAGCTAATTGTGATCTGCCATTTGAATATTTTCCATACACAGCTTCCACCTGTGCCAGGGAGAAAACTGAAATGCTGTCACCTAAGAAATTTCTACTGGTGGAAGCATTGTGAATTTCAGTTTTACCAGAAAAGCAATAACTGTGCCTCTGCTAAGCCACTCAACAAGCTTGCACGCAGTGTTTTCCAACTCAAACTCAAGCTAGTGTTTCGTTTTCTTATTTATTTATTTATTGAGCGAAAAGAGTACCACTGACTTTGCACATAAAATTATATATAAAATTTGTACAAGATCAGCAATTGCAAGATACTAAAAGATAAATTTATTCACGTTATTAATTTTATCTTTATAAAATTCTACGTGCCGCCGACAAGACATCCTTAAATCAAAGGATGGTCTTCCAAAATTGGTTGTCGAGTGTCACCACCACCCACCTCTCCGGCACATTCCACATTCTATTTGTCATGTGTAGTAAAACGAACTTTTTTTGTACAGTTACATGAAAGATAAGGACAAGGAGGATTCTTTTGTTTTTTCCTCCAAGCCAAAAGCATGGACCAAAAGTTAGCAGTACGACAAGTCAACACTGCATTTACTCGGAAATATCCAATAATCCAGTGTTGAGCTAAAAAAGATGAATAAATAGAAAGCTGTTTGTTGTGTACAAGACAGTAAACACAGAAGAAAGAGAGAAAAGAAAATTTCTGAGCAGCACAACGAGAAAACAAATGAGCGAGCTATTGACTTCGGAGGACTTCGACGATGCTCAGAAAATTAGGTCGGAGAAAGCCTTGAGAAGATGGAGATCTGCCTGCAGCGGCCTCAAGAACCGCCGTAGAGTCTTACATAAGCTCGACGATCTCGACGAGCATCTCAAATTGCAAGTCGGTTATTCCTTTTATTTATTTATTTATTTTTTAATTATTAGTTAACTTACGGTTCAAGTTAATTTGGGTTGGCTTTATTTATTTATTTTTTAATTACAAGTAATTTTGCATTTACTTATTTGGGTCTTTGCCTAATTTCACTGAGGCCAATGCCTAATGGGAAATTTTTAAAATTAACACTCAAGAATTTAAATGCATAGTGAAAGTGTAAAGATGAATAGTATAAAACGATCAAGAAATTGAATTGAAGATACCGAATTAAAGCCTTTCGGTGGTTACAGGAACTATTTAGAGCTGCATCTGTTGCTGTGAAAGCTGTACTTCACTTTACTGAAAGTCCGGGTCTGCCTTCAAATGAAGATGTGACTCATGAACCCATTGAAGGTGTTGGATCCCCCGCCAATGGCCATGACGTAATGATATTTTATACGATTGTTCCTCAATTCAATTTTAAAATATCAAATTATGGTTCTTTGAAGTTTGTTATTGGTTCATATACCAAGGTAAGAATATCAAAGTTTTGCCCACAATTGGCCTCCAATTTCTGAGCTTAAAATTTTTCACTTAATGAATGACAATGCAATTTCATTGATTGAAATGTATACTTGCATTCTTTGTATACTACAGATTTGTGGCCTACTTGGTAAATATGAGAAACGTGCACTTGCTGCGTTTTATGTTCTGTTGGAAGCAGCATCATTCTTACTGGATATATTTGGGAAAAGTAAGAGGAGCATCCTTCTTGCTGCATTTCTATTGTCGGCATCTGGTTTTGCGATTACCATGAGCATGCCTACTTGTATCGTGAGAAGAGCCAGAGCTGCAGCCAGAATGCATATTCAGAAGCTGCTACTTGTGGTGTTGGAAATCTCTTTCTCTTTGGTCCAGTTGATTGTTACATTCATGTACTTTATTCTGGCGGAATTGGGTGTCAAGCACAAGTTTAATGCATCTGTTTTCCCATTAGTCTTTGCTGTAATTGCTGGTGCGTTTACTTTCAAATATGATGGAGAAGTTTCTGATTCATCAGGCCTTGCCAGCAGGCATATATCCCCAGCTGCTGATTATCAGGTATGGTTGTGAACATAATTGTAATCATCAAGCTGCACTTGGTGAATTCGTATACTTGTCACCTCTATGACTATGAACTCCTACAAATATAAAGTATACTACATGAGACGGTAAGCTTTTGCAATATTGTGGAAAGAAGGAAATATAAAGATTGTTTGACTTCATTGTGTTAGTTAATAATTTTAGTCATATGAGGTCTCTAAAGATTGCTTCATTAATTTGCATGGATAATGCTAGGGTGCCTCTGTAGATTTAGAAATCCTTTATGAATGGCCAAATGAGTACAGATATCAAATCTTTGATAATTTGTGTCTTTCTAGGCTCATATGACAAATAATACTCGCAATGAGAATGCAGAAGCAAACGGCAGCATGCCTATGCCGGTGATAGTGACCTCTCGTGACTGATGAAGATAATTCTAAGAAACGAGGTTTGTATGTTTGTTCTTCACTCTGCCTTCAGGCTTGCTCTTTCTCTCATACTATTTACACAAATTCTCTTTTTAAGTTTTACTACCAAAAAATTTATATATTGTTAATAGATGGGTTTGTGAGTAATGTTTCCAGAGCTTATTTTAGGAGTCTGACAATTTGATTATTGTTTCAAGCTTAGAGTCTAGACGAGGCATTTGCCCCCATTTGCTCATTTGATTCAGATTCAAGTTGACTATAATTAAAGCACATTGGGTCCAAGTTTTGGCCATAAGTGTTACAATTAATTTCAATTACTATGTAGTCCAGCTGGATGAATATCTATAATTTGGATTATAACCACCCAATATATATTATTATATCTGAATAACTTTTTATTTATAGAGCACGTTGAGGGGTTAAATGATGGTGATAAGTTTTTTGTGATTCCTGAAATTCTTGATACTTGTATTATGCCAATAAGAATAAATGAAACTGTTTTGATTGGGTCACACAAGAAACTTTTGATGTGCCAATTAATTATTGATCGGCATGGTTAATTGTTTTTGTAACAGTACACTACGTGATATGAATTTTTTAAAAAAGTGATGTTATTATTATCATTATTTTTACTATTATTTAACACAACTGCAACTAAATTTCCTCCACATTTTATGTGCAGGGTTTCAGCTCCAGAACTATCGTTTTCCACATCAAAATTTTACAACAAATTAGATTAGCGGCCCCAACGATGTAGAGATTTATATAACTAACATATTTCTGCAGTTATCAAATTCATGATTGTGTTATTTTTCTTGGAAATTATCCTTCAAAATAACTGTGTTCCACAGTATATTTTCCCAGATAGCTTTATAGTCATTCGATCAGAGTAGTGCGAAAATATCATAAGCTAGATATTTATAAGTAATCAAGATTATCTTAAGGTCGATTATGTATATAATTACTCCGATTGAGAATGTATAAATGGTCACATTGGTCTTGCGTGCACTTAATTTTAAGGGCATTAAAATTTTGTATGTAATCATAATCCTAATGAACTCACTATGGGTTTCGTTGAATAGTGATCTGTTAATCCACATCTGCTTTATGACTGGATCAAGCAATCCAATCGATCCAGCCACTCCAGGAGCAATATTTGACCCTAGGTTTATGGATCAACAATGAACTGAAATTATCAATCGAGACACAGAATTCGTATTTAGCCCAAAACAATAATGCCTCCTAGTAAGACAACTATGTTTAAGGCACATAGCCAAATCTACAATGATAACTCAAGATATATTAGAGCATCTTCAAAAGAATCTTTAAATTTTATTCTTTAAATTTCAATTTACTTACTAATGTGGTAAATAAATGTATTAAAAAATATAATCTCCTCCAAAAGACTCACCAAATAAGAATAAATTAATATTATTTTAATCAAATCTTTTTCACTATCAAATTGTATTGTTATTATATTTTTAAAAGAAACATATATAATAATTATTGCAGTCTTATATTTTCAATAAATAATAATAAAATATTAATATAAGAGGGAGAAACTCACTCGGCAATATTGAAGAGTGAGAAACAAATCTTATTTGAAGAATCTAAATTAACGTATCTTTTGGAGTGTTTAATATTGATATAGCTTTTCAAATAAGAAGTAGAATCTTATTTGAAAAGTCTTTTGTAGATGCTCTTAGTATTGACATATAGTTATGTAAAATAATTGGTTATTAATAGAGTAATCATAATTGACATTGTGAGATCATGCCAAAATATTTGGCAGACCTTTTAATTAAAGGCCTTGCAAGATATGAAACTTCTAGTATCAACTTATCACCAGTGACTCCCTCAGCCCAACGCTTAGAAACATCAAGATCTTGGATTTTTGAGTATAAGCGTATCAAATATTTGTGACTGCAAGCATTATAGTTATTTATGTGCTTCAAAGAAAAATATAAAAATAGTTAAATTATAACAATATACTATCATATGAAGATATATGACACAAATTTCTTACAAGCTCATACAAGTCGAGATCACGAGAAGGTTTTATTTTCTCATTAAATTGATCATAGAGGTTCCTTTTATTTTGAAAATGGTTGCACATGTATTTTTTAAAAGGTTAAAAAAAAAAATAGTGACATAGATACCATTTAATGAACCAAAATGCTATGGAAAAATGGATACGCAGAGGAATTCCTGATACTGTGAAACCACTGAATTGATTATATTTGATTGATATGCATAGAAAATTCATTCTACAACTTTAATTGCCTTAAATTGGGTCCATACATTTCTCTGATTTCACTTTTCACATCAAAATTAAAGCCAATTTTTTTCTAACGTATAGGTTCCTAAAACACTTAATACTTCTTAAGTTTGTTATGATCGATGTCGTCCTAAAACAGAATCATGGAGGACAGAAGAAGAAGGAATTATTGATTGCTGCTTATGGGATGGCGTTCAGTGCAATGAGAACACTGGTTATGTCATCAAGCTTGACCTCTCAAATATTGCCTCCATGGTCCTATCAACTCTAGCAGTAACCTTTTCAACCTTTTTGCCCATCACAAGTGATTGCTTTGATTTGATTAATTTTTATTTGTCATTCAAGTTTTCAAGTTTTCTTATATGAGCATTATGTGCAGATCAAATTTGCCCATCACAAGTGATTGCTTTGATTTGGCTGATTTTGGTGGATAGCAGCATATATATCACAACACATTGCTATCTATTCATTGAATATTTTGCGCAATAGTAAGCTAGGGAGAATTCTGAAATGCGAGTAAATTTTAGTTTTGGCAGAAATAATTTGGGAAGCAATCGCTCTAAGAGCAATGCAAAGAGCTAGCTTACAAGCAGCCAGATCTCTGGTAGCATTTTTATTTTGCAACTAATTTTAATTTTTCTTAATTTCAACTCATTCCTTACATTTTTATATTCTTTGCTGAACAAAAACAAGATATTACTTTGTTGATCTCATGAGTACATGAAAATATATTTGCATGGACCAATACCTTATACTGTATACTTTTTCAAAAAAAAAAAGTTGATATATGAATTAAAATTTAATAATTAAACAAAATTATTGCCAATGGAATCAGACTAGATTCTCAATCTTTAATCAATCAAGATGAATGCAGCAAAGAACAGACCAACCCAAAACAGAGAATTAAGAATTAAGAAAGAAATAAAACTTGGCACTCAAAGATTAATGTGGTTGAATACAAAGGTACCTACATCTACGACCGGCAGGGCTAAAGCTTTATTGAACCAGATCAAAATTGCAGTGCACTCTCAAGAGAACAAGAAAACAAATTGTTCACGTATTTCTCTCACAAGGTCACTCAAATTGATCTCACAAGATGGCAAAATATTGGGTCCCACTCCAGCTGCCACCTCATAACTCAACCAAATATAACCAACTGGCTTCCACAATTATTATCTTAAAAAAAATGAAGAAAAGGCATAAAATAATGTTTTAATAAAAATTAATTAATTGTTTTATCTAATTGAGATTATTTAAATAATTTTTCTTTTTTCTTTTTTTGGTTAACTTTAGGCCTAATTTTTCAAAACATTATTACAATTTAACTTATTGCGGTGTGCATTGTCGTCCATGATTTGACGGCTTCTTAGCTAAATAATTTTCGAACTCGACTTGACTTCCTAGCCTTTAAGATTAGTAATTTTCATAGGACGCGTATATATTCTCTGAATTTTATTTTATTTTTCAAGCAAAACAACAATGGGTAGGTAGGTCATTTATTTGACATAGGTTTTACGAAAAGGGGGAGTGTTTTAGGCTTTAACGTAAACTTAATTCACAATTAGTAATTTTATGAAATTAGAAAATAAATTATTTTTTTGGTACTAATCTAATCCTCTCAAGTCTCATCACTTATGTGAGTGAGATCAAAAGTTTAATTTGGATCACTCCACAAAATTTTACCAGTTAAGTAGTAGCACTCACTCCCAATTATAAATATTCAATAAATGTTTTGATTGTATTAATGAAACTTATGGTTTCTTATTATATATATATATATATATATTGACTTGATTGTCTCGCCAATATTGACTTGATAAAAAATGGAGAAAGATGACAAATGTGATCTCACATAAAATTGCCAGAAACGATGATAATTAATACACATCAAACTCAATTAATAGTTAATCAAAACTTCAGTTTTGTTTAATATTGAGATATTATAATCTTTACTCTTTATTAAAAAAGAAATCTAGTTATAATATAACATTTGATTATGTTTGGTAGACGTGATTTATGTTGAACCAATAAAGTTACCATCTCGGCTATGCCATCCACCCCACCTCGGCATAATTCACCTCAACCGGGTTAAGTCGAGCAGAGGAGATCCTTAGCTAGTGGAGCGCGTTGACCAGAGACATATATGCCGAGCAGACGCTAATCCTTTAAAACTCGGGAGCACAATCCCACGAAGTCGCGACAATTGCGCAAGGCCCGGAACCGTTGAGAGGGACACGGTGACCTATGTTTGCACGCAACATGGCAGTTAGAATCCAGTGAGGAGCGGCCACTACCCGAAATGAGAGGAAATGGGGGGCAAGTGGAAACGTGGAACCGCGGCTATAAAGAAGGGAAGAAATCAATGAAAAAGGGGACAAGAAAATTGAGAGAAAGGGGAAACTCTGCCAAAATACAACCAGACTTTTCATCACTGTTTTTGGTGAGATAGTTCCGAGCAATTCTTGAGTTCTTAAACACATTGTTTTCCCGTAAACACTTGATCTGACTTAGGCATCGAAGGGTTTACGCCGGCAAAACCACCGGCGTCTCTGATCCGTGTTTGTGGGTGCAGGTTTTTGGCTATCGAGGTCGGAGAAAATTACCATAGCAAGCAAACTCAATATTAAATACACTCGATACATATTCGTTGGTGGAAATATATGGTTGGGCTTAGGACGAGCAGATTTCAGCATCAACATTTTGGCGCCGTCTGTGGGGAGCTTTGAACAAAAAGCTATCCCTCAATTAGTAGTATCTGGAGAAGCAGTAAGTCCCAAGATATGGATGCGTCGAGAAAGGACATTGTAAGAGATGATAATGAGGCTGTGGAGACAATTACGCTCCGTGAGATAGCTAGTGAAGCTCGCGAGAAGATGATGCAAGATCGATTAGAACGGATGGAGAAATAGATGGAGACCCTCACGGCCGTACTCTGTGAGCTGAGGGAGGAACGGAGAAGGGACCGTGAAACTGCCGCGGGCACAGACGATGCCGGAGCAGGACCCAGCCACCAAAGGCGCAGAGTCGAGGAGATCCTTCCACCAGAGGACCAATCTTGTGGAGTGCATCTCCACAGGAACGCTAACCAAAGGCCTGGCGAACACCTAGGCGAAGAGAGGAGCCAACCCCATTCTGAACGGATGTTTGAAGCTGATGGCCGAAGAGTAAGAGTTAATGAAGGAGAGCTCATGCAGCAGATACAAAATGCCGAGCAGGAACGAGACCAGATTGCTGCACGTGATCCAAACCGTGAACTAGAGCTAGAAGGAGAAGTGCGCAGATTGGCGCAAGTGATGGAGGAGATCCAAGGCAAGAGAAGGCCCCCGAGCTGGAGGAAAATGCTAGACGAGGAATCTCCATTATCAACTGAAATTATGGGCACCATAATCCCAAGGGATTTTCGCTTCCCCGACCTCAAATACTCCGGACGAAGTGATCCGCTGGTGCACATTGAGCGTTTCAATGACATGACAAGTGTGCAAGGGCTGACCCCAGCGCAGAGTGTTCCCATTAACGTTGGAGGGACGAGCTCGGGAATGGTATCGCAAGTTGCCCAGGGGAAGCATAAAGGGGTATGAACAGATGTGCCAGGAGTTGGCCGAGCAGTTCCGAGGAGCTGTAGCCCCAAATGATGACATGATGGAGCTGATGGGGGTGAAGCAGGAAGAGCATGAATCCCTTCGGGATTTTGTAAAGCGATACCACCGGGTTGTGCTGGACTTAGGAGCATTTAATCATCCGCAGGCGCTGAGGGGATTAAAGGAAGGCGTGAAGATAGGCCGACTATGGTATAACCTGAGAAGTCCCTTAGTGCAGAATTACTCGACGGGGTATGAGCAGGCAAAGCGGGACATAGAGATCGAAGAGGAGAAATCAGCTCGGGTAAAGAGTGAACAATTGGACGAGCTGAGGCAAAAGGAGCGGGGAGGCTCTAACGGAAGTGGAGGGGGAAAACGAGGGAGGGAACCCTCGGCAGTGAGCAGAATACCAGCTCGGCCTGGCCCTTACCCCACAATCCAGAGGCCACTACAATTCACGTACAACTGGGCCCAACAGCAACGCCATCCATTCCCAGAGCAACAGCCAGGTTATAGGCAAGTGGTTGCCCACCCTCATCATAATCATCCTAGAACACCACCTAGAACCCACTCCCGAGCAGGACAACTAGATTAGTTTCCAACCGCATCAGTCTGAGGTGACACTCGCGGCAGCCGCGAGGTACAATTAGTCGACTAGAGCTCCGCATACAGACAGTATACCCCTTTAAAGATCTCAATGGACGAATTATATGAGAAGATAGAAGGACGAGGCATGTTACACCAACCAGCCCCCATAACAAAATCTGCTCACCGGCGCGATAGAGGCAGGTTCTGCAAATTCCATAACACTCACGGTCACTCACTTAGTCAGTGCCGTGATCTAAAGGTCCAAGTGGAGGACTTGGTAAGGAACCGATACTTGGATGAGTACGTGGATGGAGTATTCCCCATTGGTGAAGCCCAATACGCGTGGGGTGAAGAAGTGGAAAGGGAACTGGAGCGTGAGTCTCCGATGATTCATGTGATAGCAAGAGGGCCGACCTTAGCCGGAGACTCGAACAGGGCGCGGAAGAATTATGGGAAGTACGCCATGGCCAGCAAAGAGGTACTTTTCAATTTACCAGCGGCCAAGAGGGCCATGTTACAGCAAGTTCCCATCATGTGGATAGAAGATGACGAGGAAGGTGTCTTATATCCCCATGAGGATGCGCTGGTAATTAAGGCAACGGTGGCAGGTGCAGAATTGCGACGAATTTTGGTAGATACGGGGAGTTCAGTTGATATTTTGTTTAAGTCGACTTTAGATGAGATGGGGATATCAGATGTAAAGCTGGGATGAACAAACACATCTCTAAAGGGATTCGGCGGAGGACAATTAACTCCCATGGGGATCATTGAACTACCAATCACTGTAGGAGCAAAACCGTTTGAGAAAACGGTGATGTTGGATTTTGTTGTGGTGGAGGAGAAAAGTCTCTACTAGATGATACTGGGGAGACCGTTCATGAGGATAAGCCAATGCGTTGTATCCACGCATTATTTGGCATTGAAATATAGAATAAACGGAGTAGTATGGGTGGTAAAAGGCGATCAGAGAATGGCAAGAAGCTGCTATGCTATCGCAGCCAAGGAGACGCTACAAGTTACCTCTTTAGACAACCGAGGCGAATATAAAAAGGGTCGCCAAGAACCTGCGGAGGACCTGGAGGAGGTCAATATTAATCAAAACGACCCGAGCAGAGTGGTCAAGATCGGGTCTAAGTTGAGCGAGGCGCTGAAGGGTGAGCTAGTAGAGTGCCTGCGATCCCATTCTGATGTTTTTGCCTGGTCTCATGAAGACATGCCAGGAATTGACTGTAGGGTGGCTTGCCACAGATTGGCAATCAGAAAGGGGGCTAGACCAGTAAAGCAGAAGAGGATGTGCTTCAACCAGGAGAGGTATGAAGCCATAAATGCCAAGGTTGATAAGCAATGGAAAGCCGGGTTCATAAGAGAAGCGAGGTACCCGGAATTGATCTCCAATGTGGTGTTGGTGAAGAAGGCCAACGGGAAATAGAGGATGTGCGTCGATTTTACAGATCTCAACAAGACCTGCCTGAAGGATAGCTTTCCCCTACCTAAAATAGATTAATTGGTAGACTCTACAGCATGTCATAATCTGCTTAGCTTTATGGATGCCTTCTCTGGATATAACCAGATTCCTATGGACGAGCAGGATGAGGAGAACACTGCCTTCATAACAAATATAGGTTTGTTTTGCTATAGGGTTATGCCCTTCGGCCTTAAGAATGCGGGTGCTACCTATCAAAGGTTGGTGAACAAGGTGTTTAAACCCCTGATCGGCCATACTATGGAGGTATATATGGATGATATGATCACCAAGTCCAAGGAACCAGGGATCACGTGAAGCACTTGGAGGAAACCTTTGAACTTCTAAGGAAGTATCAGATGAAGTTGAACCCAGATAAATGAGCATTCGGAGTCAGTTCGGGTAAATTTTTGGGGTTCCTCGTAAGCCATCGAGGAATTGAGGCCAATCCAGAGAAGATACGGGCGATAACAGAACTGCAGTCCCCACAAACAGTTAAGGAAGTGTAGAGCTTGACTGGAAAATTGACAGCCCTAAACCGATTCATCTCGCGGGCCACAGATAAGTGCCACCCTTTCTTCCAAGTCATAAAGAAAGGAAAAAAAGATGGAATGGACACCAGAATGCGAGGAGGCATTCGGACAGCTGAAGGAGTACTTGGCCCGCACCTCGTTGCTATCAACTCCGAGAAAGGGAGATCAGCTGTTTCTATACTTGGCGTTATCCAAGTGGGCAACCAGCTCGATGTTAGTTCGGGAGGAAGAAAGAAAACAACACCTTGTCTATTATACGAGCAAAGCCCTCGTGGATGCAGAGACAAGATATCCCATAGTAGAAAAATGGGCATTGGCATTGGTAACAGCAGCACGAAAACTCCGACCATACTTCCAGGCTCATTCGATCGTTGTCATAACTGACCAACCCCTTAGACAGATGTTGCAAAAACCAGATGCCTCGGGTCGGTTGGTTAAGTGGTCTGTGGAGCTGAGTGAATTCGATATTTCCTACAGACCCCGAGGAGCAATCAAAGCCCAAGCTCTGGCTGACTTTGTAGTAGACCGAGCGGAGACAGGGGGTGAAGCCCAGGGAGAACGGCCAGTGGAGCAAGAGAAATCTGAAGGGGTGTGGTTAATAATGGTGGACGGGTCGTGTAGTGAACAAGGGTCAGGGGTAGGAGTGGTAATACGAAGTCCAAAAGGAGCTGAACTGACATATGCGGTGAAGTTCGAATTCCAACTCACGAACAACCAAGCTGAGTACGAAGCCTTTATCACTGGACTCAGGCTGGCATAAACACTAAGAGCAGAAAAGCTAGAAATCCGAGCAGATTCTCAGTTAGTCTGCAATCAGCTCAGTGATCAGTTTCAAGCAAGGGAAGAGAAGATGGGGTTGTATCTGAGGAAGCCAAAGCAGCTGATTGCGCTGTTCAACGAAGTAGAGATCAAGCAGATACCTCGAAGTGAGAATTACCGAGCCGATATGCTAGCAAGAATGGCAGTGGTGGCTGACCCGAAATTGCCTAAGTCAGTTCCGTTGGAAATAATGACCTCTTCGAGCATACAAGAGGAAAGGGAGGTAATGCGAATAAGCACCATGCAATCTTGGATGGATCCCATTTTCTGCTAGATTCGTGATGGCAGCTTACCGGAGGACAAAAGGCAGGCGAGGAAATTAAAATGCCGAGCAGCACGATACACGCTACTCGACGGGGTGCTGTATCGCCGAGGGTTCACCTTGCCCCTCTTAAGATGTTTGGATGAGGAGGAGGCAGATTATGTAATAAGGGAGATTCATGAAGGCATATGCGGAAATCACTCGGGTGCAAGAACCTTAGCGTTCAAGGAACTTTGGCAAGGGTACTTTTGGCCAACTATGCACCAAGATGCAAAAAAGATAGCGAAGTATTGTAAAGTCTGCCAATGCTTCTCTGAGGTTCCTGCTCAACCACCAGAAAAGCTGACTGCAATGACATCCCCATGGCCTTTTGCTCAATGGGGAATTGACCTGATTGGCCCGTTGCCTAAGGGACGAGAAGCGGCAACACATGCAATCATGGCGATAGATTACTTCACCAAATGGATAGAAGTGGGAGTTCTCACCCAATTCACGGAGAGAAAGACTACAGACTTCATTTGGAATAATATTATTTGCAGATATGGGATTCCCTATGCCATCATCACGGACAATGGAAGACAGTTTGATAACAGCAACTTCAGGGATTTTTGCCAAAACTTGAGGGTGGATTTGAAATTTTGTACGCCCGCACACCCGCACACCCACAGGCGAATGGGCAAGTTGAGGCAGCCAATAAGGTGATAAAAAAGCTCCTGAAAACCAGGCTGGGAGAGAAGAAAGGAGCTTGGGTTGATGAGCTTCAAGGAGTATTATGGGCCTACCGGACAACTCACAAAACTGCCACTGGGAGACTCCATTTGTCTTGGCTTTTGGTCATGAGGCGGTTATCCCAGGAGAAATTGGAGTCAGAACACATCGGACCAAACACTTCAATGAAGAGCAAAACAACGAGCAGATCTGTTTAAGCCTGGATCTGCTGGAGGAAAAAAGGGAAGAGGCTTCACACAGAGTGGCCCTATGTCAGCAAAGGGTCATGCGCTACTACAACAAAAACGTCCGTATGAGGCAGTTCTGAGCAGGGGACTGGGTACTGAGGAAAGTGAATCAAAGTACGAGGGATCCTAATCATGGTGCGCTCGGTCCTAAATGGGAAGGCCCATACAGAGTGATACAAGTGACCGGACCGGGAGCATACAAGTTAGCATACCCGGATGGATGAGATGTGAAGAGATCGTGGAACGCCGAACATTTAAGAAAGTATTTCCAGTAAGCAGAACGCTCAGCTAAAAGTTTTCCTTTGATAAGTTGTTTCTGATCCAATGCATGGTAACTTGTTGTATATACATGCATTTCGCACTTTTGTAATACTTTCAAAGTTTCAATGAAAACGAATTCAGCAAAAGAATCCTTTATCAACAAGGCTATCGAATTTTACTAAGGCAAGTAAGTGCCTAATCCTGCTCGGTTAACAAAAGATCAGTAGATGATTCTATGAAATTTTATTAAGGCAAGTAAGCGCCTAATCCTGCTCAGTCAACAAAAGACCAGCAGATGATTCTATGAAATTTTATTAAGGCAAGTAAGTGTCTGATCCTGCTTGATCAACAAAAGATCAGCAGATGACTCTATAAAATTTTATTAAGGCAAGTAAGTGTCTGATCCTGCTTGGTCAACAAAAGACCAGCAAATGATTCTGTGAAATTTTACCAAGGCAGACAGGTGCCTGTTCCTACTCGACCAATAAAAGACCAGCAAAGGTTTCACGAAATCATATTAAGGCAAACAAATATATGTTTAAGCATTGTCAGTACATTATAGAACCAGTAGCTAAATTCTCAAATTTGATTCGCGGAAGTAATTCGCAAGCAAAATCTAGACATAAAATTGAGCGGGAAATGCTTAAAATTTTTATAGCTCGAAGTTATAGACATAATCTATACAAAAAATCAGCCTAAGACGTAGGAGGTTCATTGGCTTCAACAGTAGAGAGATCAGCATGCACCAGAAGATCAGCAATATCAGAAGAATGAGGAGGATCAACAATTTCCAGAAGAGCAGACTCTGATTCCTGGCCAACATCGGGAGTTAGGTCCCCAGTCTCCGCCTCCCGCACCACCTCAGCTGGAGCACCAATCTGATCCTGGCCACCCGGATTGGCTTGGTCGCCCTCGGCCATATATCGTTGCACTCCAGCCGCCAACTTGTCCATATGGAGCTCAGGATACTCTTGTTCAAGCACGGACATGATGCATTTATAAGTAAAAGCAACCCCGGAATTATACTCTGCGTCGATCCTATCGTCAACATCGGCGCATTTGTCTTTCATTTCGGCCACTTGCTCATTGAGAGACCTGACCTCTCCCTCAAATGCCGTCTTTAGGGTGTCCCGCTCACTTTGAGTGGTATGAAAATCAGACTTCAGGTCATCCAACTCCCTCTCAAGTTTAGTGGAGTTGGATTCAGCTAAGGCAACCTTCTCCTCCAGTTCCCCAACCAGCTTCTGGAGCTCGAGTAGCTTCTCTTTATCGCGGTCAGCAGACTCAACTGTTTTTCTCAAATCTTGATTGTCCGCTTGAAGCTTCCTCTCTTGGCGGGTAACTCGATTTCTATAACAAGAAATTATACTGGCCAGCCTATAGGAAACCCGCTGAACGAAACCAGCTAACTCAGGGAGAGTCATATTCTCTGTATCTTCAATCATTTTCGATCCCACTGACTTTTTATAGTCCCTTTGATATGGGGTCAGATAATCCCCCTGATCACGAGGAGGAAGAGGGGAAGACCGACCACCCAAGCGAACACTGACATCAGAACTCTTGTCAGCAGTTTGGTCCACACTGCTCTTCCGAGGCGGAGGAGGGGGCGGAGTAGGAGCTAGAGCTGGTGAAACTTTAGAGAGACCAGTACTGATCTTCTTCTTCGGAGGATGAGGTGGAGGATTGCTGGAGCTGGCCGAAGTTCGGCCGCGTTTCCTAGTTAGGGCGCTCATGACCGGATTATCCATTTCAGCTGCAAAATCAGCTAAGCCCGAGCTGACCAGATTCGTTGGTGACAAAAGCTCTTGCCAAGTGGATGTGTTCACCAAAGCAGTTTCTACCTGAAGCAGAGGTATTTCCTCAAGGCGCACGCCCAAGCCCTACGACTCTGAAAAAACAAACATAGTTAAGGAAACCGATAAGTAGCAGTTGGAGGAAAAATATATAAGCAAAATGAACAACCTGGGGCGACAAAATGTGTAGGGACGTAAATATCGCCACCAAGCTGACGAGCTGCTGGACACCAGTTTCCCCCAGGAAAGAAAAACTTATTTTTCCAATTTTTGCAGGAAGAAAGGAAACCGGTGATTGGTTTTCTCTTTCCAGAACTCGACATGAAGTAGTACCAGCTAGCTTCATTCGGGCTACTTCTCAACTGGTACAAGTGTTTTACCTCAACAAGAGAGAGCTCCTCGGATCCACACCTCCTCCACAACACAAACATAGACGAGAGGACCCTCCACCCATTTGGATGCAGCTGACCTAGGGCCAGGTGCATACCACCTAATATTTTAGCAAAATAGCACTGGAGGGGCAGCCGAGCTCCCAATTTAAAACACTCCAAATGCATGGTCATGAAACCATAAGGAGGTCAGCTCGGAATATCATTTTTCCCAGGAACCAGGAGAGTAACATCATCGGGAATTTTATAAAGAGCCCTGAGCGCGAACAAATCATCCGTGGTGGTGGCACAGACTATATAGTCAATAGGGTAGGAATTCGCCTCTACCCTATGACCAAGATTCCTTTTCTTAGAAGGTGGGCTCGGCTCGGAACTACTCTCCTCGTCATCGCCCGTTTCCTCTGAGGATTCAGTTCTATTCGAACTTTGACTCTCACCCGAACTCGACGCAGGACCACCCCTGTTCCCTACTAACTCTAGCTCGGGGGAGGGCGAAGTAGCCATGAGGAGGGGGCTGCCAGGGGTATTTCTAGGATTAGAGGGACCTACATCACGGGAGAGATGTAAAGGGTCACTAGGTCCGAACAAGTGGGGATATGAATCCTCCACTTCCTCATCACTCTCAATAACAATCATCTTTCTTCTCCGGTTGGACATATCGAAGTATTGCAAGAAGGACACACAGAAGTCCAAGAATATGGGCAAACGGTAAACAAAGAACCCACAACCCAAAACCCAATCAACAACCAGAAAAAAGTTGAAGGCTATACCTGAAACAAGACTGGCACTGGTGGTGTCGTGGCAACGAAGAAAATACCTGACGAAACGAAGATCTCAAACGCAGAGCATATGACAGAGACAAAGGGGTTATCAGATTAGGAAAAACCAGAATAGCAAGTGAAGAAAGCGGTTTGTATTTAGGGATTCGAAATAAAAGGGGAGAACGGAAGCGTTTGAAGTACTGAGGGTGCCAACTCATTTACCGTTTTTTGAGGAAAAACATCATGTCGTTTCAAATTTCAAATATAAAGAAGAATCTGGAATTGGCACGTCAGTTACCAATGCAAGAGGCCAAACAAAATGCAAGCCCAGATACGCAATGGACTTGCCCAGAAAAGCCCATGTTTAATCGGGATCTCTTTAAATAAAAATGAAGGGTGCCTTGAACTGGCAAGACCTGAATCTTAAGTTTTTACTCTCAACTCGTTTCACTCGCACGACCAGAAACTGGGGGACTGGTGTTGAACCAATAAAGATACTGTCTCGGCTATGCTATTTGCCCCACCTCAGCACAATTCAGCTCAGCCGGGTTAAGCCGAGCAGAGGAGATCCTTAGCTAGAGGAGCGCGCCGACCAGAGACATATATGTCGAGCAGATGCTTATCCCTCAAAACTCGTAAGTGCAATCCCACGAAGTCGCGACAATTGCGCAAGGCCCGGAACCCTTGAGAGGGACACGGTGACCCATGTTTGCACGCAACATGACAGTTAGAATCTAGTCAGCAGCGACCACTACCCGAAATGAGAGGAAATGGGGGGCAAGTGGAAACGTGGAACCGCGGCTATAAAGAAGGGAAGAAATCAATGAAAAAGGGAACAAGAAAATTAAGAGAAAGGGGAAACTCTGCCAAAATACAACCAGACTTTTCATCACTATTTTTGGTGAGATCGTTCCGAGCAATTCTTGAGTTGTTTTTCCGTAAACACCTTGATCTGACTTAGGCATCAGAGGGTTTACGCCGGCAAAACCACCGGCGTTTCTGATCCTTGTTTGTGGGTGCAGGTTTTTGGCTATCGAGGTCGGAGAAAATTACCATAGCAAGCAAACTCGATATTAAATACACTGGATATATATTCGTTGGTGGAAATATATGGTCGGGCTTAGGACGAGCAGATTTCAGCATCAACATTTTGGCGCCGTCTGTGGGGAGCTTTGAACAAAAAGCTATCCCTCAATTAGTAGTATCTGGAGAAGCAGTAAGTCCCAGGATATGGATGCGTCGAGAAAGGACATTGTAAGAGATGATAATGAGGCTGTAGAGACAATTACGCTCCGTGAGATAGCTAGTGAAGCTCGCGAGAAGATGATGCAAGATCGATTAGAACAGATCGAGAAATAGATGGAGACCCTCACGGCCGTACTCTGTGAGCTGAGGGAGGAACGGAGAAGGGACCGTGAAACTGCCGCGGGCACAGACGATGCCGGAGCAGGACCCAGCCACCAAAGGCGCAGAGTCGAGGAGATCCTTCCACCAGAGGATCAATCTTGTGGGGTGCATCTCCACAGGAACGATAACCAAAGGCCTGGGGAACACCTAGGCGAAGAGAGGAGCCAACCCCATTCTGAACGGATGTTTGAAGCTGATGGCCGAAGAGTCAGAGTTAATGAAGGAGAGCTCATGCAGCAGATGCAAAATGCCAAGCAGGAACGAGACCAGATTGCTGCACGTGATCCAAACCGTGCACTAGAGCTTGAAGGAGAAGTGTGCAGATTGTCGCAAGTGATGGAGGAGATCCAAGGCAAGAGAAGGCCCCCGAGCTGGAGGATAATGCTAGACGAGGAATCTCCATTATCAACTGAAATTATGGGCACCATAATCCCAAGGAATTTTCACTTCCCCGACCTCAAATACTCCGGACGAAGTGATCCGCTGGTGCACATCGAGCGTTTCAATGACATGACAAGTGTGCAAGGGTTGACCCCAGTACAGAGGTGCAGAGTGTTCCCATTAACGTTGGAGGGACGAGCTCGAGAATGGTATCGCAAGTTGCCCAGGGGAAGCATAAAGGGGTACGAGCAGATGTGCCAGGAGTTGGCCGAGCAGTTCCGAGGAGCTGTAGCCCCAGAGGATGACATGATGGAGCTGATGGGGGTAAACCAGGAAGAGCATAAATCCCTTCGGGATTTTGTAAAGCGATACCACCGGGTTGTGCTGGACTTGGGAGCTTTTAATCATCTGCAGGCGCTGAGGGGATTAAAGGAAGGCGTGAAGATAGGCCGACTATGGTATAACCTGAGAAGTCCCTTAGTGCAGAATTACTCGACGGGGTATGAGCAGGCAAAGCGGGACATAGAGATCAAAGAGGAGAAATCAGCTCGGGTAAAGAGTGAACAATTGGAGGAGCTGAGGCGAAAGGAGCGGAGAGGCTCTAACAGAAGTGGAGGGGGAAAACGAGGGAGGGAACCCTCGGCAGTGAGTAGAATACCAGCTCGGCCCGGCCCTTACCCCACAATCCAGAGGCCACTACAATTCACGTACAACCGGGCCCAACAGCAATGCCCTCCATTCCCAGAGCAACAGCCAGGCTATAGGTAGGTGGCTGCCCACCCTCATTATAACCATCCTAGAACACCACCTAGAACCCACTCCCGAGCAGGACAATTATCTGATAGCACCGACAGTATACCTGGAGGAGGTCTATTTTCCAATTTTCTCATTCACTGATGAGTTTCTGAGTCACCTACAGATTTTTGGTATCAACAACAGATAATTATCTGATAGCACAGAAAATAGATACTGCATGCCAATCCATTCAAAATCCTTTCTTCAGTTTTAACACTTTGAAAGCACAATTCAGGTAAGCAAAATAATTCCTGAAAAACAGAAAAGAGGCCAAGACCAAAGTACAAATTCTTACAATTCATGATCTTGTAAAACCATCTAAATGGAAATCACCCCATTAAACTGCCGCAGTAGGTTTCTAGACTAATGGAAGAAGAAATGCTTACATTAATCAATTCCTTACGACCATCTTGTAGCTCCCCGTAACTTTTATGTTTTTTATGATTAAAGTGTGGTTCAATGCTTCTACATCTTCAATCTCTCCTTCCTTTCCTCTCAAATCTTTAAGCACTTTTTCCATCTTTTGCCGGACCTCTGTATCACCACCATTGCACATGTGCTTCATCACATTTAAGGTCCCTCCCAATCGCTCAATTTCCTTGTTTTTCATCCAGTTGAAGTAGTTTGTTATGAAGCTTCTCCTTCTGCATCTGTATGAGATTAAAAGTAGAAACGGTGGTCATCTATTGCCTCTGGTTTCGAAGGAATTGATATGGATGCATTGTGGTTATGACCAAAGCATTGAAAAAAACAAACCTTGTCATTAGCCTTCTGTTTTTCCAGCGCAGCCAATTGAAGTGAACTGTTTCTCGTTGCATTCTAAAAGAGGAGTAAAGTTTATTTTGCAACCACACCTTTGATCAGAGTCAACAATGTGAGAGTGACATAAGTAAGCTCATAAGAAACCGTTACCAAATTCCTTCTCACCGGAGAAACGGAGTGACAGGGCTCCACGAGAAAGTCAACCGAGACCCTTAGCTGTTCCACCAAGCCTCACTGCGAAATCAAGAAAAGCTTACAAAGTTACAAAAACAGCAACAATGATGATGATCAGGATCATGATAACGGTAACAAAGAAAGACAAAATTGACCTTGTATGAGGAATCTATGGCGAAGAACACGAACAGAGGCATCACCAGTTTTGTTAGGGCTCAGTTTCCCCAAATTATCAAAGAAATAGCGCTTGAAAAATGTACTTTGTGGAAACATGGAATGTGAAGCATCTACAGCAAAAATTAGAATTAACAACTGAAAATAAATTTATAAAGAGAAATTAAATAAATCAAGAAACTCCAGCTTCTCGGAGATCCTCTCTGAGTCTGAGAGCGTCCGATTCAGAAGATGGAGGCTCGGCATTTTAATACTGGCAGTGGAGAATCTCCATTCTCAATGCTGTATAAAGAGAAATTAAACCATCAAATATGTTTCATGCTTGCGCACACCGTCATTTATTTTAGAGGCGTGCATAACATCTAATAAAGTGATAAATAAAAATGTCAAATATACCTATATACACACACATACGCATAGTGGGAAAGGAGGAAAAAGAGGCAAAATCATTGACCCATTAGCTGACAAATTAATCATTGAAAATAAAAGGAAATAAACCCCGGGTGGCCAAAGAAAAAAGAGGCAAATTTGTTGACCCACTAGATGACAAATTAGTTATTGAAAATGTAAGGAAAGAAACCCCCCACGGACAAGTTCGATGATCCTACTTTAAATAAAAATTATGATATTTTACCCAAAAATACTACTTTGTAGTTTTTGATATTGGCTTTAGGTATTTTACCCAAAAATACCTATATTTGTTGTAGTGATCAAACGGATAAGCCTAAATCGCTTGACGGTACATCAACATCAGTGACGAAGGGTATTAAGCAAGCAAAATATTCAACATGACGTGAAGGAAAATTTTAGTGAATAGGCTATATATGTATACACACACACACACATACATATAGTGGGAAAGGAGGAAAAAGAGGCAAAATTATTGATTCATTAGCTGACAAATTAATCATTGAAAATAAAAGGAAAAAAACCCCGGGTGGCCAAAGAAAAACGAGGCAAATTTGTTGACCCACTAGATGACAAATTAGTTATTGAAAAGAGGTAAATTTGGTGGACATGGTATGTGATACAGTCAATGAGATATCTCTTCTTTGACCAACAGTGGGAAGTAACATACACAGTGGATAAAAAGGGATAAGATATTAATTTTGAAAATAAGTTTTATATTTAATACAATTTTAGATATATCTTCATGTATGTTATAAAAATTATCTCAATTAATTAGGAAATAAATCATTAATTTTAAATAGATTATTAGTATTACGGAGTATATTTAGATAACAAAATAAAAAATTAAAATTAATAATATAAATATTTATTTTAGTTATCAATTATTATATATATATACACACGATAAAAAAATTATATATATATATATATGTTTATAAGTATGTACATAAAATTTTATTCAATATCATGTACATTTTAATTATTTATGGTTTTACAGTATTTTAACAGTAAAATTTATCAAATATATAAGACTACTTTTAAAACTCTAAATGATTTTAAAAATAAATTTTAAAACTCAAATTTTTTTAAAATAAAATTTTATCAGATATTTAATTGATTCTCACAACAGTTGATTATTTCTACAATACAACTAATAATAATTATTTTAAAAATTATAGTATTATCAAATTGGTTCTTATCTCTTTTTGCTTTTCCAAACCCAAGTCCAAACTATTTTAACTTTTTAAGGAAAGTATACGGGTCGGATTAGGGTTGGGCTTTCATATATATATATATATTAAATTCTTGTAACTATTGTAAACTTAGAATAAGTTAATAATGAACACATTGTTATAATCATTAATGAATTAAAGAAAATAAATATTTCAAATTAAAAATGATAAATAAAAAATGAAGCAAATAAAAACTTAGAGATTTAACTTTTTAATAATAGATTTTCTAATTTAAGTACTCTTTTAATTAATTAACAATTAAGAAGTTTAAAATTATAATTTTAAGTTTTTAAATTATTATTGATTTATATAAATTAATAATTTAAGTTTTTTATTTTTTTATTTTTTATTATTATGTATAAATTTATTTTTTAAAAATATAGAGGGCTGCGCCTAGGCCCCGCCCGGGTCCGGGCTTTGTTCCCACAGGAGCACTGTATCAACATTCTGGTTTTGGTCACGTTGAACAAAAATACAAAAAGAAAAGAGAGCACTGGTCTTGGTCAACGATGTCCATTCTCTGTCTTTATCCTCAATTCATCTGCTCTTACCAAATGCCTGATGGTTTTGTTGTGAAGATTGAAGAAGGAGAGGAGCAGCAAGATTCGGAATGGAGAACTATTCGAATGAGAATTTTGGATCTGTGAAGCCGAAGAACTCATCAGAAGAAGCGGTACAGAGATGGAGGAGACTCTATGGACTTGTGAAAAATCGGAACCCGAGGTTTCGTAAGATAGCTGATCACGTCAAGAGATCGGAAGCCGAGGATGAAAAACGAAAAATTCAGGTAATTCGGTTTCATTAAGGCTATTGGGACTTTTTAAAACCAACACTTGCTGTTTCATATTTGTAGTTACTTGATGAACTATAGAGAGTTTCGGTACCTTAAATAGTTAAATGCAGAGTGAACTGGAATGATTGTGATATTGAATTTAGTATATCAAACTCAAGGCTGCTCCGTTGTGTTTCTTACAGGAGAAAAGTAAGGTTGCACTTTATGTTCAAAAAGCTGCGCTTCAATTTATACGAAAATCTGAACTAGAGGATGAGTCATTGAGAGAGCACCTTCTGACCGAGGCTGCCGAAACTGGAAGAAATCAAGAATCCGTTGATGATGTTGGACCCACTGACAATAGGAAAAGTGTAAAGATACTGAAACTTTTCTTCCTTGCTAGTTAACTTTGAAAACATTCTCTTCTGATATTTGAAAAATGGTCGAATATCCATTTTCCAGTTTGGATTTGGATACATCGAGGTAAGAATATCAAAGTTTTGCATACAATTGGGCTCCTATTTCTGAGTTGAAAACTTTTCATTAACTGAATGACAAAACATTTCATTAAACAAGCTTCATAGTAGTTGCTTTAGATGTATAATTGCAGTCTTTCTATTACAGGCTTCTAAGCTACTTGATAAATACAAGAAATGTACACTCGCATTGTTTTATGTTCTGTTGGAAGCAGCATCATTATCACTGGATATAGCTGGGAAAATGAAGTGGAGAATTCTTCTTGCTGCATTTGTTTTGTCAGCATTTAGTTTTGCTATTAGTATGTATACTTGTATCATGAGAAGAACCAGAGCTGCAACCAGAGTACATTGGCAGACACAACTAGTTCGGATGGTGGAAATTTCTTTCTCTGTTGTCCAGTTGGTTGTTACACTTGCTAATTTTATTCTGGCAGAATTGGGTGTCAAGAACAAACTTGATGCATCCGTTTTGCCACTAGTCTTCTCTATAATTGTTGCTGCATTTAACATCATATATGTTAGGGACGTTTCTGATTCATCAGGCCGTGCCAGCTCTCTTATGGCCTCAGCTGCTGATATTGAACTGCAGGATATACAGGTATGATTGTGAACATAAGTGTAAATATCAGGCAGCACTTGGTGAATTCATGAAAGAAACTTATAATCTCTATAAGCTCTTACAAATTTAAAGTTGTGTTAGAGTATATTATGTCACAGCAATTATGCTTGATTCTAGGGATTCCATGGTATTGGAGATTAAATATGTTGGTCCTTGATTAATTTTGGCCATTTACTTGATGATCTTTAGCACTTATATGTAATCAAGGCATTCCTTTTATGCAGGGGCTTATCACCAACTACATACAAAAACCTTCTTCTGTATTTCTTTTATATATTGAAATGCAACATTGCGTCAGTTGTCTCTCTTTCCTTTTTTTTTTCTTTTTTAGTTTGCTTTCTTTCTGTCTTATTAAGTCTACAAGCTGCATGAGATGGTAAGCTTTTGAATATTATGGAAGAAGGAAGTATAGTAATTGTGGGATTGCATTAACTTGAATGCTTTGTGTAAGTCAATAATTCAGTTGTTAAAGGTCTCTAAAAGATTGATTTTGTAATTTGTATTTTCAGTGCTGGAGCGCCTCTGTTAGATTTAGAAATCCTTTATGTAATTAACGATTGTTTTAGATAGTACTATGTCTAGCTCAGAGTGGATATCAAATATTTGATTGTTTGTATTCTTAGGAACCTAACCTAAACACTTTTTTTGAGGACGTGGAAGCAAACGGCAGCTTGTCTACTGCCTCAGTTGCAGACCATCAATTGCAGAATATCCAGGTATGATTGTGAACATAAATGTAATCATCGACCTGCACTTTGGTGGATTCACATAAGTAACTTATCACCTCACTGAGCTCCTACGAATTTAAAGAAAACTGCATGAGACAAAAAGCTTTTCCTGTATTGTGCAAAAAGGAAATATGATGATTGTGAGATTGTGTTGGCTTGATTGCATTGTGTAAGTGATCAATAATTTAGTTGTTTGAGGTCTCTAACAGATTGCTTTTATAATTTGTTTTTATATCCATTTTAGGTTCATAAGCCAAATATTGTTGCAAAGGACGCAGAAGCAAACAGCAGCTTGTCTATGGCCCCAGCTGCTGGTCTTCACATGCGGAATGTCCATGTATGATTATGAACATAATTGTAATCATCAGGTTGCATTTGGTGAATTCACATAAGTAACTCCTTTTTTTTTTGTTTTTTTTTTTTCAGGGAAAAGATCAAGAAGTCTTCTAAATTGTCTCTGAATGGCCTCATCAGTCATCTTCAAGTCTTTTTTTTTTTTTTTTGAATAAGGAACATAAGCTAAATGTTTGACTTTCCCATTTTTTTTGTTATAATTAAGGTCAATGTTTTCCTTTTTGTTTAATTTTTTTATAATTACTTTCTTACTTGCTCCCACATGATAATTTCTTGCCACATACCAAAATGCATCACCCTTATTGTTTTTGAGACTATTGCAAAATAAATAAAGTGGCTTATTCAAAATTTACTGGCGTCCCAAATGGTAAAATAAATGAGAACACATATACCTTTCAACAGTTCAGCAACGTGTTTTTCCTATCACTATTTTAACAGCAGAGATGAAATGACACATTCAAAATTTACTTGGCTCCCAAATGGTAAAAGGAATTTCTAAAATGGACCAAGGTGATTTCATATATATATATATATATATATATATATATATATATATTTCTAAAGATGTGCCCAAGCTATTTTCTTCGCTGCTCTCCTCTGTTACAGCTCTGTTTCATTTTTATTTTTTTTCAGCATTTAACATAAAAAACTGAGTACAATAACAAGAGTTTCCTTTATTATTGCAAGAACTATTTTAGTTCATATGCCAAATAATAGTGCTAATGATGCCTCGGTATCAAAAGAAATTAAAAATTTCTCCAAGTTCAATTATCAAGAGCAGTTCAAAGAGCTTAAAAGCAGCTAGAAATCTGGTAAAATTTTAGTAATACAACATTGTTATAACTTATTAAAGAGATTATCATATGCTTATTAAATCAATACTCTACCCAAGATCTCGATCAAGATCAATACAAGTTGCACATAAAGATGGCCAATGGGTCAGGTAGCACGTGGTACGACACGGGCACGGTACGAGCACGTTTCAGTAAGGCACGTGGCACAGCATGACACACACATGAGTTAGGTCAGGCCTAAAATTTTTGGCACGTGGGTCTTAAAAGCACGACACGATTAGAGATGTGGCAAAGCACAGCACGTGAAAAGGCACGTAATAAACACATTTCATTAGTAGGCTAGCACCCATCAATAGCATGAGGTCCAAAGTATATCAAAGTAAAATTTTTTTAATGAAAAGTAAATATAAAATGTTATAATTTAACAAATATCTTGAAATTAAAATTTTTAATATATTTTTTTAGCATAGACTTTTAAAATTAATTTAAGCCTTAGTTTAAATAAATATTCTAATTGTTTTATGTTTATCATTTATTAAATGAATAAATAAATATCATGATTTTAATAAATAAAATTATAAATATCATGATTTTATAAATGATAAATACAAAATTTTACGACATTAATATTTCATTTATGAAATCATAACTTAACTAATGAAGATATGTTTCATTTGTGAATGAAATATTTTTTTATATTTATACACAAAAAAAATAATGAACGAAATTTTTTTATGATAAATTAAAAATTATTAAATTGATAATAAATTGTTAATTGCTCCTTTAATAAAAATTATTGTTGTTGTTGTTGTTATTATTATTATTATATATTATGTTGATGGACTTAAAAAAGTACAGACATGGACTTTTTTAAACACACTAGACATAGGGTTTGAAGGTGGAAAAATTTGATGTGTGTTTTTCGGTAACGGTAAGGGTGGGCCCCTGCTGTGGGCCATGTCAGGCCTTTAAAAAAAATTGGGCACAATGGGCAGTGGTTTGACGTGCACTCACTAAACAAACTTAATCCCTCAAGAATTGAAAGAAAAACAACAATGAAGTCAAATCAGAAGCAAAAACACAGGCACTAAATATTATGTGGTTCAGTCTTTTGCAAAACTTACATTCACGAATAAAACCATTAGAGCTAGTTTGTTGATTGATTCAATGAAAAATTTATAAGAACTCACTATTGAAATTATGGAGCTCAAGAACAAGCTTTCTCTCTCTCAAATCTCTCACAAGAATTCTCTACAACCACCTGAAAATGAGTTGGAAAACCAGCTTAATACAGCAGCTGCTTAACAAACAATAAACCCAGTTTGCACAGCCTCTTTACACGTATCCAAGATCGTTATAACGAACTTGAAAATGCTTAAGTAATCACGTGACCTAGCACGTGCAAGTCTTGCATCTGTTTTGAGCAAAAAAACGTGAGTCTTTGATGCCGTTTTGAATTAAGCGAACGCGGGCTCCCTTATCTGACTTCATAACAGAATTAACCGGTTACTCAACGCACTGTCTTTTTGGCCCTGGTCTGTGTTTGAATTCACAAACTCTTAAAAATGCTAGCTAGTAGAAGTGATCATGAAGTTTAAATGTTTGTCTTCATTTCTCGATAAGTTTACGACATTGGATATATCTAATATAATTTTTAGCATGATTTTACGTGCCTTATTTGCCATGAAAATTGTAAGCCTTCAGTTTATTTAACATTGCTCTTAATTAAGGATTTTTTTTACTAGTTAAAATATTACACGTAATGAACTCAAAATGCCTAATACGCAGCTTAGCACTTGTTTTCAAAAGGAGTAATGTTATGCCTACTTATTTTGGGCACCTAATTAGATTACTTATTGATGTGGTATCTTATCTGTAATCTATTGAGTGATGATAGATTAACAATTAACAATAAAATTTTAATACTATATGCATGATATTAAATGATTTGACACATTTGTATCTTGACTAAATAAGTATTTCAATACCTTAGGTATTACCAACTGAATAGATGGAGACTACAAGGATAGAGATCCTCTCTTCATTTGAGCTCTCTTAAGGTTAAAAAAAAAAAAATCACTCTTTTTAAGTGCCTGTTATTATACGCACAAAACAAAAGTCATTCTCGTTTTTATTAGAGATATTATCATTTTAACACCTAATATTTTCTGACATATCACTTTATTATCGGAATTTTCTAATATTTACTTCTTCTCACTTAATGTTTTAGCTTTTATCATTTTACTACCAAATTGTTAAAGTTAATAGAATTGTTAACAAAAATTATAATAAAAGTCTATTTTACCTCTGAACTACATAAGCGTAACTTAATCCCCTTAATTAAAAAGAAAAATTATTAGTCATATACCCTTAAATGACACCAGTATCAAACGTGCTACAACACTTTGCAAGTGTATCACTCGTATACCCTAAGTTGACAAAACACTTCTACCATCCACCGATCCGTTAACTACCGTTTGCGAGCGCTAATATCATAAGGGTAATCTAGTCTTTTCTAAAAAAAAAAAAAACGATATGTCTTCCCATTTATCTAGTAAAAAACGACATGTCATATGATATATTTTGATACAAATGACATGTCATCTCATTTATTGGATAATTGTTAATAATTGCTAAAAAAAAGCTACTTTACAACCGAATCTGCTCCTCCAAAATTTAACCTAAATTATTGAAGATCTACTCCTCCAAGCTCCAACTTGAATTTTTTATGGTATAATATGTATAATTATAAATAAAAATATGTTGTTAATAATATTTTATGGTATAAGATGGATATTTTTTATGGATAAGTGTTAATAACATGTACCATTAATAAATCATATTTTTTAATAAAAAATGTATTGTTAATAACAAAATAAAAAAATTATGAATTGAAAATTTACATTAATTTCAAGGAAAATTTGTTTTTTTACCTCATTTTGAGTTTAAAGGGTAAAATAGTCATTTTGCTCAAATTCTATTAAGTTAACGGTAGTAAACGGAAAGGTGGACGCCAGAACTCTTTCGTCAACTTAGAGTATATGAGTGATATAAGCGAAAAGTGTTGTAGTATGTTTGATAACGGTGACATTTAAGGGTATATCGGTGATAATTTCCCAATTAAAAAACTACAAAATTAGTTATATGCAAAGAAATAATACTTTTATCAATTGATATTTTTTATATATCTAAAATAATTAATTGATCAAATAATAAATATTATATTTTGTGAAATTCCAAAAATACTGAATGTACTTAAATTCTTAAAATATCCATGGTACATCAGTAGTTATTAATAGAATTAATGGTTTAGTGGAAAATGATAAGAAGTGAAACATTAAATAAAAAATAATAATTATCAGAAAACTTTGATGATAAAGTAACATGCCAAAAAACATTATACGCTAAATTATAATATCCCTTGATATTGTTGTTGTTGCTATTTATTATTTTGAATTCAGCCACTCCCCTTTACAAAGTCTTTCAGTGTGAAAGCCTTTTCAGTAGGAGTGAGCATTTGACTCGGTTCAATCCAAACTGAATCTAACTGAGCTATATTATGGCAGTTTGGTTCAATTCGAATGGGCAATAAAAATCAAATGATTCATTAATCTCTAAAACAATTGGATCTTATTTAGTTTGGTTTAAAACCAAACTAAACCACCGAACCAAATAGTTCAACAAAAAATTAAAAATAGAATTTTTGAAAAAAAAATTGAAAATTAAAGACCCTCCTAGCCTAAATTAGATCAATATAGAAAGTCTTTGACTCCTAATGTCGTTGAAACAATAATATTAAGACAAAATTAGTTGTGGTATTCTCTTTTCTTAGATACGACAACAAACTTTAATAATTAGCTTAAGAAAATGAGTTTATGAATCAATTTTTAAAAGTTATGTTTTGTAAAATTTAAATTTAAGTTTATTTTAAGTAGATTGCACAATTTTGATTTGCTTAACTTTGGTTCATTTGGTTTAAAATGATGAATATTTAGGTAATAATGAATCTGATACTTTTATTTGTTAGTTAATACATGTGATTATCAATGTGATATTATACATTATTTTATTAGGGAAATTTCGGCCTAAACCCCTCGTGAAGTGACAATCTTCAAATCGCCCCCTTACCATTGAAAACATCAAGTTATCCCCCAAAAACTCGTTATCTCTATGTTATTTTTAACAACTAAAAGGATAAATAGTATTTGCACATTTTGCTAACAATCAATTAAAAAAATGTCAAACCTAGGTAGACTAATTTTCATGGGGTCCAAATCTTTTTAGGTTTTTCAAAACACACATAAATATTTCAAATATTTATCGTATGCTCCTCAATACTTTAAAATATTTTTATTTTGTGCCTATATGACTAATTTTTTGAACGGATTAAATTTTACTTTTTCGCATTTAAAAAATTTATATTAAAAAATAAATGTAAAAATTAATTAAAAGCTACAAATGGAAAAAGAATAATTTTTTTCCTTTTTTCATTTTTTTATTATCATTATTATTCTTTTTTCGTTTTGTAAAGGTACTTAAAGAAAATTTAAATATAAAAAAAATAGAAAAATCAAAGAACAAAAGAAAAATGCTACTAGAGTTTCACCAAACAAATGAAAGGAGTAAGTAGGACTGGGAAAACAACTTGACCCAAGCCGATCTAATCTGATCCAACCAAAAAAAAGGATTAAGGTGATATTGGATTGCTCACGAAACCCAACTGGGTGGTATATAACTAATATGATTGGATTGTGATCGAAGCAAATTACACCTGATCCGATCCGAAAATTCGATTGAATTGGTCATGGAAACAGAAAATGAAACAAACGGACACCACAACTCACAGCTCACTCTTTGGGTTCCGAGCAAAAACGATAGCTCCACTTAAAAAAAAAGTTACAAAAATAAAGTTCACTAGTCACACATCACTGTTCACTCTCTTCCTTCTCTTCTTTCTTACTCTCTTCTTTTTTTCCACAAACAACTAACAAGCAACAGCAACAGGTTAGCACATCAACGGGCCAACACTAGCACACCACTTCGAGCTAATTTGCTACACTGACGATCGTATCTTCTTGCTGCTGCATCGACGGTGGCTCTACTTCACTTCGATCGGATATGCTTTTGCAACAATCACTGACGAAACCTGCGAAGCCATTGACGAAACCTGCTACCACTTGATCCATTGGCCACCGCGAAGCCATCCAAGGTCGTTTCAATGAGACTGAGATCGACAACCACCATCACCAAGTCCTCTAAACTCCAAAGTACAAGCTCTTGAATTTTTCAATTCGTATTTCAATTAATATTGCTTTATAACAATTAGTGTTGATGCAGAATTTTGGTCGCAGTTTCTGTGACCAGAACCTCTGTTCGTTCAACCCAATCTCGACCAGAATTCCTCCTCGTTCAATTGCTCTTTCCTATTCCCTACATTCACAGAACAAGTCAGAGTGCGCCGGGTGTTTTCCCGACGTAAACCCTCCGACGCTCAAGTCAGATAAGAAGGTTTTTTTTTGGGAAAAGATTGGTTGTAACCTCTTGGCCTTGGGTTTTTATCGGATCCTAACTATTTGATTTTCTTTAGCCTCTTAGAGTGATCAAGAATCCAACCCTTTTACCTTCGCCGACCGCCCCCTTTTATAGGCCTCCCAATGATCCTCCCTTATTGTAGTAATAGGCGGTTGCGTATTGTCCATTACTGCTGTGACAGGTGGTTGCGTATATCCCCCTTACTGCGGTGGCAGGTGGTTGCGTATATCCCCATTACTGCGGTGGCAGGTGGTTGTTAGCTTTTTTAGCTATAGATATTGATTTTGATGATAACAAATCATATGTATTGATTAAACAAAGATTTATGAATTGTGTTTTTATAATAAGAAAATGAGGCTATAAAATCAAAGTGTTTTGGACTAAAATAAATGTGTTTTTAAATCTTTGATTTTACTTTTGAATTTCGAATTTGGACTTAAATGACAAGTTTTGAAATCTTTGATTTTAATAATTATTATTATAAAATTTCGGACTTGGATATTTTTATAAACATTTGAAATGTTTTGGGCCATACTATTATTTATGAATATTTTGGACTAAAGTGAAAAATTTTGAGAACTTTGAAAATATGGGTATTTTGTTGAAAAGGACCTTTGTGAAAAATAATAAAATTGTTAGGGCTAAATCATAATTTCAGAAAGTTTTTGGAATAGCAAAGTAACATTTGGAAATTCTGAAATTGGACCTATTTGCAAAGTTTTCTATTTTTTGGGTCATAATACAGTTTTATAAAGTTGTGGGGTCAAACTGTAAAATTGAAAACTATTTCACTATAGCAGTTACTGTAGCCGTCACTGTAGCAACCGGCTAACCGGTTATCAAATCCGGCGAACCGGTTTCGGGCAGAATGTGTGCAAAACGAAAGCGGCGAACCGGTTGTAAAATCCGGCAAACCGGTGTTCTGGGTTTTCGAGACAGAATGCAACCAAAATGCAAGCGGCGAACCGGTTGTGAAATCCGGCAAACCGGAAGCGGGCAGAATGCAACCAAAATGCAAGCGGCGAACCGGTGGTGAAATCCGGCAAACCGGAAGCGGGCAGCATGCAACCAAAACGCAAGCGGCTAACCGGATTCGACAAACGGCAGACCGGAAGTTTGAAATTTCAAATTGTGTTTGTAACGGTAACATCAAGCGGCTAACCGGATTCCATATCCGGTAAACCGGTTCCTGCCAAAAATGAACATAACGGCTAGTTTTTGAGTTCAAACTATATAAACTCAAAACCATTTCATTTTTGGCAACTCAAGCAAGCATAAACAAGAGCACACAACATATTTTGAGCTTCATTTTCGTAACTCATCATTTATTAGCTCATCTTTGTTCTTCAATTTGTATATCTACTCTTAGAGAGAGATTTATTGTTGTATTTATTATTTCTCATCAAATTGTGAGTGTACAAGTGAGGGAAACACTTGGGTTAAGAGATTGGGGATATAATCTCTTGTTGTAAAGGTTCATTGACACCTTGAAGTCAATTGTAATCCGTTGAAGCCTTGGAAAGGCTTGGATAGTGAAATCCTCAAGCGGGTGAGCTTGGAGGCGTGGACGTAGGCGGGGATAGCCGAACCACGTAAAAATCCTTGAGTTCGTTTTTCTCTTTCCTTACTCTTTTATTATTGTGCTTGCATTGAATTTATTGTTTTCGAATTTATTAAGGCATTAGATTATATTGTTGTGTGGATTTGCTAGGATAAGTTTTAAAATTCCAATTCACCCCCCCTCTTGGGTTGTACACTTGTATTTCAATTGGTATCAGAGCAAGGTGCTCTTGTGTAGACTTAACCGTTTAGAGTTAAAGATCCATGGCAACCTATAGTGACTCAACCTTTAGGGAAGGACAATCCACAATTAGACCACCGTTCTTTGACGGTAACGACTACCCATATTGGAAAACTAGGATGAGAATTTATTTGCAAGCTTTAGATTATGAAATTTGGGAAATTGTTTGTGATGGTCCATTTATGCCTTTGACTAAAAATGAAGTCGGGGAAGATATTCCAAAACCTTCACGGGAATGGAATGAATTGGAAAAGAGAAAAGCTTCTCTAAATTCCAAAGCAATGAATGCCTTGTTTTGTGCACTTGATAAGAAAGAGTTCCATAGAGTATCTAGTTGTGAAAGTGCTAATGAAATTTGGCATAAACTTGAAGTTGTTTATGAAGGCACGAATCAAGTGAAAGAGGCTAAAATTAGAAGGTACACTCGGCAATATGAATTGTTTCAAATGGAACAAAATGAGAGTGTATATTCTATGTATACTAGATTTACGGACATAGTAAACACTCTAGGAGCCCTAGGAAAGACCTTTTCAAATAGCGAGAAAGTTAAGAAAATCATTAGATCGTTACCTAAGGAATGGAGATCAAAAAAGACTGCCATTGAGGAAGCTAAAGATTTGAATATCTTACCTATTGATGATTTAATTGGCTCTCTTATTTCTTATGAGGAAGACATGGCAGCCGAAAGAGGCAATGAGGAGAAGAAGAGAAGTATTGCTCTCAAAGCCTCGAAACATGAGAGTGATGAGGAAAGCGAGCTGGATGAGGAGGAGATGGATATGCTGGTTAGGAGGTTCATAAAATTTTTTAAGGAATTCGGTGAGCGAAGAAAATTTAGAGAGCTCAAGAATCGAAAGGAGAAGAAGGAAGTAATCAAATGTTATGAGTGCAAGAAGCCTGGCCATATAAGAACAGAATGCCCTCTTCTCAACAAGCTCAAGAAGAAAGCTATGGTGGCTACATGGGATGATAGTGATGAGGAAACAAGTGATGAGGATGAGCATCAAGAAATGACAAATCTAGCTCTCATGGCAATTGGAGATGAATCGGATGATGAACTTGATGAGGTAAATGATCTTTTTACTTATGATGAATTGTATGATGCTTTTAAAGAATTGCATGATAATTGGATAAAAGTTGGTAAAAAGAATGCATGCCTTAAAAAGAAAATTGTAAAGCTCACAAATGAAAATGAATCTCTATGTGCAAAGATTACATGCCTAGAATTAGAAAATAAGACATTGCATGATAGCATGACTTTGCTTGAGAATTCTAGCACTTCACATGAGCACTTAGAGTCACACATGAATGACTTGAAAAATGAAAATGATGCCTTGCAAAAATCCAATGTTTCATTAAATGAAAAGATCAAAAAATTGGAATTAGATATTGAAATGTTAAATGATAGAATTGCATCATTTAAATGTAAACAAAGTACTTCATATGAGCATGAAAAATCACATGTTGATGAGTTAATGAAAGAAAATGAAGTGCTTAGAAAGAAGAGCAATGAGTTAAATGAGATTATCTTAAAATTTACAAATGGTCAAAAGAACTTAGAAAAATTGCTCAACTCTCAAAAATGTGTATTTGATAAAGGAGGACTTGGATATAAGCCTTACTTGAAACAAAAATATTATAAAAATTATTTTGTTAAGGCTACCTCCACAAGTGATCATAAGATTGTTTGTCACTATTGTAATGGAAATGGTCACATGAAGAATAAATGTCCAATTAAGAGAAGTGCATATTATGGAGCAAAATGTATTTGGGTTCCAAAAGGAACTATTACTAACACTCAAGGACCCAAGAGTATTTGGGTACCAAAGCACACAACTTGAATTTCTTTTGTAGGTACCACAAACAAGGAATGGTGGAGAGTTCTTTAATGAAGCGTGTGAGGGCAATCATTTGAGCATGATCTAGGAGAAAAAGATGAGGCAAGTTGATTTAATTGTTTTGGTAACAATTCTTGCCATATTAATTTCGTTGAATGAATCATGATAAATGAATTTGCGAAAGTTTGCTTATATGATGGAAGTATCATTGTGTATAACATTGAGTGATTTATCATGATATATTTGTTTGATTTTGATGATCATATAATGCCTAAGCTTGATAAATGAGTGATATGCTTGAATTATTAATCTTTGAATGTTTATATGTTTCATAATTGTGATAAATATATGCATGATGAATATGTTATAAATTTGAGTTTTATGATTGGATGTTTATTATATTGATCCATGCATTAAAATGGTTTTTGAAAGTATTCGGATCATTAAAATGATTTTAAAATTGTTTGGAAAACAAAGGAGTCTTTGAAAATCTTAGTCTGCGCAAGCTGTAATGAATTGGTCATAACTCTTTCTAGAGAACTCCAAATTCCACTCTGTAAAATTTATTGGAAAGCTAACTTAATTATCTTTCCAACGGTATATAGCTTGAACGTTAATTATGTCTCAATCAATACAGTTTTTATTCCGAAGATGACCATTCTGCATTTTATTAAGTTTTGAATATGCTTCATGATTGTATGCTTGTTGGATGAATTATTTGTTTGATATGATTTCATATGTTTGGTCTTGTATACATATATGTTTCATGCACTAATTGACATTTTTGAAAAGTTAAATGATTTTTAAAATTGATCAATTTTTAAGTAAAAATTTTTTGGTTTATATAATACAAGTCTAAGAGCTTGCAAAAGTTCAAAAATATTTTCCAAAGCTTAACCGGTATACCACTTCTAATCAACCGGAAAGCCGTTTTTCATTTTGGAGTTTTTTGGACCAAATCTGGATAACCACACTTTTAAAACCGGTAAGCCGAATTCATTTTGGTGCTCACTGGAGCACAACCGGTCAGCTGGTTATGACAACCGGAAAGCCGGATTGGCTTTGCACACTTGCTGGAAAAATGCGGACAACCGGATTGGCAATACCGGTAAGCCATTTGAGAGAGTTTTATTTCTGGACAAAAACCGGTCAGCCGGTTATGGCATCCGGAAAGCCGGATCTGTACAGCTCATTTTCTGGTCACAACCGGCTAGCCGGTTAGTGAAATCCGGCAAGCCGGATTCGTGAGCTGTTGGCTCTGTTTTTGCTTCTTCCTCTTCTTCTGTGAATTTTCTGCACTTGTTCTTCCTCTCTCTCAAAACCGTGAGCCACTCTCTTCCATTTCCAATCAATTCTTCTTCATTTCTCAACCATTTTTATGCCAAGATCAATCTCTTAAACCATTACCCATGCTTTTTATCTTCATTAAACTCTTCTCTATCATCATTTCTTCATTTGTTCCTCATCATTTCTATATCATCTCATTCACGCATGAACAGTACCTCTCCATTTCTCTCTTAAAAATTCTTCATCTTTCACTCACTTTCTTGTTAAAATCAATCATCTTTAAAATCATTTTAATTGATTCAAACTTACTCTTTTTACTCAACATCTTGAAAATCCGAATTTGTACATTTTGAGTATTTCAAATTACCACTTCCATAGTGTGCTCTCCTTATGGTTTTTATCATAGTTTTCTACTATATTATGCACTTATATTTTCATATGCATTATTGCCTTTATTATGGATGGATGATGATTATCATTTGATATTTGGATGTTTTATATTTGGATATTGTGGAACTAATGTGCTTATCTTGACTTTATGATGATCTATATATTAGCATATGTTGATTTTGATGATTGTCATTATGTACTTATGTTTTACTTAAGATTTATTGATAAAAACAAAAAAAAATAAAATAAAATTGTCCATTGATGATTCCATTGTATTTGATGAAATTTGATCTTATGCAATCTATGATTAGAGAATGAATGCATATCTTTATACTTTATCAATACATTGTTAAATATGCATTACTTGCTTTAAATGATATCAAAAGGAGGAGAAATACATGATCATTGAGATCTTGACGCATATGAGTGTAAGGTACATTAAAATGTCGCATTAGATCTTTTATGAGTTTAGTTGTCTTGATTTCTAAAATGTGATTAGTAATTATAGAGCTTGAATTGTTGACATAATGCTCTTATGACTTTTGCATTCCCTTGCTTAGCTTATTACTTGTTCCATTTTGGATAATATGCTTTTTGAACATTTTTATTGTCCAAAGGGGGAGACAAAGTAATAAATCTTTTTAATGATGTAAATTGGGGAAATAACATGCATTTTGAGCATTCTTTTAATGGTTGATATATGATTATGGAATCCTTGGATTTAATTGTTGCAAGTATTGGAGGAATTCATATTGATTTTGATGATTAATGATTATATGTGCATTGCTTGATGAATTGATGGAGTTATTGGAGCTTATATCTTTTTAACCATGTTGTGCAATTGAGAATTTGTTCATTTTGAAGGGGAGACTTTACCGAAATTTTTGTTCGCACAAAATGGGTAATAGCTTTATCGAATTATTATTTTTTATCTTGTTTCAATTGTGGATTATGTGTGTTGCTTGATAAAACTTGTGGATTATTAAATATTGAAGTGTTGTTTTATTCATGGAGTTGTTGGGTTGATGATGGAGTTGATTGCTATGATATTTTGGAAGTGTTTTTCTCTCATGTGTATAAAAGGTTTTACTCATTTTTTAAGGAGAAACTCTACCAAAATTTTTACTCACCAAAAGCCGCTCTTGCATTTCTTTCTTTACTCTTCTTTCTTCTGATGATGAAGGGGGAGATAATTTTTGGGAGTTTTAAGAATGAATTTGAAAATGTTTTACAAATGAGAAGATTTTTTTTAAATGATTACTTGAGCAAAAATCTTTTTATTGACCATTTCTTAATTTGGCCATATATTGAGGGGGAGCATGTAATATGTTTCATTTTGGTTAAATTTTTTAAATTGGCCATACATTTAGGGGGAGCATATAATATGATTTTGAATAATATGCACTTTGAGTATTCTTTTGATATTTGATTTCTTATTATGATGATGATTTTGATGATTTGATCCCATAGTGTTTTTATATGACAAATTTATGTCATGAGTTGTTGATTCGGTAATAAATGGAATAATGGTTCATGATATTTTGGTGTGATTATTTGTATATGGAGTTGGCTTTTATCATGATAATTTGGATGTATTATTACTAAATCTTGTATTTGAGATGATGCTTGTTGTCAGGGAGAGATTTTGTCGAAATTTCTATTCAAACAACATGGGTAACAAATTTTCTATTTTTATTCTTTTCCTTTAAAATTTTCTTTTTATGATGAAGGGGGAAAAGAATACATGTTTTCATATTTATAAAAAAAAAATTTTGTTACTCTTATTCTTTTCCTTTATGTTTTCTTTTTTGATGATAAAGGGGGAGAAGAATACATGTATTTAAATTTATAAAACTTTACCACTCTTTTTCTTTGCCAATTAAGTTTTCTTTTTGATGATGAGGGGGAGAAAAATGCTTGTATTTAAATTTCCTATTTTAGCAAATTGGCAAATTGTAAAAGAAGATTTTATTTAGGGGGAGTAAATTTGTGGAAACATTCTTTAAATACATGAAATGTTTGTCATCATCAAAAAGGGGGAGATTGTTAACATATATGTTTCCATAATATTGATTTTGATGATAACAAACAAGATTAAGAATGATTAATTTTTTAAGCTCAAATTATGTTTTATACATTTTAAATAAATCATTCATTTTACATTATAAAGGTTTTATATTTTGGAAAAATGATTTATGAAAATATACATGTATCCAAATGGAGTATGTATGTATGCAAGGGGAGTCTATTTTAAATAAATTTTTTAACCTTGCATTAATTTAAGGTGAGTTTTTTATAACTAGATTAAATCTTTGTAATGTATTTTGTCATCATCAAAAAGGGGGAGATTGTTAGCTTTTTTAGCTATAGATATTGATTTTGATGATAACAAATCATATGTATTGATTAAACAAAGATTTATGAATTGTGTTTTTATAATAAGAAAATGAGGCTATAAAATCAAAGTGTTTTGGACTAAAATAAATGTGTTTTTAAATCTTTGATTTTACTTTTGAATTTCGAATTTGGACTTAAATGACAAGTTTTGAAATCTTTGATTTTAATAATTATTATTATAAAATTTCGGACTTGGATATTTTTATAAACATTTGAAATGTTTTGGGCCATACTATTATTTATGAATATTTTGGACTAAAGTGAAAAGTTTTGAGAACTTTGAAAATATGGGTATTTTGTTGAAAAGGACCTTTGTGAAAAATAATAAAATTGTTAGGGCTAAATCATAATTTCAGAAAGTTTTTGGAATAGCAAAGTAATATTTGGAAATTCTGAAATTGGACCTATTTGCAAAGTTTTCTGACTTTTTGGGTCATAATACAGTTTTATAAAGTTGTGGGGTCAAACTGTAAAATTGAAAACTATTTCACTGTAGCAGTTACTGTAGCCGTCACTGTAGCAACCGGCTAACCGGTTATAAAATCCGGCGAACCGGTTTCGGGCAGAATGTGTGCAAAACGAAAGCGGCGAACCGGTTGTAAAATCCGGCAAACCGGTGTTCTGGGTTTTCGAGACAGAATGCAACCAAAATGCAAGCGGCGAACCGGTTGTGAAATTCGGCAAACCGGAAGCGGGCAGAATGCAACCAAAATGCAAGCGGCGAACCGGTGGTGAAATCCGGCAAACCGGAAGCGGGCAGAATGCAACCAAAACGCAAGCGGCTAACCGGATTCGACAAACGGCAGACCGGAAGTTTGAAATTTCAAATTGTGTTTGTAACGGTAACATCAAGCGGCTAACCGGATTCCATATCCGGTAAACCGGTTCCGGCCAAAAATGAACATAACAGCTAGTTTTTGAGTTCAAACTATATAAACTCAAAACCATTTCATTTTTGGCAACTCAAGCAAGCATAAACAAGAGCACACAACATATTTTGAGCTTCATTTTCGTAACTCATCATTTATTAGCTCATCTTTGTTCTTCAATTTGTATATCTACTCTTAGAGAGAGATTTATTGTTGTATTTATTATTTCTCATCAAATTGTGAGTGTACAAGTGAGGGAAACACTTGGGTTAAGAGATTGGGGATATAATCTCTTGTTGTAAAGGTTCATTGACACCTTGAAGTCAATTGTAATCCGTTGAAGCCTTGGAAATGCTTGGATAGTGAAATCCTCAAGCGGGTGAACTTGGAGGCGTGGACGTAGGCGGGGATAGCCGAACCACGTAAAAATCCTTGAGTTCGTTTTTCTCTTTCCTTACTCTTTTATTATTGTGCTTGCATTGAATTTATTGTTTTCGAATTTATTAAGGCATTAGATTATATTGTTGTGTGGATTTGCTAGGATAAGTTTTAAAATTCCAATTCACCCCCCCTCTTGGGTTGTACACTTGTATTTCAGTGGTTGCGTATATCCCCATTATTGCGGTGGTAGGTGGTTGTGTATATCCCCATTACTGTGGTGGTAAGTGGTTGCGTGGTTCCAAGTCTCGGGTTGGTGAGAACGTCACTTCAGCTGGCATTGACTGGGTCTCCTCAGTCTAAGCTTTAACGGCAACGAGCACAGTGCCTACTTCGACAGGTTAGCCCCGCAGACAGTGTGCCTGAGCAGAGGCAGGGGGTTTATGCTCTTGCTCCCCTGCTGCTAGGTTCTGCTCGCCTCCACAGATCCTCCTCGGAACACATCCTACGACCAGGTTCCTGCTAGTCATGTCTAATCTCGTCGAAATATCCCCAAACAATTAGTGGAAACAGACTAAAATGAAATAATTTCGTAAAAGTAATCTTGGAATAACTAAATAATTATAAAAAAATTCCCAAAATTTGTTTAACTAAATAATCTTGAAATTTGATCTTAATGGCATTATTGTAATTTATATATGATGACATGTCTTGTAATTGTTTTAACTAACATGTCTGCTTTAGGAAAACTATCAATTTATTTAGGTCCATTAAGTCATTTCAAAATTTATTTTTTAATTTAGCCCCTCACAATGCCGTTACAGGAATATTATGTTAAAGTAGGGATGCTTTTGTATTTTTATAAGTCAACGACGGTCAATATTTAAAGATAACGAGTTTTGGGGGGTAACTTGATGTTTTCAATAGTAAGGGAGAGCAATTTGAAGATTGTCACTTCACGAGAGTGGTAGGTCGAAAATTTTCCTATTTTATTTTGTTTAATTGTTGGTACTTAGCTTATGGCTCATTTTAAGAGATAATGAAGGTATTGTAGATATGGAAGTTGAAGGATCAAGAAGGGGTAACTAAGAGATGCTCAACAACAATAAAACTATGAAGTGAAGTTTCTTTTGTAATTTTTAGTAAATTTCTAGACTACTACTGGACTTTATTATGTTTTTATTGTTTATGTATTAATGAACTCAAGAATATTATTATAGTAATAATATATTACTATTATGTTGTTTTTATAAAATATATAGGATAAAATTACTTGAATCAAACCAAATCATAAAACCAAATAGAACCGAACAAATTCAATTCTTGTATTTGGTTCATACTTAGTTCACAAAATCATAAACCAGTTGCTTCAGAACAGAACCAAACCCAAACCAAATAGCACCCACCTATACTTTTCAGTGCAGAAAGAAAGTTTTTTCTAGTCTTTAATGTAGGGGTAGTAAAAATTCGATATAAACTTGGGATGATGAAATGTATTAATATCTCTAATCATGTTATTAATACTATTAAAATTGATTTCTTGATGATTTTAATGATTGATGATTATATATGTGTTGCTTGATGAATTGATGGAGTTGTTGGTTCGTTATAATTGAAGTATTTGTGCATGATTTTGAAATATTAAGGGGGAGCTTACAAATTGTTATAGATCATATTCAGGGGAGTTTATCTTTAAATTTTGATTTATATGTCGAATTATATATGCCATATATTAAGGGGAATATAAATGCCAAAATATATGAGATGTTTGTCATCATAAAAAAAGGGGGAGATTGTTAGCCTAAAGGGCTACACATTATGTAATTTTGATGATAACAAACATGCGTCTTAAGTGATTTTATAAATATTGTATTTCACATTTCACTAGTTCTTGAAGGATAATACTTATGAGGAGGTGAATCACGTGAAATTAAGCTCAAAACACTCAACGGATAATGGCGCGATCAAGAATGAAGTTTAGAGGTCAACAGACTAATTATTGCGACAAATTCTTATAAAGCCGATATGATTTAATTGATGCATGATTTAGCATTTGAAAAACTCAAGAATTTATTTAAATAATTACTTTTCGTAAATTAAAAGGTTATATATTTATAAGATAAGGTGCTTTATGGATTTGAATAATTTTGATTAAAATGAAAAAGTTTTGCGATCCTTGATTTTAATAATTATTTTTAAATTTCGGAATTGGATTTATTTATAAACTATTCAAACCTTCTGGGTCATACTAAAATTTATGAAAGTTTGAGGACCTGAATAAAATCCAAACACTTGAAAACCAAAATTGGACAGAGAGTAAGCGGCTAACCGCATGAGGCTATCGACTAGCCGCCTGAGGAAAATTTCATATTTTCAAATTTTCGACTAAAGTGAAAAGTTTTGAGAACTTTGAAATTTATGGATATTATGTTAAATCCTGGAAAGGACCTCTTTGAAAATTTTATTATATTTTGGGCCATAGCATAGTTTTAGAAACTTTTGGGATTGATAAGCATTGTTTAGAAATTTTGAAATTGGACTTGTGTGCAGAGTTTTATGACATTTTGAGCCATAGCATAATTACAGAGATTTTGGGTAAAAATGTAATTTTGGTGAACAGTAGTTCTGTAGCAAAATTCAAATGTAACGGTAATATCACTGTTACAAGCGGCGATTCGGATAAATTAAGCGGTTAGCTGCTTGCTCGCTGGAATTTGCCTGTAACGGCTAGTTTTTGTGCTTTAAATATAAAAACTCAACTCCAACTTCATTTTAGAGACTCCAGCAAGCATAAACAAGTTAAAACAACTTACTTTGAGAGCCAATTCAGAAATCATCATAAATTAAATTTCATTGAGCTATTATTTGCATATCCACTCTTAAAGAGAGTTTTTGTTGTAATCTTCGTTTTGTCATCAAATTTGTGAGTGTATAAGTGTGAGAAACACTTGTGAAAGAGATTGGGAGATAATCTCTTTGTTATAAAGGTTCATTAACACCTTGGAAGTCAATTGTAAGAATTTGAAGCCTTGGGAGGCTTGGATAGTGAAATCCTCAAGCTTATTTTGCTTGTAGGCGTGGACGTAGGCGAAGATTGCTGAACCACGTAAAAATCCGTGTGTTTGTTTTCTCTTCCCTTACTCTTTTATTATTGTGCTTGATTGAATTTATTGTTTTCAATTCCATTAAGGCATTAGATTTAATTATTGTGCAAATTGTATTGCATAAGTTTTTGAAATCTCAATTCACCCCCCTCTTGGGTTGCATAACTTGCATTTCATTATTACTATTATGTATTACGTGAAGCATTTATGTTTGATATTATGATTTAATATCATGTTATGATTATATGTATGTATATTATATGTTTGATTGAGTCATGAGATGTGATTGCTAGTCACCATATATATACCCATCCCCGTAGACTCTGCGCATGCGTATTGAGAATTAGGTTACTCTATCCAAGCGATGTAGCTAAATTGCGCCGGGTATTGAGAGATTTTTCCCCCGCTCTACTCGTGCGATGATGATCCCGACAATATTGAGAGTTATTTCCCCTAAGTACTATTTGGTGCAGTTTGTGATGTATGTATGTATGAATTCAATGTTTGCTAATGTGTGGTATTTAGTGTGGAGTTATGTTACATGATTATGTATAAGTACTAGTACACATACTTTATCATAATTATTACTGTTAATATTTTAAATATAATATTACATCCACTCACTGAGTCGCAAGCTCACTATTTTCCTATTTACCCATTTCCTCCCAGGATTCCATAGGATTTCGTGCAGATCAGTTCTATTTAATTGAGGTTGGGCCACGAGACGCATTACTGAATGTCTTGCATTTTAAGCACATTTATGTTTCTTATGTTTTGTATGTAAACATACATGTAATGTTAGTATGTACAATGAGACATAAGCTATGCAAGTTTTGAATTCATATATGATTTCAAAAAGGCATAGAGGTTGTTATGTGTTTATAGGAAATGCCATATTATATGCATATTTCCATGAATTAAACATGTGCCACAATTTTTAGTTATTAGCCCGCACGATTCGCCTCAAATCAGACATGTAGGTCGGGGTGGGTCGTGTCACTTAAGGTCTCTAAAAGGTTACCTTTAATAATTTGTATGTATAATGCTTGAGTGCCTCTGTAGATTTAGAAATACTTTGTGTAGTTAACGATTGTTATAGCAGTATGGCCAAATCATTACAGATATCAAATCGTTGGTAGTTTGCATTAGGTTCATATGCCAATTACTCGCAATAAAGATGCAGAAGGATACAATAGCATGCCTATGTTGGTGGTAGTGACCTCTAATGATTAATGAAGATGATTCTAAGAACCGAGGTCAGTGTGCTTGTTCTTCACTCTGGCTTCAGGTTTGCTTTTTGTCTCATACTATTTACACAGACTCTCTTTTAAGATTTAGTACCAAAACCCTTTTATATGTTAATAGATGTCTTTTGGAGAGGATTGTATTTTTCCATTCACTTATTTGCTACATCAGTAAGTAAATTAATATTTAAAGAGTAAAATTTAAAGAGTCTTTTGGAAATATTCTTATAAGTTTCAATTTTGACTATAAAAGCACATTGGGTCCACGTTTTAGCCATTGATGTTACAATTAATTTCAATTACTGTAGTCCAGTTGGATAAATATCTGTAATTTGGATTATAACCACTCAATGTATATGTATTATTTTATCTTAATAACTTTTTATTTATAGAGCATGTTGAGGGGTTAAATGATGGTGTTAAGTTATTTGTGATTCCTGAAAGTCATGAAACTTGTATTATGCCAGTAAGAATAAATAAAAGTGTTTTGATTGGGTCACATAAGAAACTTTTGATGTGGCAATTAATCATCGGTCGACATGGTTAATTGTCCTGGAAAAGGTACACTACGTGATATGAATTCTTTTAAAAAGTGATTCTATTATTATCATTATTATTATTATTTAACGTTATTGTAATTATACTTCCTCCATATTTTATGTGCAGGGTTTCAACTCCAAAACTATCCTTTTCTACTTCAAAATTTTACCAACAAATTAATTTAGCGGCCTCACAATGTAGAAATTATATAAATTACATATTTCTGTAGTTATCAGTAATCATTCATGATCGTGTTGTTTTCTTAGAAATTATTCTTCAAAATAACAGCGTTCCATAACATATTTCCCAGATAATTTTATAGTCATTCGATCTGAACATTACATAAAGAGCGTGTTTGGAGTGTGGTATTATATTGGATAAAAATACTATTTGTATTAGATTTATGCAAACACATGTTTGGCAATATTTTAACCCCTGTATTACATTGTATAGCACCAATCGATTGTGCGGTCAAGCCCGCATTACCTGAACCCGAAACAGAGTCGTGTTCATGCCGAATAAAACAAATGAAAAACAAATTATTTTACATTCTAGGAAGTATCCGTTCGGTTAAGATACTGAGAGGCGCCATCAACCATGAGATTCATTGTCCAGAAAATGGCCACGGCTTCTCTCGTCATCTTCTTTGTTCATCTCCAAGCCCTCGTCACCATCATCGGTCTTTCTTCACTTGCCTGTAAAACGATTCGTTTCGAGCTCAGCCCAGTTCAGGAAAAGATATGGGGCGGTGGTCTCTGCTACTTCAGTGGCCACTGAGCCAGCTAAGATACAATTCTTTTCTAAAAACGGCAACGTGGAGTAGACCCAGATGACTGCTGAGGCTGAAAAAGTCAGGCTTCCCACTAACGAGTCCAATGAGCAGCTCTTGAGAATTCGCCACACAGTGAGTTATGGCATTTGTGATGAAAAAGAAAATTTAATTTGAAACTTTAGTGTAGTATATGATCTTGTTTCTGGCCGGTCGGCTCAAGTGATGGCCATGGCTGTCCAAAAGCTATACCTGGATGCAAAAGTGACGATAGGTCCTTGGATAGAAAATGAGTTCTATTATAGTTTTGTTATAGAGCCTTTGATTGATAAGGATAAGGAGAGATCAAGAAGGAGACGGTGAGTACACTTGGTCTTCAGCAGTCATGCTGTTGTAGATTTTGCGTAGTATAGCTTTATACATTCACTGTAAAGAAGAGGCCAAAAGCAGGGATCAGAGAGGCCTTAGCCAAGATCTTGATAAACAAATATGAAGTGAACCTCTCAACTAGACCACACATTTGCTATGGCGAGCGCCTGTATAAGCTCTTTAGAAATGTAGAGAAACAGAAAATTATTTTCCAAACATGAAATTTAAATTAATCACAAAACAAAATTAATTAACACAATACAAAATAAGACCAAACACTGTACAATACAGTGTTAATGCAATACAATATAGTATAAAGCACCAACATTAAAATAATGTAATATATTATAATACAATACAATATTCCAAACACACCCAAAAATTATAAGCTAAATATTTATATATAATCAAGATTATCTTAAGGTTGATTTTGTAAATAATTACTTCTATTGAGAATCTATAAATGATCTCATTGGTCTTGCATGCACTTAGTTTGGAGGGCATTAATATTTTATATGTTATCATAATCCTTATAAAATCACTATGGGTTTCATTGAATAGTGATCCGTAATCCACATCTACTTTGTGCGTCATACAAAAATATTAAAATAGTTAAATTATAAAATATACCACCACTTGAAGATATGAGGCACAAATTTTTTAAAAACTCATAAGAGTCTAGATCATAAGAAAATTATTTTTTTATTAAATTAATCACATATATTCATTTGATTTTGAAAATGGTTACATGCTTACTTTAAAAAAAAATGGTTACATACTTACACAGACATCATTTAAAAAACCAAAGGATTTGTGTGGCAAAATAGATACACAAGGAACATCTTGGAACCAAATTTTAATTATATATGATATACATAGAAATATTCAGTTCACAACTTTAATTGCCTTAAACTGCGTTCACACATTTCTCTAATTTCACTTTTCGCATCATAATTAAAGCCAAATAATTAAATTTTTCTAAGGTATAGAATATTAACAAAGTGAAGAATTAAAGAAAGCCTCATTATTGACACCTATACTTCTTAGGTTGGCATGATCCATGACGTCCTAAAATAGAATCATAGACAGAAGAAGTGACGATGCAAAAACGTTCAAGGTTGAAAGATAAACGAAACACAAGTTTCTGAATAACAAAGTTTTATTGAATAAGTTTGAATTAGCAAAATAAGGGTTTTAGATCCCTTTATTTAATAACCCTAAATATCGTGCATTTATCAAAATAGACAAATCTAAAATATTATTTGATAATAAAATTTCCTAATAAAAATAGGAAATAAAAAAGGCACCCAAATTCAATTTCTAAAAAAAGATAAAAATCCGAAAAGAACCAGAAAAAAAAAGTAAAAGAAGTTTAAATTAAAAAATGACCAAGAAAGAAACGGAATTTCGGGCCCGAGCACAGCTCAAAATGATGCAAGTTGATTTTGATTCGTCTCATTTCAAGCTTCAAAACGATATATTACGCGCCCAGAAGGACACCTATATCTCAAATTATGCCATTTGAAAGGTTCCTTGCTTGCAACCTGCAACCTGCAACCATCCTACCTCAATAAGGAAATATTGATTGCTACTTATGGGACAGCGTTCAATGCGATGAGCACTGGTCGTGTCATCAAGTTTGACCTCTCAATTAGCCGCCTGTAGGGTTCTATCAACTCTAGCAGCAGCCCTTTTCAATCTTGTAATTCTTGAGTGGCTTATTCTTCCTTTTAATAATTAACTTCAATTCCTCTGAATTAATCCCACTAACAATCATCAATCTGTCGAATTTATCTTATCTAGACCTCTCTGACTCTTCACTTTCTGGTAAAATACCATCAGAAATATTAGAGGTCACGCCAACTCAGTGTCCCTTAAATTATCATGAAATTTGTACCTTCAACTCTCGAGAAGACAACTCTCGGAAATCCAGTTGATAATTGTTAACCATCCTAAAAGCAGTTGATCCTGGTGCTGTGACTGCCACAATTGATTCTTCAATGCCCCATAACTTGGTAAATTTATCTTTATCTCTTTCAAACTGGATGCCAGGTGCAGATCATCAATTGAAGGTGTGGCCAAGCGAGTTGCTAGTACTGTTAACAACAGCTTTGAAATGAGGCACATGTGGTGTTGTTAGTGCAGAGCCAATGCATGTTCTTGTTGTTGAATTTGCTATGCACTACGGCTCGTGGTCCAAAATCTGAGAAACTGAGATGGTGCGCACATTCGTTTATCACTTACCGACCCTCCGCTGACAGATTATTGACATTTAAATTGCTAGGTTTCATCACTTGTGCGGTAGGTTTTTTCCTGTTAAAATTTCTTTTCCCATTTTTTCTTTTCTTGAGCAGAGTAGTTGGCTTCATTTTTACATGGGAATTGTAAATATAACTTGATGTTAAAACTTTAACTTTTTTTTTCAAAGTATAAATCTATCAGCACTTGTGAATTTCATATGTTTCTGAGAATCTGTTCATATGAAGCAAATGGAGCATAAATGTGCCGTTGGATGCTGGTGTTTTGCGGTCTTGACAATCGTAAATAGCTTTGACTTTTGGGAAACCTAAAAATGAAAAAAGAAAGTTCATTGTATTATAATTGTTGAATATATATACAAAAATGATGTTCTTACAAAATTGTGCACAAACCTTTGTACAAAACGGTTCGTTTTGTGCAAAGAAAAGGCAAGCTTGTACGTGCAACATCACACATATGCACGCAACAAATCCCAGCAGCTTATTTCAGTTGCATCTCCCTCCTTTCATAGCAACGGAAACCACACAGCAGCGTTTTCCGATCTCTGCACACAACAAATCCCAGCAGCTGATCTCGTCTCCACGCACCGTCGGTCTCAGCTTTGTTCTCCCTCACTTCTGCTGGCTCCGTTCTCCCTCACTCTTGCTGGCTCCGTTCTCCCTCATACTAATTAATCTTTAATTAATTAAGCAAGCTGCATCTTTAATTACAAATTAAAGCAATAAATTGAACAATGATCTTAACAAGCCGCATTAAGTCGATTGTGTTGGAAGAGAGAGAGTGATGCAGCTGAGATCGAGAGAGTGAGGGAGATCGAAGCCATGGAGAATGAGGGAGAACGGAGCTGAGAGGGAGTGGGAGAACGGTACCAAGAGAATGAGGGAGAACAGAGCCATTGCTATGAAAGGAGGGAGATGCGAGAGACAAACGTTGCTGGGAATTGTTGTGTGCGTCTGTGTGATGTTGCACGTACGAACAAGTGCCTTTTAAACTTTGCACAAAACGAACTGTTTTGTGCACAGCTTTGGGTGAATATCGGTGTTCATATATATAGCTGTTGTATGATATTAACCTAGTGAATTCTTGTAATTGAATTTTAGTTCTGTAAATCGAAAATTGTAGTATAAACCGAGGCTACCCACCCCTTTATCTACAGCCGAATCAAGGGGTATGTGATGAGCGTGCAGGCTCATGCATGTTGATCGGTGTGTGATGTGATGTGGCTTGTAGCATTATATGTGTTTTTTTTTTATCATTTTGCTACTTATAAATTTGTTCAATGCGGATTTCCATACATTTTAAATATGTGGATTTGTGAATTTAGGTCATATTTGGATTGAAGAAAAGGGAAGAGAGGAAAAGAGTGGAATGGAGAGGAAGAGAGAAGAAAGGAATGGAGAAGAGTAGTGAAATTAAATTTTCTTGTTTGGTTTGATTTAAAATTTGATAAGAAAATGAATTATAATTTTTTTCTTTAGACCGTCTCTGGTGTCCTGTTACAAAGAAGATTATTTTCAGCAGAGATGTAACTTTTGATGAATTAGCCATGTTTAAACAAAAAGATTTTGAAGAGGATAACAAGACCGGTAGCACTTTGCAGCAGGTGGAGTTTGAAAAAGTTAAAGCTGATCTAGCTGGTGTCGATGAGATGGATAGTGATCTCCATCGACCAAAAATGATGAAGAGGTTCTGACCCAAGCACCTTCACAACAACAAGATTCAATTGCATATAGAAGGCCACGTAGAGAGATTCACAAACTGCTCGCTTTGTTGATATGGTGGCCTATGCACTTCCAATTGTAGATGATGATGTTCTTTCCACTTACAGAGAAGCAGTAAGTAACCCAGAAAGTATACAGTGGAAGAAAGCAATGAACGAAGAAATGCAATCTCTTCACAAAAATGAAACTTGGGAGTTAGTTATACTGCCTAAGGAAAAGAAGGCAATTGGGTGCAAATAGGTATATGCAAAAAAGGAAGGATTTCCTCGTAAAAATAAAATTCGATACAAGGCTGGATTGTAGTGAAGGGTTACGCTCAGAAGAAAGGAATAGACTACAATGAGGTATTTTCTCCAGTTGTGAAACATTTGTCTATTTGAAGTTTGCTAGCCATGGTTGCGCAATTTGATCTTGAACTAGTTCAACTTCATGTAAAAACTACATTTTTACACGGTAATTTGGAAGAGGAAATTTACATGACTCAAGATGGATTCAAGGTTGCTGGAAAAAAAATTGGGTTTGCAATTGACAAAGTCGCTTTATGGATTGAAACAATCTCCAAGGCAGTGGTATAAGCGATTTGATCGATTTATGAAAGGGCAAAGGTACACAAGAAATAAAATTGATCATTGTGTGTATTTTCGCAAGTTACAAGAAGGATCTTTCATTTATTTACTATTGTATGTCGATGATATGCTAATAGCTTCGAAGAGCAAAGATGAGATTGAGAAGTTGAAGACTCAACTCAATCAAGAATTTGAAATGAAAGATTTAGGTGACGCTAAGAAGATTCTTGGCATGGAGATATGCAGAGATAGAGCTCGTAAGCTTGGCTCAGAAGCAATATTTGAAGAAGGTACTGCAATAGTTTGGCATGACTGAGCAGACAAAACCTGTGAGTACTCCATTGGCTTTTCATTTCAAGCTTTATCCACAACTATTTCCTTCGACAGATGCAGAACAAAAATACATGTTACAAGTTCCGTATTCAAATGCAGTGGGTAGCTTGATGTATGCAATGGTGTGCACAAGGCCTGACATTTCACATGCAGTTGATATAGTAAGTAGGTATATGCATAATCATGGTAAAAGACAATGGCAAGCTGTGAAATGGATTCTACGGTACATTCAAAAGACTTTGGATGTTGATTTACTGTTTGAGAGAGACGATACACTTGGTTAAGGTGTGATTGGGTATGTTAATTCTGATTATGCTGATGATTTGGACAGATGACGGTCAACCACCGGATATGTATTTACTTTTGCTAGAGGGCCAATTAGTTGGAAATCTACACTACAGTCTACAGTTGCATCGTTGACCACAGAGGCTGAGTACATGTCAATTACAGAGGCTGTTAAAGAGGCTATTTGGTTACAAGGTTTGCTTGTAAATTTGGGATTGGCACAGGAGCACATTAATGTGTATTGTGATAGTCAGAGTGCTACTCACTTAACGAAGAACCAAGTTTATCATGCGCATACGAAACACATCGATGTACGATTTCACTTTGCGCGGGAAATTATTGATGAGTGGAAGATTCTTCTTTAGAAAATTAAGACTGTAGATAATCCTGCAGATATGTTGACCAAGGTAGTGACGGTGATCAAGTTTGAGCATTGTCTAAACTTGATTAATATACTACAAGTTTAAAAGCAATCGGAGAAGGCAAAGAGTGGAGGATGATTTGTTGATAATCAGCTTAGATTTGCCAAATCTTCATCGAGATGGAGAATTGTTGAAAAGTCAAATGGCCGGCTTACCAATTTCAAAAAAGCAAAGTTAGGTTTTGAAATATGCAAATTGAATAAATGGCATGGGACAACTAGCATGCATTGCATGACAAATTTGGCACCAATTGCAAAATTTGTCAATTTAGCCAATTAAAGTCAAATTAAAGCCGTGTGGTAGGTGAGCATGCTTTGCCTATAAATAAAGACGCAAAATGCATTTGTAAATCATCCCAATTTGAGAGAAGTACAGAGCAATCGCAAGTGAGTTCTTTGAGAGTATTTGAGAGAGCTTCCACTTGAATATTCTAGTGAGGTTCTATTTGGGTGTATTGGGGTTGTGGATTTTGTGAGTTTTTCCCACTTTTGTAAATTTCCATTGTTAGTAAAATTATCTTTCAGTTTTTGCTCGTGGATGTAGGCATTACGTCGAACCACGTAAATCATTATATTATATTTTCTTTGCATTTGTTTAACACGACATTTATATTTCTGCAGAAGTTACAGTATTACTAATTGCTCAACCCACGTTTCCGCAACATATCACAACACATTGCTGTCTGTTATTTGAATGTTTTTCGTATTGTACCAACTCGGGGAGAATTTTGAAACGCGAGTAAATTTCAGTTTTGGCAAAAATAATTTGGGAAGCAATGACTTTGGTTTTGATGATCAAGAGCAATTCAGAGAGCTAGCTTACGAGCAGCTAGAACTCTGGTAGCATTTTTGTTTTACAACTAATTTTAATATTTATTAATTTCAACTTATTCCTTACATTTTTATATTCTTTGTTAAAAAAAACTAAGATTTTAATTTGTAGATCTCATGAGTACACGAAAATATATTTATATGGATCAATACCTTATTCTATTTAGTTTTTGAAAAAAATTGATATATGAATTAAAATCTAATAATTAAACGAAATTTTTGCATCTCAAAAAACATGAAGCAAATTAAGGCATGAAATATATTTTTATTAAAAAATTAATTAATTGTTTTTATCTAATTGAGATTATTAAAAATTTTTTTTTTAACCTAAGGACTAAATTTTCCTGAGGCATAAAATAATATTTTTTAATAAAAATATTGTGACTAATTTAACTTAAAGCGGTGTGCAATATTGTCCATGATCTAACGACTCCATAGCAAAATAATTTTCAAAGACGATTTGACTTGATGACTTCTCAAATCTCAAGCCTCTTGAGTCTCTCTCCCCTAGTCTTTAGGATTAGTAATTTTCAAGAACACTCGTATATTCTCTGAATTTTATTTTATTTTTAAAGCAAAACACCAATGGCGGTGAGAAGAAAAAAAGTTTCTCATTAATTTGACATTGGTTTTACGAAGAGGGAGACTGTTTTAGGCTTTGACATAAGTTTAATTCACAATTGGTCATTTTATGAAATTAGAAAATAAATTCTATTTTTTGTGATAATTTAATCCTCTCCCCACTCATGTGAATGTGATCAAACCTTTAATTTGGATCATTCCATGAAATTTTATCATTTGAGTAGTATCAATCATTCTCAGTTATAAACAATTGATTAATATTATGATTGTATAATGAAACTTATGGTATCTTATTACGTTTATGACCAAAAAAAAAAGTTTGTATATTACAATAACCATACATAAACCTGTGATCATCTCGCCGATATTGAACTTGATAAAAAAATGAAGAAAGATGACAGATGTAATCCCACATACAGCTACAAAAAAACACATCCAGCTCGGTTTATACTGAATTAAGACTTTAAACTTTGTTTGGCATTGAGATGTTATAATTTTTAATTTTTAGTTGCTGAAAAAGAAAAATCTATAGCCCTTATATAACATTTTGATTGTATTTGATAAATATGATTTATAATAATATTTTTTACAAAACTAATATAGGTATTAATATAATTAAGTTTTTCTTTAAATAATTATGGGATAAATTCAAATTGACTTTAAAATTACAGCTACAAACCTACAAATATTTACTAAACACTTTTCTGCAATTTGACTTAAAACTCACGCAGTTACCCCAAAACACTACCAAAACATGCCCTTCACTTGCTTTAAACAACAATTGCGAGATATGGTACAATAGATTTCTGTGTAAAAACCTGTAATTTGTCAAATTCGATCGTCAAAAGGGTACGTAGCAATAGCATGGTCTGTACTTCATTTGTGGTAAACGTGTATTCGCTGGTGATATTCCGCCAACAAAGTTTTGGGTCAAAAGCTTTGAGGCTGTCCCACTCCCACAGGCCACAGCCACAAAGCCCTTGTCACATTCTTGAGTCTAAAGAGGCCTGACCTGTTGTGACCCACATTGCGGATGCATGGCAATTTCTTTGATTATTAAAGTAAGAAAAAAAAGTTAAAAAATCAAATAAAACGCATATTTTTCGATAATGTATTAAAATATGTACTTTCTCTTTAGCTTATCCATTACTAGAACACAACACCTTGAGTTATTATGTATGAAGATATATGGCAATTTTTTTTTTAATTATTACGGTCATGATATATATAAATTTCCTATAGATATATTTTTTACGGTCTCACAAAATATTTTATAGTGTAATAAAATATTTTACAAGACCATAAAAGTGGGCATCCGCATAGAAAATAATTATATATATATCATTTATCCCATATGTTACAAAATTATGCTTTTTTTTTACTTTATCCCATATATTAATAATTTAAAAGATGGCAGAGAATCATTCATTTTCTAGTATGTCATGTACAGTGATTTTCTTAAAATTGAGCTTTGGAATTAGAAGAAATTTGATAATTAATCGATAAAGACAGCAAGGGGATTAAACCAACCGTGAGCGTTTGTACTCTTTTTTGAGACTGTTCATTGTAGAGTCAAGGTCAAGCCCATTTATACTATTAAAAGTTTATTTATTTATTTTATCTAGAGAAGTACTGCAACAGATATTTAACTGTTGGTATTTTTCACCTCTAATGTTTTTCACGTATGACAAGCACTATTGCTGTTTCTATTTGTTTTGAGTTTTGTTAATTACAAAGTTTGGTTTAGTTGTGAAGATTGAAGAAGGAGAACAGTAGCAGGATTCGGAATGGAGTACTATTTGAATGAGAATTTTGGATTTGTGAAGCAGAAGAAATCATAAGAAGCGTTAGAGAGATGGAGGATACTCTCTGGATTTCTGAAAAATCGAAAACGGAGGTCGGAAGCCGAAGCCAAGAGGTCGGAAGCCGAAGCCATCCGACGCGCCAATCTGGTTTCATTTCTGTACCTTTTCAATTTTCCCTTAGGCTGTCAATTTATTCTTTCGGCTTGAAAGGCTCATTGAACCTGAAATTCTTAATAACCAGCACTCTGATGGATTGATTAAAGCTAAAGTAATATAAAAAAAAAATTTCTGTAAAACTTGTTAGGCCTGTGGATATGCAAGGTTCGAGTCGAAGCTTGGTGCGGGATTGGCTATTCCACAAATCCTACATAATTTGTGTTGAGGAATTACTCAAATCCTTAGATGTTAACCAATCAACACGAGCCAAAGAACCCAATCGACCAAGATCAACTATCTTTAACAAAGAAAGTAAACAAACCCAAAGCAAGTGATAAACGAAAAAGAAAGGCGATGAACCAAGAAACAACACACAGAATAACGTGGTTCGTTACCAAGGTACCTCCATCCACGACTGAAGAATCCTCCTGGGCTTGAAGCCTTTTATTGAACAAAGTGTTTACAAAGAGACCTATGATGATAAAGATTAAATCTCTCTCCTACAGAGAATTTTCTATCTCTCACCCCTAGGTCCCTCAAAATCGTGATTCAAAGATATATTCTGATCAGCTCTTAGCAATGTATATATAGCTCTGTTGTCCAGCCGTTAGCAGCAACAAATTTAACTAACCACTGGCCCCACAATCGCTGACTCAGCACCCCTGTTAACCACATAACAGAATTAACTAACCAGCTTCACAATTTGAATGAAATGACAGAAACAGTTATTAGAATCATAAAATCAGAGTTAAGTTGGTTAATTAATTGTGTGTTTTCGTTGCAATCTAGTCCTTTATGTACAGAACAACCTTGGAGAATATGTGGAAATTCTTACAAACTTGTTTAGTAGTTTCTTCTATTTGGAAGTACATCGCTAGCCTTTACTTAGAATCATGGTTCAGTTGTCAAATTGCATACCTGAATTATGTATCTATTACAGCTGTACGATATGCAATATTAGCTTAATTACAATTATACTGAAAGAAAGACAGTGGAAATAATTGGTGTTATGGAGAAACTTATATAGCACTCTAATGTAATCCAAAGACATGGGTACTTCCTGCAAATGCTTATGCAAAAATGTTGTTTTGGTCTCTTCACATTAGGCCCTGCTTTGCTCATTATTTGTGCCAGGCATACCAATAATTATGTCCAAAACACTGCACTTCAGTATATCGACGTACATAAACTAGAAGATGTGTCATCAAGAGAGTACATTCTCACTGAGGCTGCCTAAGCTAGAAGAGTTCAAGGTTGTGTTGATGATGTCGTACCCACAGTCAAAAGGCCAGGATGTAAAGATACTGAAACTTTGCTCTTTTGATATTTGAAAAATGGTCGGATATCCATTTTCCTGTTTGGATTTGGATAGATCGAGGTAAGCAAATCAGAGTTTGGCATACAATTGGGCTCCAATTTATGATCTTCAAATTTGCACTTAATGAATGACAAAAGAATTTCAAAGACTTGGTAGGCCACCCAAAACCATCCCGGATTTGTCCTTGGGAAATTTTTAAATCACATCTCAAATTTTTGTTAACTGGGTATTCTGTGGAGAGTTTCAGTACCTTAAGAATTTAAAGTAGTGTGAACTGGATTGATAAGTACTAATCAATTCAAACTTAGTATACTAAGCAGAAGGCTGTCTGTTGTATTACAAGAAAAATTCAGGGTTGCAGTGAATGTTCAAATAGCTGTACTTCGATTTATGAAAAAGAAGAAACCAGAAGATGTGTCATCAAGTGAATCCACTGTATCCGAGGCTGCCAAAGCTAGAAGAATTCAAGAATGTGTTGATGACATAGGATCCACTGTCGAAGCTAGCGTGATTCAACAATTTGTAGGATCCACCATCAAAGGCCAGCATGTAAATACACTGAAACTTTTCATCCTTGCATAATTTTGAAAATATGCTCTTTTGATAATTGAAAAATGCTTGAATTTAATCATAAACGGGACAGGTAAGTAGGACGTGTTCCACTTGATTTTTATGTTCTTTCCCGTTTCCTGTTTGGATTTGGATATAAAGCTGCTTTCATTTTAACAGATACACCAGTTTCTGACTTAAGTAAAAAGAAATGAGCGTCATTATTGATTACCAAGACTTCATTGAGAAAGAAAAAAGAAAAAAGTTACGAGAATGTCGTTTCCCTAATTTATTTTATTAACTTTTTAAAAAATTTCACTAATCTTTTCCTCTATATGACAGGTATATAAGTTGGCCAGTAAGTGAAAAAAACGTATACTTGCAGTGCTTACCCTTGTACGGAAGGTATTTACATATCTTGTGTTGGAGGCAACATCATTTGTGGTATATCTACTAGGCTATCTTGTCTCGGAAGTGATTTCATCCCTGCAAGATATATTTAGTTGTCTTCTGTTGAGGCTCACATCATTTGTTCGACATAAACTGAAATATTATGTCTTTGAATCAATCTTATCATTGTGGGAGCTGTTCGGTAATCTTGCCTTGGATGCAATATCGGCTGTAGAGGATCTATTCAAGAAAAGCAAGTGGAGCTTCCTTCCTAGTTTTGGTATTGCTGTTTGTGCTTGTATTCTAGCAAGAGCTACCCCAGCAACCAGAGAAGAATTTCAGAGGAAGCTAACTGGGGCAGTGGGGATTGTCTTCTCGGTGACCCAATGGATTGTAACATCTGTTTATTTCACACTAGCAAATTTAATTTGGGAGTCGAGAGCAATTACAGTGCATCAGTTTTGCTGCTACTCTTTTCTATAGCAACTCTGTTCCTTTTCAAAAAGGATGAGGATGCTACTGATTCATCACACGGGCGCCTATAGTATTTCATTGAGAAATTTGAGGATTTCACATGTTCCAGCTTTTGATTATGTGCCTAGCACAGCCAATGGCTTCTTGTTACTGATAATCTAGAACCTGATGAACCAGTACCAATGGGAGAATATCAAGAAGGTATGAATATCAATATTGCTGAGATAAATAATTATTGCTTGAGATATATGACTGTAGGTTCTGTATTGCAGGTTTGTTAGCTTCTTGGAAAACATAAGAAACGTTCACTTGTGTTTTATCTTGTGTTGGAGGCAGCGTCGTTTTTACTGGATCTGTATGGGAAAAGTGACATTAGTTTGGTTCTACCTATTGCCCCTTTCACTGTAAAAGAGCGTTTTGGCAAGGAAAATCGTGAAGAATCGATTGCAGAATCGCATGGGAGATCATTGGATGAATGATTGCTTGCTTACATTATATAGAAAAAGATGTACTTAATGGTATCTGATAATGAGAAATTATTGGATGTTTTCAAAATATGAAAGTGCATTGAGAACGAGTGTAAGAATGTTTTTTACTAGTAGCAATTGATATTAAATTTTAAATATTTTATTTTTATTAATTTTTTATAATAGTACCCCAATGAATTAATTTCTTGAATAGGCTCCTATGCACAATAACTCTATTATCAATGCCATAAAAACCAAAAAAATATGGTCCTCTTAGTTACTCTTAATTCTTTTAGCTTGCCGTAGTCTTTTTTTTTTTCTCTTTATAACTTCAGATTATGGATTAATTTTTATCAAGTCATCAAGACAAAATATTCTTACTTGATTCTAGTCTTCTAATAAGGTCTTTGTTAAAATAAAATAAAATAAAGAAATATTTACTTGACAGCAATACATCAGCATCAATGACAATTGCCGTCGAGTCTGCAGAATATTTAAAAATGTGGCGACGGGAATTTTAATGAACCGGCAACAATGTGGAAATTAAGGAGAAATTATTGAAAATTGTGCCAACAACGAGAAATCCAACAATTCACATGTGGAGTGTGAACAATGATAGTCGTGTACTATAGTCAGTAGCTTGATATGGTTAAGGGTGCATGGAATAAACAAAACTATTTATACATACATTAATTAACCTCAAATTTCGATGATGGAGAGACAAAACAGGAAATATATATGAATATGCACATCCTATAATCTATCACTGGTTGGCTTCCAATAGAAATTACTGGCAAATTGTGTATAAAAGTTAACCAAGATGCTGATGTCTCTTCACATCGATAAAGTTTAATAAATTTTATTTCGAGGAAACAATGGGTTCATCCCAAGGTTTATTCTCAATATTTATGCAGCTTTTTGTTCCCCTCATCTTCTTTAATTTTACAACTGCTACCATCAGTACTGCTTCTTCTGTGCTGCGACTCTGTCATGATGATGAGTGCTCTGCATTGTTGCAATTCAAAGAAAGCCTCATCATCAATGACACAATTGAGGAGAGTTACCATTATTATCCTTGGAGCTCTGGATGTCGTCCTAAAGCGGCATCATGGAAGCCAGAAGAAGGTAACATTGACTGCTGCTCTTGGGACGGTGTTGAGTGCAGTGAGAACACTGGTCACGTCATGAAGCTTGACCTCTCCAATAACTGCCTTTATGGTTCTATCAACTCTAGCAGCAGCCTTTTCAAGCTTGTCCATCTTGAGTGGCTTAATCTTGCTTTTAATGACTTCAAATCCTCTGAAATCCCATCAGAAATCATCAACCTTTCAAGATTATCATACTTGAACCTCTCTCATTCTTCTTTCTTTGGGCAAATACCATCAGAAATTCTAGAGCTTGTCAACTTGGTATCCCTTGATCTATCACTAAATTCTGGTTACGGACTTGAACTCCAGAAACCCAATTTTGCAAATCTAGTCGAGAAGTTAAGCAATCTGGAAACACTTGACCTGGGTCATGTCTCTATTCGTTCAACGATACCTCATAACTTGGCAAATCAATCTTCTTTGACATTTTTATCTCTTCACTCCTGTGGATTACAAGGTAATTAAATTTTATTTATTTTCTCCTTAATTAATATACAGGCATGCTATGCCTAAGCATATATTTTTCACTCGAAAAAAATTGCCAACTGTAATCTTAAATTCATTATTAAAAATTATTATTATTTTTAATTTTGTACTTAATTAATATATTTTTAATTGTTTTAATAAATTCAGGAAGAATTCAATCTTCACTCGGTAATCTATCCAAGCTCCTTCATTTAGACCTTTCACTAAATGAATTGCTAGGTGAGCTGCCTGTTTCCATTGGTAATCTTCATTCTTTGAAAGAACTAGATCTTTCTGTAAATAATTTGTCTGGTGAGTTGCCTACTTCAATTCAAAATCTTGGTTCTTTGGAAGAACTTGACCTTTCATTCAATAAATTATCGGGAGAATTTCCTTGGTCCATTGTAATTGGTAATTTTACCCAGTTGCAATCGTTGGATTTTACATCTAACAAATTTTCGGGTGAGTTGCATGCTTCCATTGGAAACCTTAGGTTATTGGAAGTATTGGCAATCGGTAGGTGTAATTTTTCGGGTAGAATTCCATCATCACTCAGGAATCTTACTCAACTCATCACACTTGACCTTTCTCAAAATTCTTATAGAGGAATGATGGAGCTAGATTTTTTACTCGTTAGCCTGAAAAATTTGAAAGTTTTATCTCTCTCATCAAATTGGTTGTCACTGCTCACCAAAGTCACTTCTAATACCACTTCACAGAAATTTACTGTTGTGGGACTACGTTCATGCAACAATATTGAATTTCCAAATTTCTTGAAAAACCAACATCATTTGGTGTTGCAATTCCTTTCCTCCAATAGAATTCATGGAAAAATACCTAGTTGGTTGTTAGACCCTTGTACGCAGAATCTCAGCGCCTTGAACCTGTCCCATAACTTGTTAACTGGGTTTGATCAACAACTTGTTGCTCTTCCAGGGGGTAAACGTTTTTTGTTGACTTTAGATCTTAGCTCTAATAATTTACAAGGACCGCTCCCAGTTCCACCCTCGAGGACCGTTAACTATCTGGTTTCAAACAATAGCTTCACAGGGGAAATTCCATCGTGGTTATGCAAGTTAGATAGTCTTGAAAGCCTCGTTAAATAACTTCAGTGGCTTGCTTCCTCAGTGTTTAGGCAGTTTCAGTGATAAACTTTCAATACTAGACTTGCGGGCAAACAACTTCTTTGGGACCATCCCAAATACTTTCATGAAAGAAAGTAGATTGGGGATGATTGATTTAAGCCACAATCTATTTCAAGGAAGAATTCCAAGATCGTTGATCAACTGTTCAAAGTTGGAATTTCTTGATATTGGGGACAACCAGATTAGTGACATTTTTCCTTCCTGGTTAGGAACTCTTCCAAACCTGAATGTTCTCACCCTACAATCCAACAAATTTTATGGTATTATAAGGGAACCTAGAATTGATTGTGGATTTTCTAAACTCCGTATTATTGACCTCTCTAACAACAGATTTACTGGCAAGCTTCCATCAAAGAGTTTCTTGTGTTGGAATGCCATGAAAATTGTCAATACAAGTGATCTAAAATATCTGCAAGATGTGATCTCTCCAAAACAATGGTCGTTGAGTGATGAAGTGGCCACTTATGATTACTCATTGACAATGAACAATAAAGGGCAAATTGTGGATGAAATCAGAATTATATATAATTAGAATTATATATATTAGGATCTATGTTATTTGGCAAGATTTATTTCCATAAATAGGCTCACTGATTTGTTTCCTTAGAATTAGATTTCTAGCTGTTATAACTCTGATTTTGTGGGATTTGGTTTATTCCCTGTAATCTATTTAAAGAGGTGTAAATCTCATCAATGAAAGACACACATAAATTATTCATTCTAATCTATGAATTTACATGGTATCAGAGCCTAAGGACTAATTGTCTCTTATGGCTGGAAAAGAAGTCGACATCTCATCTGGTGACAATACCGGATCTTCAACATCTAGCCAATCTATGGCTGAGCCTAGTTTTATCCCAATTGCTTCTCTTTCCGGAAGCGATGCATCTCTTCATATTACAGCCCACAAATTAATTGGTAGAAACTACCTACAATGGGCACAATCAGTCAAGATTGTGATTTGTGGGCGTGGTAAACTGGGCTACATCACTGGTGAACTCCCTGCTCCTAAGACAATTGACCCATTGTACAAGACATGGCTGTCTGAAAATTCTATTGTTCTTGCATGGCTCATTAATTCGATGGAGCCACAGATTAGTCATCGTTATCTCTGGTTCAAGACAGCCAAAGATGTGTGGGATGCAGCTCGACGTATGTACTCTGATCTTGGGAATGCTTCTCAGATTTTTGAGATTCGTTCAAAATTGAAGGAGATGAAACAGGGTTCCAACTCTGTCACCCAATATTTTTCTGACCTCCAAGATCTTTGGCAAGAGTTAGATCTGTTTTTTGAAGATGACTCATTTTGTGCTGAGTGCAGTGTCAAGCAAAAGCATAACCTTGAAAAAGAAAGAGTATTTGATTTCCTTGCTGGTCTTAATAGAAATCTAGATGAGGTACGGGGCCGGGTGATGGATCAAAAGCCTTTCCCTTCTACTGACGAAGCCTTCGCAGAAGTACGACGTGAGGAAGCTAGGCGAAAGGTGATGCTCTCGGATGACAAATCTGTACCTCCAGCCACACCAGAAGTATCTGCCTTAATGACTACTAAAACTCACTCAAATGGACAGCAGCATCTTGATCATCGTTCGAACAAGAGACCATGATGTAATCATTGTAATCGACCTGGACATACGCGGGACAAATGTTGGGAGATTCATGGGAAACCAGTAAATTGGCAGCCTCAAAAAAAAAATGAAGGATGTGCACACCATACCCAATCCAATCAAGACCACTCTGGTGCATCTATTTTATTCAGCAAGGAACAAATTGACCAACTATGCAAACTCCTCAATTCATCTTCTGTCAATGCCTCTCAGACCCATCCACCCACCAATGGATCATGTTCTGTTGCCAAATCTGGTAAACTCTACTCTGTCCTAAATTCCCAATCTATGATTCAATCTACAGACCCTTGGATAATTGATTCCGGGGCCTCTGATCATATGACAGGTAGCTCTAATTGTTTTCACTCTTATGTCCTTTGTTCTAAACATATCACTGTTAAAATTGCTGATGGATCTTTTACACTAGTTGTTGGAATTGGTGATATAAAACTATCTTCAAATTTAATCCTCAAATCTGTCTTCCATGTCCCTGCCTTAAAATGCAACCTGATCTCCGTTAGCAAAATCACATGTGACAATGATTGTGTTGCTAATTTTTCGTCTTCTTCCTGTCAATTTCAGGACCTATCATCGGGGGAGACGATTGGCAGTGCTAGGATTCATGATGGTCTTTTTACTTTAATAATGATCACCCAAAGAGTCAGCAAATTTTTTTTGTCTGGTGTTGCTTCTACATCTGTTTCTGGTACTAATGAAATAATGTTATGGCATCATAGGTCTGGTCATTCTAGTTTTTTATATCTAAAACGTCTATTTCCGTCTTTGTTTGATAATAAAAATATTGTTTCTTTTGATGTGAAATTTGTCAATTAGCTAAACATACTCGCATGTCCTTTTCTCCAAAGGTTTATATTCCTTCCACTCCATTTTCTTTGATCCATAGTGACATATGGGGACCTTAAAAAATTACAACTTGCCATGGGAAAAGATGGTTTCTTACATTTATAGACGATCACACACGGGTTACATGGGTTTATCTCCTACATAACAAATCTAAAGCCAGTCACATATTCAAAGTTTTTCACAAAATAATTCAAACTCAATTTCAAAGCCAAATTCGTGTTCTAAGAACTGACAACGGAAAAGAATATTTCAATTCCATTCTTGGTGATTATTTGTTAGAAAATGGAATTCAACATCAAAGCTCTTGTGTTGATACTCCACAACAAAATGGAGTATCGGAAAGAAAAAATCGTCATTTGTTAGAGGTAGCTCGGGCTCTAATGTTTACCATGCATATCCCAAAGTACTTGTGGGGAGATGCTATCCTCACTGCTACCTACCTCATAAATCATATGCCAAGTCGTCCTATCAATTTTGAAACCCCTTTGTCTGTTCTTTCAAAAACCTACCCACATGTCTCTAAGTCTAATACACTTCCATTAAGAATTTTTGGTTGCACAGCATTTGTCCATATTCATGACCATAATAGAAGTAAACTTGACCATCGAGCCATCAAAACTATTTTCATTGGTTATTCTCCAACCCAAAAAGGATATCGGTGTTACTGTCCAAAAACTAAAAAAACATATATTTCTTATGATGTTACACTCTTTGAAAATACACCATATTTTTCTCCAACTTCGCTTCAGGGGGAGAAATGGGATAAAGCTTGCTGTTCTTGGGATATCCATGACCTGCCTTTACTTGATATTAAGTTGGATACAACCGTCTCTATTCCTGAGTCAACTAAAATCAGTCCTCCTATAATTGATCCAATTTCACCAGTATTGGAAACAGAAGGAGATTCAACACTTTCGATATCTAAACAACCAGAATTGCAAGTCTACTCTAGAAATAAAAAGTCTCAAGCAAATAAAGAAATCATGAATCCTACTCACAGTCACGAGGATGAACCGATGGTAGAGTCTCATTCACCAAACGAGTCAGGTAAATTCAGTCATATTCCTGATCTAGATATGCCAATAGCATTAAGAAAAGGTGTTAGATCTTGTACTCATCACCCCATTTCTAAATTCATATCTTACTCAAATCTGTCTCCTTCACTCCATGCTTTCACCTCGAGTTTGTCTAGTGTTTTGACTCCTAGATCTATTGAAGAGGCCCTATCTATTCCCGAGTGGAAAGCTGCTGTTTTTGAAGAAATGCATGCCCTTAGACAAAACAATACATGGAGCCTGGTAGAGTTGCCACAAGAAAAAAATACAGTGGGTTGTAAATGGGTATTCACTGTCAAGTATAAGGCTGATGGTTCAATTGAAAGACATAAAGCACGTCTAGTGGCCAAGGGCTTTACTCAAACGTACGAGATTGACTACACTGAGTCCTTTGCTTCTGTTGCCAAACTCAACACTATCAAAATTCTTCTATCTTTGGCTGTAAACTCTAATTGGCCTCTACATCAACTTGATATAAAAAATGCATTTCTAAATGGTGAGCTTGAAGAGGAAGTTTTTATGTGTCAACCTCCAGGATTTGAAGAAAACCTAGGGAATCACACTGTTTGTAAACTCAACAAGTCCCTCTATGGTGTAAAGCAGTCTCTCCACGGGCTTGGTTCGACAGATTCTCCAGAGTTATCAAGGAATTTAGCTATGTCCAGGGACAAGCTGATCACACGTTGTTTGTTAAGCATGCTGAAAATGAAAAAAATTACTATTCTTATAGTGTATGTTGATGATATCATTGTCACTGGAAATGATAGCAAAGAAGTGGAAAGAGTCAAGCAGATGATGGCAAAGGAATTTGAAGTTAAAGACCTTGGAGCATTAAGATATTTTCTTGGAATGGAAGTTGCAAGGAGTAAGAAGGGGATCTCTGTCTCTCAAAGAAAATATACTTTAGATTTGTTGGAAGAAACTGGCATGCCGGGATGCAAGCCAAGTAAGACTCCAGTTGAACTTGGCAACAAAGGGAAAATGCTTGAAAGAGGACTGGTCGATAAAGGACAGTATCAATGCCTAGTTGGAAAACTCATCTATCTCTCACATACACGACCCGATATTGCCTTTGCAGTGAGTTTAGTAAGTCAACATATGCACTCACCATGTCGAGGTCATTTGAATGCAATATATAGAATCCTGAGATACTTGAAGCAAACACCCGAAAAAGGCTTGTTTTTTGCAAAGACTAATGATCGAAAGGTGAAAGCATTCACAGATGCTGATTGGGCTGGATCAATTAATGATCGTAAATCAACATCTAGTTATTGCACGCTGCTATGGGGAAATCTGGTGACTTGGCGTAGCAAAAAACAGTTAGTGGTTGCTAGAAGTAGTGCAGAAGCTGAGTTTAGAGCTATGGCACATGGGGTGTGTGAACTTATCTGGATAAGAAAGGTGCTGAAGGAATTAAAGATTGGATTTGAAGAACCTATGCTGCTCTATTGTGATAATAAGTCAGCAATTAGTATAGCTCATAATCCTGTTCATCATGATAGGACTAAACACGTGGAGGTTGATCGACATTTTATTAAAGAAAAGCTTGATGGAAACATTATCAAGCTTGAATATGTGCCTACATCTCACCAACTGGCTAATATCCTCACAAAAAGACTCTCAGAACAGACTCATGACTTTCTTGAAGGCAAGCTTAGTCTCATCAACATCTATAGCCAAGCTTGAGGGGGAGTGTGGATGAAATCAGAATTATACATAATTAGAATTGTATATATTAGGATCTATGTTATTTGGCAAGATTTATTTCCTTAAATAGGCTCACTGATTTGTTTCCTTAGAATTAGATTTCTAGCTGTTATAACTCTGATTTTGTGGGATTTGATTTATTCCCCTGTAATCTATTTAAAGAGGTGTAAATCTCATCAATGAAAGACACACAGAAATTATTCATTCTAATATGTGAATTTACACAAATAATGACATATGACAAGGTCCCAGATATCCTCACGGGCATTATTCTCTCAAGCAATAGATTTGATGGGATGATTCCAACATCGATTGCCAATTTAAAGGGACTTCAAGTTCTAAACCTCGACAACAATAATCTCCAAGGCCATATTCCATCATGTTTGGGCAACCTAACAAATTTGGAATCCTTGGATCTCTCAAATAACAACTTTTTGGGGCAGATTCCTCAACAGCTAGTTGAGCTCACATTTCTCGAATTTTTCAATGTCTCGGACAACTACCTTACAGGACCCATACCCCAAGGAAGGCAATTTGCTACATTTGACAATTCTTCTTTTGAAAGCAACTCAGGATTGTGTGGAAGGCCTTTGTCCAGAGAATGTGAGAGTGATGAAGCTCCAACAAATGAAGATCATAGTAAAGGCGCAGAGGAGTCTCTATTTTCAGGCGCATTTGACTGGAAAATCATTCTAATAGGCTATGCGGGCGGACTTGTAGTAGGATTTGTTCTTGGGTTCAAGTTCAGCTCAGGAATTGTCGGATGGTTTCTGGAGAAGTTAAGAACGCAGCAAAAGGCAACAAGGTGGAAGAGGAGATGTAGAAATTGAATGCAATTAGGCCTTTCCTTCAAATTGTTAAGGTAATATTGTTGTTATATTTGTTTCTAACTCTGCCATAGTAATATTGCTGTTATCCAACCGCCTAATATAAATTTATCAGAAGAAACACATTACATTTTACTATTTGTGCAGTTTATTAATTTTTTTGGCTATTGTCCTCTTCAATTATAAATTTAGTTAGCTTTCAGTATTGTTGTTCCGTCAATTTTTTTCTTCCTTTTTTGGACGTGTAAGCTCGCCTAAAATTATATTAAAGAATTGCTTTCTTTACTATGCCTTGTTTAATTATTTTTGTCACATATTTATCATAAGTGTATTTATTTATCGTGTCTTGCTCGGATTCAATTCTTTGACATTGCTTACCCACAAAATGTAACGTTGATTTGGCTACAAGAATGATAATCTGAATTTCACTCAAATTTCCTGATAAAAAAAATTGCATTGACATGCAACAAAACTGCAGGTAATGAATTCTGTACATCCTCTCTTGGCATAACCATATAACCCCTCAATGTACTCGGTGGAAGGACAATTTTGTCACTGAAAAGACCTTCTAATCTAATTGAATAAATCATCATATAATTTAGATTTATCAGTACTACTAAGTCATGATATAATTTAGATCAGAAAAAAAAAAAAAAAAAGATGCTGCTTCCAACATAAGATAAAACACTGCAAGTGAATGTTTCTTATTTTTACCAAGCAGCTGCCAAACCTGTAATACAAAAACTACAATCATATATCTCAAGAAAAATTTATATATGTTAATAGATGGGTTTGTGAGTAATGTTTCAAGAGCTTATTTTAGGAGTCCAACAATTTGATTTTGTTTCATGCTTAAAGTCTAGACGAGGCATTTGCCCCCATTTGCTCATTGGATTCAGATTCGAGTTGACTATAATTATAGGTTTCAATTTTGATTATAAAAGCACGTTGGGTCCAAGTTTTGGCCATAGGTGTTGCAATTAATTTCAATTACTCTGAATAACTTTTTATTTGTAGAGCTCGTTGAGGGGTTAATGATGGTGTTAAGTTATTGTGATTCCTGAAATTCATGAAACTTGTATTATGTCAATAAGAATAAATGAAACTGTTTTGATTGGGTCACACAAGAAACTTTTGATGTACCAATTAATTATTGATCGGCACGGTTTTGTTTTGGTAACGGTACACTACGTGATAAGAATTTTTTAAAAAAGTGATTTTATTATTATCATTATTATTACTATTATTTAACATAACTGCAACTAAATTTCCTCCATATTTTATGTGCAGGGTTTGAACTCCGGAACTATCGTTTTCCACTTCAAAATTTTACCAACAACTTAGATTAGCGGCCCCCACTACGTAGAGATTTATATAACTAATATATTTCTGCAGCTATCAAATTCATGATTGTGTTATTTTTCTTGGAAGCTGTCCTTCAAAATAACTATGTTACACGGTATATTTTCCCAGATAGCTTTATAGTCATTCGATCAGAATAGTGCATAGAGATAATAAGCTAGATATTTATATGTGATCAAGATTATCTTAAGGTCGATTGTATCATACTCCTAATGAACTCACTATGGATTTCATTGAATAGTGATCTGTTAATCCACATCTACTTTATGACGGGATTGTAGTGATTTGATCTGCTTTTCTTCCTAGCAAGATCAACCACTGCCCAGGACCTTGAACAAGATTAACAAAGTTGCTAATTGACAAGACTCAATCCAGAAACCTTTAAAGCAACAATTCTCAAAATCTCCAATAAAGATTATAGACAAAGATTAAAAGAAAATCAACCAACAAAGCAACAAGAAACAGAGATTTACGTGGTTCAGTTGTTCCAATAATGGCACAACTTACATCCAGGGGAGAAGCCTTTTGATTAGTCTTTTATTGATTATCAATGGAGAATCTGATACAAAGAGATACAAGAGAATGTAGAAAATCCTCTAGAATCTATCCACTCGTCTCTCTCCTTCCTATCACTCTAGAATCTTCAACTGAAGTGGCTGCGTTCCAGAGCTTTATAACCACATCGGTAACAAGAATCAAGAACCCAGATTGCACAGCTTCCTTACACGTGGATAACAGAAAATAACGATCTGGGCTAAAGCTTCTCACATGCTTCTCACATGTATCACTTAACGGATGCTCTAAACGACATGTCTTAGCTGCCGTTTTAAGGCTATTGTTTTATAAGTGAAACATGTGCTTCCTCACGTGACTTTAGCTTATTACATCCACATTACACGCTGTCGTTTTAAACCTCCTGAGTTTGATTCACTAGCACACTTCACAGATCAACCGACCCAATCGATCGAGCCACTCTAGGACCAATATTTGACTCTAGGTTAATGGATCAACAATGAACTGAAATTTTTAAATCAAGACACATAATTCTTATCTAGCCCAAACCAATAATGCCTCCCATACATATATCCATACAATAAGTAAGACAACTCTATTCAAGGTATATCGCCAAATCTACAATGACAACTCAAGATATATTGGTATTAAGATATTGTTATGTGAAATTATTGGTCATTAATAAAGTAATTATAATTGACATTGTGAGATAATGCCAAAAATTTTGGCGGATCTCTTAATCAAAAGCCTTGCAAGGGATGGGACTTCCAGCATCAACTTATCACTAATAATTGAGCATCAGCCCAACACTTAGAAACATCGAAATCTTGGATTTAGTGAGTTCAAGCGTATCAAATAGTTGTGACTGTAAGAATTATAATTATATATGTGCTTCATATAAAAATATGAAAATAGTTAAATTATAATAATATATTATCACATGAAGATATGTAACACAAATTTCTTACAAGCTCATACAAATCAAGATCATAAGAAGATTTTATTTTCTCATTAAATTGATCATAGAGGTTCATTTGATTATGAAAATGGTTGCATCGATACGTTTTAAAAGATTAGAAAAAAAAAGAAATAGTTACATAGACACCATTTAATGAACCAAAATGATTTGGATGGCAAAATAGATAATTTAAGCAATTTGAATGAATTAATTATATATGATTGATATACATAGAAAATTCGGTCCACAACTTTAATTGTCTTAAACTGGGTCCATACATTTGTCCGATTTCACTTTTCACATCATAATTAAAGCCAAATAAATTTTTCTAACGTATAGGTTCCTAAAACACTAATACTTCTTATGGTTGTTATGATGCATGTCAACCTAAAACAGAATCATGAAGGATAAAAGAAGAAGGAAACATTGATTACTGCTTATGGGACGACGTTTAGTGCAATAAGAACAATGGTCACGTACCAAGCTTGACCTCGCAAATACTGCCTCCAGGGTCCTATCAACTCTAGCAGCAGCCTTCTCAACCTTGTTTTTTGAGGAAGAAATGGAAGAGTAGTAATAGAGCTCCACAGGTCGAAGCGAAGTTTTACAACAGCAAAAAGTCACCAGGAGGATATTGACCTATTCTAAGTACACCAAGTAATCAAAATGGTACCGTGTCTCACCATGATAAAGGCATAAATGTTAGAGAAAATGAGCAAAATATCTACCACGTGAGATTCACTGTCGCCAAAAAAGGATAATTGATTCTTTAGCTAAGAATGAGGAATCAACTGAGGAACTTTTTACTGAAAAAAAGGAGATAGTGGGGCTACAACGCTTGTAAAAAGGCCAAAAATAGCTTAGTAGGATAGTTGGGACCATTTATCCTCAACTACCATGCTTACAACTACTGAGCAGCCTCTGCAGAGTCATGCTAGACCACCCAGCAAAGTCCAACACATGTATGTGTGAAAATTTATAAAATGATCAAAAAACTTGCTCTCCAAGCACGCTCCAAAGAGCCCAACGGACACATGAGCAAAAGGGACAAAAAAATCCCTGCAAAAGCTGCAAAGAATGCCAATAAAAATCACTATGTGGCATGGCAGCCAAGCACCCCGGGGCAGTCCACAGAAAAAGGCTCAAGTTCAATTTGTCTCATTCAACAAAAATACACACACAACACAAGGCTGAGGCTTTCTTCAACCTCTAGCCACCACTGTTAAGAACTTACAAGCTTTTGACATGAAAAATTGCTCCAAAACTAACTCGATCGTCGGAGTGTGGTTGCCAACCACTGCTAGCTCCACCTATCACCTCTTTTCTCCATTTTTACATATCTTAAGAGCAGCCCTTCAAGCCGACCCTCTCCATACCTAAATTTCTCAGCACAACTTCGCCTCTTCCATTTTTTCTCAAGCTTCATCTAACTCAAAAACAAGCAACACATCTCAGCTACGTGAGGCACCCTTTCACCTTAATACATATTTATTGTGTTTAGCTAGATTTTTGTTTCCTCTTTTTTACTTTATCCCAAAATCTAGTTAAAACACTTGTAAATCTTGAGTGGCTTAATCTTGCTTTTAATAATTAACTTCAATTCTTCTGAATTAATCCCACCAAAAATCATCATCCTGATTCTTCATTTTCAGGTCAAATATCGTGGGAAATATTAGAGTTCTCCAACTTGGTGTCCCTTGAATTATCAAGAAATATAGATCTTCAACTCTTAAGAAGCCAAGTCTCTGAAATCTAGTTGAAAGTTGTTAACCATCCTAAAAGCACCTGATCTTCGTGGTATGACTCTGACAATTGATTCTTCAATACCCTATAACTTGGCAAATTTATCTTCTTTGACATTTTTATCTCTTTCCAAAAGCAAGCCCGTTGCAGATCATCAATTGCAGGTGTAGCCAAACCAGTTTTTAGTACTTTTAACAAGAGCTTTGAGATAAGGTATATGCGGTGTGTGTTAGCATTTATATATTCATAATGATACAAATAAAATTAAGAATGATTAAGTTTTTTAAAAGGTCAAATTATCTTTTTACAATTTAGATTATAGTTTTTATCAGGGGATTACTTTTTTATAAGTGGTATCAAAATTATTCATGTTGACTCACTGAAAATAATTTATGGTTCTTTTCTAAATTACCAAATATTAAGAAATCCGGACTTGGTGAAGAAACATTAGTTGACCAATGACGTTGTGTAGAAAAATATCCCTGATAGACAAGTCGATAGATCCTCATCCGACTAACCAAACATTTTTAATTAAATTATTGGTTATTCGATACTTGATTACTTCTCACATGTCTTGAACCTTTGTCACATCATAAGTATGACTTTTTAAATGCTGATTTATTATACGTATGACGTTTTTAATATATATCAACATCAATGACAGTGCCCTCGAGTATGCAAAATATTCAACGTGCTGCGAAGGAAAATTTTAGTGAACAGGATAGAAAAGAGGCAAATTTATTGACCAGATATATGAACAATTAATGATTGAAAATGAAAGGAAATAATAATGCCCCGATGAGCAAGTTCGATAGATCTAACTTGTTATTTTTCTTCCGCTTTTGACCCAACAATTATAAGAAATTGGCTATGCTACTATATAACTGTCTAAAAATACCAAAGAAATCTTCTATTAATACATCAAATACAGTAAATCGATTAAATAGTCGCAGTCATTCTTAATTATAAATATTTGTCAAATATTATGATTGTTTTAAAGGAGTTTATTTTAGGCTGAGAACAGCCCAGTCTTTTTTTTACAAATTAACTAAAACATTTTGTGTTCGTGCCAATCTTGAGGGGTACATTTCCATCCTTTCGGTTTCAATAAATTTTCTGATATTGATTTCACCTCACCCCCCAAAAAAAATAAGGGTTAACAGAATAAGAGGAATTGGCATATATTCTCTGTGAATAAACGAATTTTTTATTCAAGATTAATATGAAAGTGTGCAATAGACGTGACTCTTTATAGGCTCATAACTAAGACCATAAAAGGGAAGCCACTAAACATGTAAATTTAAAAATATTACCTGCCAAAGTAAACCTAAATACTAAATTATATTTATCATTCTCATTTGCAACTGAAAATTATATAGCTTTATAACTTAAAAGAATTTGGTTGGTAAACACTACAGTATGATTAAAAAATTTGGGTCCCGTTTGGAATTGAAATTGGATAACTTTATAATTTAAAAGGTACAACACTAAAATATTTGGTAAACACTAACTGCTGTAATTTAAAAATTAAGTTGATTTAATTTTATACTTGTACAATAAAAAATCTATTATATCTTTACAATTTTGTCTAAATTATTATTTAAAAATTATATTTACTACATACTATTAACTTTTATTTTATAATTATAGTTTTTTTCCCCGGCAGTTATATTTTAAAAACTACAACACCTACAAATAGTCCTTAAGATTTTTGAGAAAATGATACATATAAATACTGCGGTGAATTGAGTTAAAAAAGTGCTATCCATACATATCTAATTCATCCTTACTAAATGACTTGAACATTAGGTTTATCGTATGTTTATTTATTTATTGTGTCTTGCTCGGGCTCAATTCTTTGACATCAATAACCTATAAAAAAAAAAAATCAGGATTCCCACCTAGTTTAATCTTTCATTTTAGTAAACAAATTCAGATGATTGGTACTTAATAAATAAAAATTAATAAATAAGAAAATCTTGACCATACATAAATAAAAATGCACGTGCCAAAAAAATCCTTCAAAGCTCATGTGATCTACTTATGAGAGCATTTCTATGGCCGTAGAAATGTAAAGTTGATTTGGTTAAATGAATTATAAAGAGAATTTTATTCAACTTTCTTGTTAGAAAATTGCATTGACACGCAATGAGACTACAAGGAAAGAATTCTCCACATCCTCTCTTAGCACATCATAGCAATAAATCATATAAAAGAGAATTAAATGTAACTTTATAGTCACATTCTGTTCCTCGCTCTCCTGATTCTCCTCCTCCTTTTTGGGTGCATCCCAAATTTCTTCGAAAACCATTCAAGAATTCCTATGCTGAAGTTAAGCCCAAGAACCACTCCAACAATGAGTCCACCCGCATAGCCTATCAGAATGATTTTCCAATCAGATGTGCCTGAAAGCAGAGACTCCTCCGAGCCTTCGACTTGATCTTCATTTGTTGGAGCTTCGTCATTCTCACATTCCTTGGGCAATGGCTTTCCACACAACCCCAAGTTTCCATTAAATGACGTTTTGTCAAATGTAGGAAACTGGTTTCCTTGTGGTATGGGTCCTGTGAGATTGTTGTTTGAAACATTAAAGAATTCAAGGAATGTGAGATCAACAAGTTGCTGAGGAATCTGTCCAGAAAATTTGTTATTTGAGAGATCCAATGATTCCAAACCCGTTAGGTTGCCCAAACATGATAGACTATGGCCATGAAGACTATTATTGGCGAGGCTGAGAACTTGAAGTCCTTTTAAATTGGCAATTGATGTTGGAATCTCTCCATCAAATCTATTGCTTGAGAGAATAACGCCCGTGAGAAAATTTGGAACCTTGTCATATGACATCATTTGGCCTTTGTTGCTCATTGTCAACGAGTAATCATAAGTGCCAAGGGCCGCATAAGACACCAATGCAAATGGATTAATCATACCTTCCATATACCCTAACTGACTTGTGTTGACAACCTGCATAGCATTCCAACACTGGAAGTACTTGGATGGAAGCTGTCCAGTAAACCTATTGTTAGAGAGGTCAATAATACGGAGTTCAGGAAACCCACAACCAGTGTTAGGTTCTCTTATCATGCCATGTAATTTATTGGATTTCAGGATGAGAACGTTCAATTCTCGAAGAGTTCCTAACCAAGAGGGGAAAGTTCCACTAATCTGGTTATTCCCAAGATCAAGAAATTTTAAACTTGAACAATTGACCAAAGATCTCGGAATTCTTCCCTGTAACAGATTATCGCTCAAATCAACCATCCTAAGAGACCTTCCGCTCAAGACGGATTGAGGAATACTTCCACAAAAATTGTTGTGCTGTAAATCTAATATTGAGAGATGATCACTAAAATTGTCTAAACACTGAGGAAGCAAGCCACTTAAGTTATTGTAAGACAAATCAAGGATTTCAAGACTATTACTTGAATTGCATATCCAAAATGGAATTTTCCCTGTTAAGCTATTGTTTGAAACTAGATAGTGTTTGGTTTGGGGGGGTGGAACTGGGAGTGGTCCTTGTAGATAATTATAACTAAGATCTAATGTAAAGCCATCATAATTCCGTGGAAAAAACATAGGGTGTTGATAAAAACCTATTAAAAAGTTATGGGAAAGGTTTAAATAGCTGAAGTTCTGCATACTTGGCTCTATCAACCATTTTGGTACTTTTCCATGAATTTTATTGCAGGAAAGGTCAAGCACTTCCAAATAATGTTGGTTTTTCAAAAAGTTTGGAAATTCATTAAGGTTGCATGAACGCAGTCCTACGAAACTAAATTTCTGTGAAGTGGTATTAAAAGTGGCTTTGGTAAACAACGACAACCTATTTGATGAGAGAGATAGATGCTCTAGGTGTTTAAAATTAACAAGAAACATATCTAGATCTGTTGGACCACTAAAATTATTATGAGAAAAGTCAAGGAATTTGAGTTGGGCGAGATTTCTAAGTGAAGATGGAATTTGACTTGAAAATTTGCATTCAGAGATGTCCAATCCTTCCAATGATCTAAGGTTGCCAAAAGAAGCAGGTAGCTCACCAGAAAAATCATTTGATGCAAGAGATAACCAATATAGTCGTGTAAAGTTGCCCATTGAATGTGGAGTTTTGCCCCGAAATCTATTTAATGAAAGTTCAAGTTGTTCCAAAGAAGCAAGATTTCCAATGGAAGCTGGCAGCTCACCCGACAATTGATTCCATGAAATATCAAGTCTTTTCAAACCGTCAAGATTTCCAATAGAAGTAGGCAGCTCACCTAATAAATTATTAAATGAAAGGTCTAAATACATGAGCTTGGTTAGATTACCGAGTAAAGACGGAATTCTTCCTGAGAATTTGAAATAAAAGAAAAAAAATCAGAACTAGTGAAATACAGATGTTGCACATATATTAAGGAGAAAATTAACGAAGCAAGATTTTAATTACCTCGTAATTCACAGCCTGAGAGTGACAAAAGAGTCAAAGAAGATAGATTTGCCAAGCTATGAGGTATTGGAGAAGAAATTGTCACACCTCCAAGAGCAAGCTCTTTAAGGTTTGTTAACTTCTTAACTAGATTTCCAAGATTTGGCTTCTTGAGTTCAATAAGATTATAATATGAATTATGAGATAAATCGAGGGACACCAAGTTGGAAAGCTCTAGAATTTCTGATGGTATTTGACCAAAAAAACCAACAGAAGAGAGGTTTAGGTAGGATAACCTCGAAAGGTTAATAATTTCTGGTGGGATCTCAGAACCAATAAAGTAGTTAAAAGCAAGATCAAGCCACTCAAGCTGGACAAGCTTGAAAAGGCCGCTGCTAGAGTTGATAAAACCTTGGAGGCAGCTATTGGAGAGGTCGAGCTTGATGACATGACCTGTGTTTTCATTGCACTCCACGCCATCCCATGAGCAACAATCAATATTTGCTTCTTCTGGTTTCCATGAAGCTGTCTTTGGATGACATGGATCCCAGATATAATACGAAGAAGTCTTAGGAATGATCGTGAGGCTTTCTTTGAATTGCAACAAAGCAGACCGCTCATAGCTATGGCAGAGTGGCGACAGAATGGAAGAAGTGAAGTTAGCAATTGTAAAATTGAAGAAGATGAGTGAAAAAACAAACTGCATAAATATTATGAATAATAAACCACCCATAGTTTCCTGGCAATAAATTAATAATTTTTTATAAATGTGAAGAAACGTAAGGATCTTGGTCTGCTTTTATAGGCAATAATTTCCAGCGGATAAGCATGATTTTCCATAAAAATATTGTATATTTATTGCATTAACAATGAAACTATCATATATCGTTTCTAAACTACAAAACTTTGTACGAAAACGGTAATCAGTAAAGATCTATCAAGAAATAATAATATAATATAGTGGTATTGTCATATATTATTATTATTTGAAATATTTTGAACTTGTATTATATATTTTCTTTAAAAAATTGAAATAAGGATGAGAAATTTTGCTTGTTAAATATCATTTTTTACTATCTATTATTATTTGAACCGTGCAAAACACTTTTATGATTAATTAAATTACATATATGGTCTGCATTATGCATTGAACGTGCTCAAATTGAAACAATTTTGTAGCTACATCCCTGTACACTGCTTATAAAGATTTTTTTTATGAAGTAGATGAGACTGCTATACTACTAGTTTTACATATATATCGGAGAAGCATGGTAGCAATTTTGATAAAGAAAAAAAAATTATATAAATTGGACCGCTGCTTGGAGATCATTTTCAAAAATTTTAAAAACTTCGATCCAATGATGATGGGACACCTCTCAAAGTTTGGAAAATGATTAAAAAAAATTGCTAGTCCACTGCTGAAACGTTTCAAAGCTAAAGGACAGAAAAACTGATCACATGATGAGACTTCAGTATTTTGGGGGCAGAAAAATAAAACAAAAACGTTGGTCCAACGACGAGACTTTTCAAAGTTCGAAAAAAAAGGACAAATCTTCAGTCAAAAATGATGTCAAAATCATTAATTATCCAGGGAATGCATGGTCAGGATACGATGTAGCGGCGTCTGTTTGATTAATTTAATTTTCTACCAATTCTGAGATTTTAATTCACCTTTTTTAGCTTGAATTAAAAAAAAATTGTATGTCTTCATGTTAACTGTATCCGATGATGCTAAAAAATTTAAACCTAACAGAATATTAATATAAGTTACAATAAAACTGATCTGCTTTATTCTGTTAATCTATTTCACAAACTGCATAAATATTGTGAATAATAAACCACCTATAGTTTCCTGGCAGTAAATTAATAATTTTTTATAAATGTGAAGAAACGTAAGGATCTTGGTCTGCTTTTATAGGCAATAATTTCAAGCGGATAAGCATGGTTTTCCAATTCTGAATGCAAATATTCAACATACTTATCTAAGTCAAGAAGTCAAGTCACTCTCATCTTTGCGTGTCGAGAAATAATTATTTTGGTCCTCAGAAGTTGTGTGAACGATTATATTTCATGCGAGTTGCTTGGAAATTGCTACCACATAATAATTTTTCTTTTATACGTGTAACGCGTCTATCAATTTAAATTTAATTGGCTTCTTCTTCACTATTTACAATTTACAAAAGTCAAAAACTCATATCGTAATTTAGGCGGAAAGAAAAGGAAAGAAATCACAACAAATAATATGAGAACTGCCTTTCTCATATGGAGCCCGGAGAGGCGAGCCCGCAAAGCGGCCGAATCAGGTTACAGACCCACCAGGCCCAAGCGGAAAATAAAATTACCCATATTAAATTGGCCTCTCATTATTTGAAAAGTGTCTCTATCGATTATGTTAACAAAAAAGGGGACTCAATTTCTTGTGGGATCCCTCTATTTCTTTAAATCATCTCTTCTTCATCTCTTATTTAAAAAGAAAAAGAAAAAAAAAAGAAGAACAAGAATTCGTCACTTTCTTTAGATTTTCTTTCATTTCTTTCTTCATCTATAGTACATTTATTTTTCACTTAATAATAATTATCATAATCATGATAATAGTAATGACAAAGACAATGATAATAACAGTTAATAAACGTTTGAAATCAGTAGAATATAGAGGAATTTTAAATTTAACCCAAAATTTAATAGAATGAAATCACCAATTGTCTAACATTACTTATTAATAAGCAAAAAATATTGTGGTTGACATGTTGTCGTCATAATTAGAGTATTGCCTAAAATACTCTTTTATTTAACATAAAAGAACAAGCTTAAGTTATGATTGCAGTATTTTATAAATTAGCTAAAACTTTATTTTTCTTTTAAATCCATATCCTTTAATCCTTTATAATTCGATTAATTTCACACAAATCATTGTCCATCGTTTAAGCTTTTGTACGCGTTGACAATATTGAAGATAAAATTTTTAAAAAAAAAGTATTTTCCGAATTATATCTATAATTGCTTCTTTTTCGTAATTTCACTACTGAGCAAGGAAAATTGAATTTTATATAAATTAAGATGGAACAAAATATTTGATAATTGATTTGGATGATGCTACTGGTAGTCTGGTAGTGACATATGTGTATTGGCTGAACTGTTCTCGATTTTTGGGAGTGACTTATGGAACTGATAGCGATTGTATTGGTATTATTTTGCAGAGTCCAGTAGCGTCTTGTGTCCGAGCCAAATCCCAAATCTTGTTCGTTAATTCAAAAGAGCATGAGCCCGTACTGAATTGACTTTTTCTTGAACGTGAGAAATTTGATCCCAAATGAAACACAACACACAAGTACTGTTAGTGTAGAAGATCTCTGAATCAGAGAAAATACAAAAGCAGAGCTGACAATGTGACAGCTCAGGATGGGAGGAGTAAATTGCAGGATTTCGATTCAGAATTAATACTGCACAATAAAGAAAAGATTGATGGTGATTGCTGGAAATCAAAAGATGGATGTAATAAACACTACAAATTGAATAAAGGAATTCTTCGAATGTTGATCAAGACAGATTCAAAGCGCTTGAGAGCAGCCATAACTCTGGTAACATTTTGGTTTTGCAATAGCAATATTGTCTTTTTGGGATTGTAAATAAGCTCCAATAGTTTAGAAAAAGGAGAAATTCTTCTGTACATAACTCAAGATCAATAGCCAGATGTGTTAATTTTGACTATGAGCATACTTTGTATGATTGTATTATATATTTCTTCAAAGACCAGCCATACCCTAAATGAGGAGCCGGTCTCCTTGTATGTGAGCAAATAAGCGAAGTCTGGAAGCAGATATCCATGAGCAGGAATTCTCTTCTCGATCTCGAGGACTCCCTCTTCTGGACCATAATTCAAGCAGGGTTCCTGCTAGGAGCCGAGAGCTTTTCCTGCTGGAGATCGAGGTCGGTAGACTCAGTTTATAACAATTAACGAGACGTACACTCCTATCCGAGAATCTAGATACGAAACCCACTCAGCCACAACCACGATAATCAAGCATCCACTTCCATGAGTTGGGGGAAGTGATGGATGTGGATCATGGCGGGCTGAATTCGTAGGAAGGCTATAAAAAGGTAATTAACGAAGGTAAAGGGGTTAGATACTTTGACATTAGAACTTAAGGAAAAAATCATTTTACTAAAAAACAAGAGAAAAACTCAGAGGTATTTTATTTACCTAAGAGACCATTAAAGAGCCACGAGATCAGTGGTCGAGTTTCCTAAAAAAGTAAACCTAGATTTCTGACTTGAGCGTCGGAGGGTTTACACCAGGAAAACTCCTGGTATCTCTGACCAATTTCTATGTGTGCAAGAGCTGCTAAGTAGAAGTCAAACGATGCATTGCTCAGCTCGGTTAGAAGGGTTACAAGAAGTATTCTTGGTTGGTTGTGAGTTTGAAGTTGAGGAGAGATCCTGGTCGCGGAAAAGCAGACACTAGAATCTCGGATCAACATTTTAGTACCATCTGTGGGGAGTTGAAAAAAAAGCTTCCGTTAATAGAGAGTAAAAGAAGGAAAAGAGTTAGGAGACAATGGACATAGGTGGGGGAAGTGCCCAAGGAGGTGATTTGAGACTTAATGAGTCTGTGACACTCAGAGAGATAACTAATAAAGCACGAGAAAAACCAATATATGAGCGGATGAAATGGATAGAGAAACCGATTGAGACTCTGACAACCATTTTACACGAGTTGAGAAGTGAGCGAACGGGAATTCAAGAGAAAGGGAAGAGAAGTGGTGGAATGGCACCAGGGCACGTTGACCAAAGGAATAGCAACGATGAGAGGTTGGACCACCATGAGATTTGGTGGTGAAGCGGGTAACCAATCTCTACGAGGAGAAAGTCATGGAGGAGGAGATCAATCCCCAGGGAGGTAGGCCTTTGACAACAATGATGGAGCTGTGAATGTGAAGGAAAGAGAACTTCGTCAACACCTATGGGACGTCGAGCAAGAACGAGATCAAGCTGCGGTACGTGACCTTGGTCGTGCCATGCAACTAGAGGAGGAAGTGTGTAGACTAGTACAGATAATAGATGACATGCAGGGACAGAATAGAGTACCTGGTTGGAGGATAATGCTCGACAATGAATTCCCCCTCTCGGCAGAAATCATGAATGCAATTATCCCAAGGAACTTCCGCTTCCCAAACCTCAAGCACTCAGGGCGAACCGATCCAATGGTGTACATAGAGCGTTTCAATAATATAACTGGGGTGCAGGGATTATCTCAAGCTCAAAGGTGCAGGGTGTTCCCACTGTCTCTAAAGGGACGAGCACAAGAGTGGTATCGGAAGCTTTCTCGGGAGAGCATCAAATCATTCGAGAAGATGTCCCAGGAATTTGCATAGTAATTTTAGGGGGCAATGGCACATGAAGATGATATGATAGAGCTAAAGAGCATGAAGCAAGGAGAGGATGAAACCCTTTGGGAGTTTATCAAAAGGTTCTATCGTGTTGTCTTTGATCTAGGAGCCTTCAACTATGCCCAAGCATTGAGGGGACTAAAAAAAAGAGTAAGGATAGGACTCCTGTAGTATAATTTGAGGAGTCCAACCATTCTGTCATATTCTACCGTTTATGAGCAGGCCAAGAGGGATATAGAAATCGAGGATGAAAAGGCAGCAAGGATCAAGACAGACCAGCTGGAAGGGTTCAGGAGAAAAGAGAAGAGAGTCCTACCCAAAAGTGGGACCATTAAGCGGAAGGACTACCACACCCCAGGTGGCGGTGCAAGAAGTCGGGTCACTTCTTACTAGCCTCATCAGAGGCCACCCGAATATCAACGTAATAGGATGTAGCCTCCTCGATCACCAGCCAAAAATTCCTAGAGAATGCATGATCAGACATATAGTCATCCTTATCAATAGCCCGCAATGGCTCACCATCTACACAGTTGTAGAGCGAGTAGACCAGAGGCACCAATGCCCCTGCCAGCTCAGAACGGCACCCACAGGGATAGGGTAGTTCACATGATGCCTCTGGATGAGGTGTATGAGGCTATAAAGGACCGGGGATTACTATACTCCCTACCCCAATAGTAAAGATGTACAGCAGGAGAGATAAAGGACCATTTTATAAGTTACATGGCACCTGCAATCATACCATAATCGAATGTAGGGATCTCTAGACTCAAGTTGAAGATTTAGTAAGAAATCGTTATCTGAATGAGTTCGTAATAGGACTATCCCGATGGTGGGTTCGTCATGCGAAGGGTAGCAGAGTAATAGAAACATCAGCCACGAGTAACCGATGGTAAGGGTAATTTCTGGGGGTCCAACATTGGCGGTAGACTTTAACAGATCGAGAAAGAACTATGCTAGGTATGTCATGACTAGCAAAGAAGTAATCTTCAACACCCCAGCAGCCAAACGAGCAAGAATCAGGCAAGTGCTGATCATGTGGACATATGAGAATGAAGAGGGAATTCTATTTCCACATGAGGATGCCTTAGTTATTAAAGCCACCAATGCCGGCAAGAAGTTTAACCAGATTCTCATAGATACGGGAAGATTGGTCGATGTCATGTTCAAGTCAACTCTGGAGGAAATGGAAATAGTAGATCTGAGGTTAGAGCACACCAATACCTCCTTGAAGCGGTTCAGTGAAGGAAAGCAAGTCCCTATGGACATAGTCGAGCTGCCCATTATGATTGGCAGCTCCCCATTAGAAAAGACTATAATCTTAGAGTTTTTGCTCGTCGATGAAAAGAGCCGTTACCAGATGATTTTAGGCCGCCCATTTTTAAAGGTGAGTAAAGCAGTACTCTCTAATCACTATTTGGCTCTTAAGTACCGGGTGAACAGAGTAATAGGGGTGGTATGAAGAGACTAAAGAATTGCTTGAAGCTATTACTCCACAGCAGCAAGGGAGGCCATGCATATCACACTACTCGACACACGAGTGGAAGTCAATGATGGCAGACAAGAGCCAATTGAAGAGTTGAGAACGGTAAAATTGGAACAAGGTGACTTGAGGAAAACAGTTTAAATTAGGTTGGGGCTTAAAAAAGAGCTGAAGCAAGAGTTGGTGCATTATCTGCGGGCTCACGCAAATGTGTTCGCCTGGATGCATGAGGACATGCCAAGAATCGACCCTGAGATAGCCTGCTATAGGCTGGCGATAAAGAAAGGTGCTCAACCGATAAGGCAGAAAAGAAGGTGCTTTAACCAAGAGAGGAGCGAGGCAATAAATGGGGAGGTAGAGAAGCTCTGAAAAGTAGGATTCATTTGGGAAGTCAACTATCCTGAATAGATATCAAATGTCGTGCTAGTGAAAAAAGCTAATGCAAATGGAGGATATGTGTTGATCTCACTGACCTTAATAAGGCATGTCCGAAAGATAGCTTTCCCCTACTAAAGATTGACCATCTGGTTGACTCGATAGCTAGGCATGGTCTGCTCAGCTTTATAGATGCATTTTTGGGGTACAACCAAATCCCAATGTTCAAGCATAATGACGAGAGCACGGCGTTTATCACTAATTAGGGTTTATTATATTACAAGGTAATGTCGTTTGGCCTTAAAAATGCGGGTGCTATATACCAGAGGTTTGTGAACAAGATTTTTAAGCCGTTAATTGGAAGAACAATGGAGGTGTATATAGACGACATGATAATCAAATCAAAAAACTCGAACGAGCATGTTAAGCACCTCGAAGAGACAATTGGGCTTTTGAGGAAATACAAGATGAAGCTCAACCTGAAGAAGTGTGCCTTTGGAGTTCAGTCGTGAAAATTCATTGGATTCATAGTAAGCCATCGGGGGATTGAGGCGAATCTAGAAAAGATCCAAGCAATCGTACAAATGAGATCCCCTCGTAATTTGAAAGAGATGGAGAGCTTTATGGGGAAATTAGCAACATTAAGTCGATTTATATCCAAGGCAACAGAAAAGTGCCAAGCCTTTGTTCAAGTGATAAGGAGGGGAAGGAAGACATAATGGAACCCCAAATATGAAGAAGCCTTCGAGAAGTTGAAACAATATCTGCAGTGAACACCCTTGTTGTCCGTATTGCGGGAGAGGGACGTGCTGTTCCTTTATTTAACGGCATCGGATCATGCTGCGAGCTCAGTTTTGGTGAGAGAAGAAGAAGATGTTCAATATCTAATATACTGCACAAGCAAGGCCCTGCTCAATATCGAGACCAGGTACCCACTGTTGGAAAAATTGGCTCTTTCTCTTGTAGCAGCTGCTCGGAAGATAAGTCCATACTTTGAAGTATTCCCCATCTAGGTAATAGCAAACTAACTGTTGCGGCAGATGCTGCACAAGCTGGACGCTTCTGGTTGGCTAGTTAAATGGGCCATAGAGCTGAGTGAATTCAATAGAAGTTATAAACCCCGAGCAACAATAAAAGCCCAGGTAATGGCTGAATTCACAGAGCCCGAAGTAGATTTGGAGCAGTTGGTGGCAGCGATAGTTAACGACAATAATCGGGTTCGGCATATGTCAGTGGATGGATCCTTAAGGAAGTAGGGTGCCGGAACAAGGATTATTTTGGAAGGCTGAGAGTGGGATGAGATCTCTTTTGTTGTAAGATTGGAGTTCACGGCCACAAACAACCAGGCATAATACAAAACTTTAATAGCGGGGTTGGAATTGGCCAAGGTAGTGAAAGTGAATAGGGTGAAAGTCTGAACCAATTCCCAACTAGTTACAAACCATATCAGTGAAAGATTTCAGCCGAGAAATGGGAAGATGAAACGATACTTAAAGCATGTCAAACAGATCCTAAGGGAGTTAGTAGATGTAATACAAATCCTAAGGGAGAAGAATTATCGAGCAGACATCCTGGCCAGAGTGGCAACCGTAGCAGACTTAAAAATGCCCAAGTCGGTCCCTTTAGAGGTGAAGTCCCGCCCTTAGTATTGAGCAGAATCTAGAGGTGTTACGAATAAAACAAAAATGGCCGTGGATGGACCCAATAATCTCGTACATCCTAGATAAGGTATTACCATCAGATAAGTTACGAGCTGGGAAGATTAGAGCTCAAGCGTCGAGGTGCATAATAATTGATAGGGTGTTATATTGGCGAGGGTACACTCTACCGTTCCTTTGATGTTTGGACGAGGACAATACGCATTACGTGCTGAGGGAAGTACATTAAGGGGTTTGTGGAAACCATTCTGGTGCAAGATCCCTTGCCCACAAGGCTTTTAGGCAGGGGTATTTCTGGCCGATGATGCACCAGGATGCACAGGAGAAAACCAGGAGTTGCATGGGTTGCCAAAGTTTTGTAAATTTCTCTACCTAGCCACTAGAGAAGCTCACTTCTATGGCCTCGTCATAGCCATTTGCTAAATGGAGAATCGATCTGATTGGACTATTGCCAAAGGGACGGGGGGCAGCAACACATACAATAGTAGCAATAGACTATTTCATGAAGTGGGGCGAGGTAGAAACCCTCAACAGGATCACAGAGGAAAAAATAACTAATTTCGTTTGAAGAAACTTAGTCTGCCGATATGGGATCTCATATGCCCTAATAACAAATAATGGCACGTAGTTCGACAATCATAACTTCAGAGAATTTTACCAGAACCTCTGAATAGAGCTGAAGTTTTGCTCGCCTACTCACCCTCAATCTAATGGACAAGTAGAAGCAGTCAACAAGGTTATCAAGACGTTTTCGAAAACTAGATTAGGAGAAAAGAAGGGAGCATGGGTTGATGAGCTACCAGGGGTATTATGGGCATACAGAACAACTCATAAAACAGCAACCGGTGAAACCTCGTTCGCTTTAGCCTTCAGATATAAAACTATTGTGCCTGTGGAGATAGCGGCAGCCATGCACCGTACTGATCACTTCGATAAGCATGAAAATAACGACCAAATATACTTAAATTTGGACCTGCTGACTGAGAAGAGGGAGCAAGCATCGAAATAATCAGCCGCCTACCAGCAAAGGGTTGCGACAGTTCAGGGCCGGCAATTGGGTGCTTAGGTGCGTGTACGACAGTTCAGGGTCGGCAATTGGGTGCTTAGGAGGGTGAATGAGATCACAAAAGACTCGACACAAGGAGAACTCAGTCCTAACTGGGAAAGGCCATATAAAATCAAATAGGTGGCTAGACTCGGAGCCTATAAGCTCGTTCGCGAGGATGACCACGAGGTGAAACGATTGTGGAATGCAACGCATCTTAAGAAATACTTCCAGTAAGACCCAATTATGCGTAAGAGTTATTTATGTTCATTTATGCTATTAATTTTTTTATGTTTAGTCAATTTCATGTAAATCAAGTTCAATAATCAATGAAGTTTGGAGGAATTTCATTCAATTGTCATAGATGTGAAGATGTTACATAAATAAAAAATTCTTAAGGCATGCAAAGGCTCCAAAGTCGCAAAGTCTGTTTAATGGCGAGACTGGAAGCCAAGCATGTCAGGATCTGCTCGACCAAGCGAAAACGAGTAGACCATAAAAAGCTTCAATAAGTTTCCAAGACGTGCAAAGGCTCCAAAGTTTCAAATCATTTTTAATGGCGAGATCGGAAGCCAAGCATGCCAGGATCTGCTCGACCATGAGAAAGCAAGCAGACTATAAAAAGTTCCAATAAGTTTTTAAGGCACGCAAAGGCTCTAAAGTCTTAAAGCTTGTTTAATGGCAAGACTGGAAGCCAAGCATGTTACGATCTGCTCGACCAAGCGAAAGCAAGCAGACTATAAAAAGTTCTAATAAGTTTCTAAGGCACACAAAGGCTCCAAAGTCTCAAAGCTTATTCAATGGTGGGACCAGAAAAAACGCATGCCAAGATCTGCTCGACCATGTGAAAGCGAGCACATTATAAAAAGTTTCAATAAGTTTCTAAGACACGCAAAGGCTCAAAAGTTTCAAAACTTGTTCAATGACGGGATAAGAAGCCAAGCATGCCAGGATCTGCTCGACTAAGAGAAAAGAAGCAGACCATAAAAAGTTCTAATAATTTTCCAAGATGTGCAAAGGCTCTGAAGTCTCAAAGCCTATTCGATAGCATGGTCGAAAGCCAAGCTTCCCAACATCTCCTCGATGAAGTGCAATTGGGCCAAAAAAAAAAAAAGGAGAGAGCGTGAAGTAAAACAAATGAACCAGGGAGTTTTATTAATTTGCCAACAATAGTAAAGAGCTGCTAATCTTGACATACAATGTTCTAAAAAGAAATCTACAATACAAAATACAATCAATAGGATGGGGGATTAGTAAGCAGAGCCATCTCTGCTGGTTGGTCCACTTCAGGAGCAGGGGGTTTCACTAATTGCTCCCGGTGGGTACTTGCCTCAGCAACTTCAGTAAGGGTTGCACAAGGAGGTGAGGTTGTCTCTCAGTGGCATTTGGCTCCAACTCTTCGTCACCTTCTTTAGCCGCTTCATCATTTGTATATTTAGCTACACTAGTAGCAAGCTCATCGATCTTCATATCAAGATAATGTTTCTCGAGAACGCCCATAATGCACCAATAAGAATGCCGAAGCCCCTGGTCGTACTAGTTGTTAGCTTTTTTCTCTAAGTTTTCAACCTGAGTCTGGTGAGAAGCATTGAGGGATTCGAGTTGAGCTTCATAGGTAGCCTTTTGCATCTTCAAGTCCTCCTTAACCTTATTCAGCTATTCCACAAGAGTGATAGCCTTTACCTGCGCGAGAGACTCTCGCTCTATTAATTTCAAATTCTCGAGGTTGAGATCTCTAGCTTTTTTCCTTGGAACTCTAAGGGGTATACCATCAGGGATGTTGTAAATAGTTTGAAGTCCTACGAGGTCCTCTATGGTGGTCATACAGATCATGAGGTCAATAGCATAGTGTTCGGCTAGAGCTCTACCCCCTAGTTTCCTTTTCTTTTCTGGTCGTGATACCCCTAGTGAGGATACTTCACTAGAATCTTCACCCGAGTCCTCACTTAGAGTATCCTCCAAACCAAAAGACCCTCATCGTCGTTATCGTTGGGTGAAGTGGTTACTTCGGGAGACATTCTTCTAGCACAAGTCCCTATACTATATCTTACCAGCTCTAGAGGGATCTCATGGTAAAAAAAAAGGATCAGTAAGTAGATCAGGCAAAAAGTCTAACTTATCATCAACAACCTCAATCACTTTCTCTTTACCTTTTGACATTCCCTAAACTATGACTAGAACAATACCACCAGACGCCACAAAAAAAATGAGGAAGAAAGAAAAAGGAGAAATTTTCGACAACTATCTAAGACCAAGGAAATAGAGATAATACTTGTAGAGGTGGCATGACAAAATAGAGGCAAGGAGGATAGCTTTAACTCCAGTAGAGAAAGGCCACTCAGTCACTGGAGAGTAAAAGGAAATTCAAAAGAGTGGAAATGCCTTTTGAGATTTAGGGTTCCCAAATAAGACATAAACATTTGGTTTATGAGGCATTTAATGGCACGAATTCCAAGGGTTTTACAACATCGATTCGACATTCAAATGAATGGACGAATCCCTACCACCTTATCCATGATTAATTGCGACACAACTTTTCAAAGAAAATGGTTGCTGGTAGCAAAGAAAAGAGGGGTGGGTGTAAAAGCGAGTAGTTCCTCCGCTCAAAGTGAAGGAGCCATTTCCTATCTGGAGCAAGCCAGAATTATTGAGTTTCTAGTATTGGTTCATTACATTACCAATACCAGAAACTAGGGGAATGGTGTTTGAGGGTGCATTTCTCGCAGACTAGCCATACCCTAAACGAGGAGTCGGTCTCCTTGTATGTGAGCATATAAGTGAATTCTGGTAGCAGATATCCATGAGCAGGAATTCTCTACTTGATCCCGAGGATGTCCTCTTCTGGACCATTATTCAGGCAGGATTCTTGCTAGGAGCCGAGAGCTTTTCTTGCTGGAGATTGAGGTTGGCAGACCCGGTTTATAATGGTTAACCAGACATACACTTTTATCCAAGAATCTAGGCACGAAACCCACTCAGTCATAATTACGACATTCAAGCATCCACTTCCGTGAGCTGGGGGAAGTGATGGACGTGGATCGTGGGGGTTGGATTCGTAGGAAGACTATAAAAAGATAATTAATGAAGGTAAAAGGTTTAGACACTTTGACATTAGAACTTAAAAAGAAAGCATTTTACTGAAAAATGAGAGAAAAACTCAAAGGTATTTTATTTTCCTAAGAGACCATTAAAGAGCCATGAGATTAGTGGCCGAGTTTCTTAAAAAAGTAAACCTAGATTTCTAACTTGATCGTCGGAGGGTTTACTGTGAGTGAGTGGGTTTACTAATTTCTGTGTGCGCAAGAGTCTGCTAAGTAGAAGTCATACGAGGCATTACTCTGTTCGGTTAAAAGGGTTACAAGAAATATCCTCGGTTGGCCGTGACTTCGAAGTTAAGGAGTGATCTTGGTTGCGGAAGAGCAGATGCCAAAATCTCGCATCAACAATTTTGGTTTTGCAATAGCAATATTGTATTTTTGGGATTGTAAATAAGCTTAAATAGTTTAGAAAAAGGAGAAATTCTTCTATACATAACTCAAGATCAATAGCTAGACGTGTTAATTTTGTCTATGAGCATACTTTGTATGATTGTATTATATATTTCTTCAAAGAAATTTATTACATATACAATAAAAAGATAATAAAGTTCACACATGCTGGAGCTTAATAACATTCAGTTATTACATCCCCTCCGTCTACTCCTCCTCTTCTTTGACTGCATCCCAAATTTCTCCATAAATCAATCTAGAATTCTTGTGCTAATGTTGAGCCTGAGAACCACTCCAACAATAAGTCCACCCGCATAGCATATTAGAATGATTTTCCAATCAGATACACCTAACAACAAAGACTCCTCGAAGCCTTCAATTTGATCTTTATTTTTAGGAGCTTCATACACTCATTAGACAAAGGCCTTCCAAACAATGCTGAGTTGCCATCAAAACAAGTCCTGTCAAAGGTAGCAAATTGCTTTCCTTATGGCATAGATCCTATGAGGTGGTTGTCCAAGACATTAATGAATTCCATAAATGTGAGTTCTACTAGTTGCTGAGGAATCTGTTCTGAAAACCTATTATTTGAGGAGTAATGATACAGCCACAAACTCTTGTACAAATTTATTTTCATATCACTAAGAAATGGTGACAAATCAAAGGACATCAAGTTGGGGAACCCAAGGATTTCTGATGGTATTTGACCAGAGAAAGAAGAATGAGAGAGGTTTACATAAGATAACCTCAAAAGGTTGATGATTTCTTGAGGGATTTGAAAGTAGTTGAAGTCATTATAAGCAAGATGAAGCCACTTAAGATGGACAAGGTTGAAAAGGCTATTGTTAGAGTTGATAAAACTCAGGAGACAGCTACTGGAGAGTTCAAGCTTGATAACACGACTTTGTTCTCATTGCACTGGACACCATCCCATGAGCAGCAATCAATGTTTCCTTCTTCTGGCTTCCATGATGCCGCTTTAGGACAACATGAAAAAAAAAAAGGTCTCATTAGTGATCGTGAGGCTTTCTTTGAATTGCAACCAAGGAGAACATTCATCATCATGACAGAGTGGATATAGCATAGAAGAATTGAAATTACAAATTGTAAAATTAAAGAAGATGAGGGAAAAAAATAACAAACTGCATTAATATTGTGAGTAATAAACCTATAGTTTTTTTAATGTGAAGAAAAAAACAAGTCTTGATTTCCTTTTATAGAGCAGTAATCTGCAAACATATATGAGTCTTAAGTCAAGTCACTCTTTAGTCAAGCACTCCGTGAAACCATTCTTCAAGTTTATGATGAGAATAGTAAAAATTATGAAACCATTTTTTCCATTTAATAATTGCTCTCTGTACTATTTCGAGCAAGTTGCTAGAAACATATTACTTCAATACAATAACAATAATTGCTTTTTATATCCAACGTCTTTTGACTTAGTGAATATGACTTTTAAAAATACTCTTTTCTCATTTTTAAAAATTAATTTTAATATAATAAAGGCATCATATATTTTCCATCATCAATTTAACTTCCACACCATAGCAACTAGTACTAACTAAACATTTTAGTATTGTACCTTTTAAAGTGCAATTGCCCAACGGCAATACCAAACAAGGTCTTAATTGGGTTCACTTGTTTACATCAGTTTACATGTGGAGATAAGTAAATGAAGAACTAAAAATACTGGTATCGGTAAATATTTTCAAATAGTAAAAAAATCTTTTCAAATACTGGTTTGTGCCTCTATGAATAAATAATTTTTCAACCTATTTATACTATTTAATTGACAAATTAGATTTGATATTTGTTTTAAAACTCTAATTCCATATGTAAGATTTAGTGGTTGGTGAATAAAGTATTGTAGATTATTATTTTAATTATCCTTAATAATAATTTATATTATGAATTTAATAGTATAATATTTTTTTAGAATAACATTATTTACAGTACACCTGAGATTACAAATATACCTACCTTTTATAAAGTTATAGTTTATTTCCTAGATTAGACTTTAAAAGTTGAGCTTAAAAGATTTAAAACTTTAAGTATATATTAAAAGGTGTATTTTAATTAAAGTAATATATATTTTTAAACTTCTTAAGCATTTCTTGGGTTTCCGACTTGAGCTTGGGCTTTTCTAAGTAAAGTTTGAACTCACCCTTAATATTTAGAAAGGACTATTTTTAGAAACCTACCCTGAGATTTGATATAATTTCAATTACGTGGCGGGATTGATTATATTCTCACTTACCTCCTCTGCTGTTAGTATACATACAGGTTGGCCGTTAGTTGACTTGCGAAATATCTAAAATATCCAAACCAATTAAAAAACCCCACTTTTTGGTGCCAACAAAGTTACGAACATGTCTCCCAGGCGATAAGTGATTGTCTCCCCAAATTACAGAATGTTTGTTTCTGTAATTCGAGTGACAAGTGCCGTCTCCCGGGCGATCAGTGCATGTCTCCCAAAATTACAGAATGCTTGTAAGACTGGAGGGTGAAATAAAAAACTACTAAAATATAATTTAGTTCTCTCAGTAATAGACTATATCAGTCTCCACCAAACAAACCTTCAATATTTTAATTGTTTAAAAAAAAGTAAATTTGAAACCATCAAGTTGTATGTCACTAAACCGACAACACAAATAAAAAATAACAAATATTTTAATTTATGGTGAGAGGAAAAAAAATTAGTATGAGTTAATTGAATTAGAAAATAACACTAAGTAGAATGGCACCATCATTTAAATAACAATCATATGTGCATTTCCGCAGCTTACAGTTGGTGACGATCACAATTTGATTGAATTTAATCAGCCTATACATCCAGCAACCGCCTATATACACAAAAATAACAACTATACTAACAGTATGGCATGATAGCTGAGTTATACTTTATACATGACATTGTTCATTTCTGCTATAGGTTATAGTGGAACAACAGATTGTTCAACTGCCACTTCGTCACTATCATATGTCAACAAGCACACGTTAATAACTAAAAGCAAAGTAATAATTATGAATAATAATAATAATGACATTACTAAACAACAAAAACAATAGTTACAATAATGAAGAAAAATAATGATAGTAGTAATACATTTTAATGTTTTTCATGTGACACGCCTGTCACCTAAAAAAAACAAATTGCGCTCATGTGACAAAAACTGTTGCACGGGAGACAACACTTGTCACTCAAAAGCACAAAATGTCTATGTGCGACAAGAGCATATTGTCGTCTAAAACACCAAATTGAGTTTTTGGGCGACATGGGTTGTTGCCTCTGCGACAGATTTTGTCGCCTAACAAAATAGAAACTGAATTCGTGTGACGAAGGCTTGTTGCACGGGAGGCAAACATTGTCGCCCAAAAACGTAAGAACTGTGTTTGTGCAACAGGCGCACACAAACACTACAAATTTATAAACATATCAACTTTAGCAAACTTTAGCGAGAAAAATAAAAATTACAGCTAAGACTACTTTTATTTTACACACCCATTTGCATAAGAAAAATAAATTATTGGCTTTATATATCTTATTACACTATGTATAGTGTAAATCACAGACATAAAATAACCAATAATTAATTTTTTTAACTCATACCCACATATGGTTGAACCCATTCTCTTTTTCATCAATTGTTTCACTACCAACCCATGAACAAGACAATTCCTTTGAAATCCCACCAGAAATTATCAACTTTTCAAGGTTATCATATTTGAACCTTTCAGGAACTTCTTTATCTGGTCAAATACCATCAGAAATTTTAGAGCTCTCGAGAAGTTAACCAATCTGAAAACACTTGACCTTGATGATGTTTCTATTCGCAACGATACCTCTTAATTTGGCAAATCTATCTTCTTTGATGTTTGTTTCTCTTCGAAATTGTGAATTGGAAGGTAATTAAATTTTATATATTTTCTCCTTAATTAATATACAAGCATGTTATTGTTAAATATACATATATATTTTACTCGAAATTGCTAATTACAATGTTAAATTCATTATTAAAAACTTTATTATTTTTTATTTTCTACTTAAGTAGTGTGTTTGTTGAGTGTCAGAAAGTGTATATTTATAAACGAGAAAATCGTCATTTTATACTTCAATTTTTGCTAATATTTCTACTTTTATGTATTTAAGTCTCTTGTAATTTAATTATGTGTGTTTTATTTTAATTAAGTATATTATGTATTTTAGGGGTATCATGGTCATTTCATAATGAAAGAGAGATCAGACAACAAAATGGATATCACTTTTGAACTCAGGACGGTCGAAAACCTTAGGAGAAGCATAAAAGGAAAAATGGGACTGTTCACATATACAGTACTATTCATACGTACGGTTCTGTTCACGACACTGTTCACATAGACGGATCGATGATGTGGCATTGATCGATGATGTGACATTGACTGATGAAGTGTCCTAATCCTGTTGGACTAAAATTCTTATATACTATTGAGCGGTGACATGACAACATGTTAGTGGACCAAAAATTGCGCACGGTACATGCATATACATAGGATTATTTTCAACCAAACCTCGTCACTATTCAAACCATGTGATCAAACCGTGTTACTATTCAAATCACGTACTGTTAACTGATGATGTGGCGCAATCCTGAGCATCCGAAATGGTTTTGATCTGATGGCCATGATTTACTCAATGTACCTATAAAAAGGGGGCTCTCCCGTCTAATCTGGCATCTCTGAAATCATTTTTGAGCTCCATTTTCTGTAATTCTTTCTTTATCTTGTATCTTCTACATATTTTAATAAATTTCTACTTTACCCATAATTCAATTATGAGTAGCTAATTTTCTTTCAAGTTTGGGTTGAAGGTGAAGTCTCAACATGTACCATGAGTTTTATTTGGTAAATTTATTTTCTCTTTTCCTTTAATTTTTGTGGATGTTTTGACTTTTTGTTGACAAATAGTAATAATATTTTCTAGATACCGTCCTGATTTTACTGGCTCCCTAGTATAAGGTTATTATTATTTGGCACGATAAGCCCTTAGCACCATATTGATTAGAGTGTGGTTCATGAGGTGTAGATTTCCCCCTCATGATTTAATTGACACTAATAAGGAACATTTAACCCATGATGCATGTTGATGTAGATTCAAATACCCAAACACTTCAAATATGGTAGTTTCCACTTTAATTTAATTCAGCCATTCCAATTTAAATTCTAAGATAGTTTAAATTACTTTCACCACAAATCCAACCAATCTCATAGAAAATTAATTCTACATATAATTAAAATCTACGTTCTTGTGGGATCGACACTCGTCGCCATTGATCTATTTTACAATAGATTCGTGCACTTACGAGTTTAATAAAATTTTCACAACAAATTTTTGGCGCCGTTGTCGGGGATGTAAGTTATTTTAATTTGTAGAATTAATTTTTGTGAATAATTTCTTTCAATTATTTTCTTGTAATTTTTTTCTTATTTAAAAAAAGAAAAAAATGAATTTACATTTTAAGGCAAGAATTTCTTTTCTTTTTCTCCTCTTTAAAATTTTGTAATTTAATTTTCAAGTTATTTTTTTTTCTTTGTAATTTTTGTTTATCCTACTAATTTATTTTTAGTTAATTTATTTTACATATTTTGTAAGTGTGTTTTTATAGAAAGGTTGTACGTTGTAACAACATAATAAGGTTACTACCGTAATTTCTCCATTTTATTTATTTATATTTATTTTATTCCCATTTATTTTTGTATTCTTTGCATGCATGATCGAAGGTCATTATTACCTAATCTTGAACTTATAGACCTTGAACTTGAAAAAACACTGCACACACACAAACACGTTAAAAATAAAATAGATTTGTAACAACAACAAGCACCGCAGGAGAGGCCATTTAAGGACTACTTCAGTCCCTTAGCTAATTTGAGCACATCTTGTATAAGATACCTAAATATAGTTGTTAGGAGTTTTGAGCTAAAACCTAGCGTGCTAAATTATCTCCCAACATTCTATGGCCTAGAAAATATGGACCCATATAATCATTTGAATGATTTTCATGTTATTTGTTAACAATTTAAATATGAGAACTATTCAGATAATGATGTTAAGCTTAGACTATTCTCATTTTCATTGAAAGATAGATCTCGTTCATGACTCAATACATTGCTTTCTAATAATATTATATCATGGGAACAAATAATTTAAATGAAATGATAATTTTACCCCCAAATAAATTAAAAGACTATTTTATTTTACAAAAACTTTGAAAAATAAGAAAATTATAATTATAAAATACCCCTAAATTTAATAAAAATAAATCTCAAATAAAGGTGCTCAGCTAATTTTTATTTAATTTAGATTTTGCAAAATTTTAATCATTATTTTTATTAAAAAATTATAATTTTGTAAAATTTAATAAAAATGACTTAATTTATTTATTAAAAATTATAATTTTTCAAAATTTTATTAAAATAACTAAATTTATTTATTAAAAATAAATTCCAAAATTTTAATAATTTAGGGGATTTTTATTAAATCCCAAAATTTTGTAATTATTTTTATAATTATAATTTTTAATAAAAATGAAAATTCTAATTTTGGGATTTGTTTTTTATTAAATTTAGGGGTATTATTATAATTATAATTTTCTTATTTTTCAAAGTTTTTGTAAAATAAAATAGTCTTTTAATTTGTTTAGGGATAAAATTATCATTTCATTTAAATTATTTAACGGTGTTGGTTAAAAAGTGACTAGTTAATATAAATTAAAAAAAAGGTGATGCAGAGAATATGTTAGAATTTTTTAGTGGTTGGATGAACATAAGAGAAAAAAAAAGTGATACAGTGATAATTTTTCAAAATAAAATAAAAAATAATTGAAAAGCCAACAGCCGGACTCCGTCTTTTGCTTTTTACTAATTTTCTTCCCATTTCTTACATTTGCTAAACACGTTTTCCGTGGCTAATGTGATATATCTCATGAAACGTTATGGACATAGTAAAAGCTTTCACTATTAATTATCACGTTGAACATTATTAGAATATGATTAATTTAGTAATGTTATAACTTTTAAAGTAATTGTTATTAACTATTCTATATAAATAATCAGCTGTAAAGAAAATCAGTTAGACGTTTTGTAAAATTTATTTTTCAAAGTACTATGATTTTTAAAACTAGCATATATATTTGATAAATATAATTGGTAACGATAATAACAATCTCTTTAAAGTTAATGATTTTTATCTCCTAATTAATGAGGAGAATTTTGGATTTTCATAAAATATATATACGAATGAAATTGTATTATTTATAAATATGATTCTCAAAATCATATGTTAAAAAGTTATTCTTTCATCACTTTTCAAAATTTACTGTAGGATACAAGATTTTTCTAAAAGGCATTTTTAATAAAATTTACCAAAAACCAAAATTAGTTTTTAGCTTTCAAAATTATTTTTGAGTCTCCCAAAAGTAATTTCAAACGAGACCTAATAGTAAACAACATTTTTGGGATGAAGTTATAGAACTTTTTTTAAAAGTAAAATTGTTTACAAACCTTATTTATTACACATTCTTATTTTATTTATAATAAAACTTTAAAAATCCTTGTCTTCAATAAAATATAATTTTCTAACTTTTAATGAAAGCATTCATTAACAATCAAATAACTAAAATTATTTTTAAGTTTCACTAAAAAAAAGGCAATAGATGACAGATAATACATGACAGGTTTTGAGGAAAAGACGTTATGTCATCAACACAAGACAGCTTTGTGATATATTTTTGAGTCTATTGAGATTTCATTAAGGACTCATGATAAAAATGTATTCTATCAAGAAGTTATGATATACTTGTGATAGATTTTCTGCCTATCAAGAATATACGATAGAATTTTATTATAGTCTTGTGGCATAATGAGGGCACATAAGGGTGATTATGGATTTCCTAGCTTCCACAACATTGTAGTGAGAAGCTTCTATCCAAGGATATCCATCGTTGAAATGGTGTCAAGACAAGTGAGCTAAGTTGCATGCAAGATATAATTACGCCATATGCATTGACTTCCCTTGAGGGTTATGGCATTTATGATTACTCATTGTCCTTACAATAAGTAACAAAAGCCAAATGATGTCCTATTACAAGAGTAAGCAATATTATGTGTACTCGTTTTCCTTTTCTTTAAATTGCCATTGTAATATTACACATAGAATCTAAAATAAACCCCGCATCATGTGTTCTCTATCTTTATGGTTTTCTTTATGTCTTCAGCATAAGTTTTGAATTGAAATATGGGAGAATGAAATATTCATCCCGTCCTAGAAATAAATTATGAATTATTGGTTGTGTTACCTACTTCTATTGGACAGATAATTTTATTATTATTATTATGAGGATAATGAGTATTATTCTTATTTAAGTTTTATCCTGGATCGATCTAGAATCATGAGATCCTAATTCTTAATGTATTTTTAACTTTTCAGGAAGAATTCCGTCTTTACTTGGTAATCTAACCAGGCTTGTTCATCTAGATCTTTCCAATAATGAAATATTGGTTGTGTTACCTACTTCTATTGGACACCTAGGTTCTTTAGAAGAACTAGACGTATCAATTAATAGAATTTCTGGTGAGTTGGAAATCTGACACAACTGCGTTAATTGGAAATCTGACACAACTGCGTTAATTGGAAATCTGACACAACTGCGTTCATCACTCCTTTCATCTAATAATTTTTTTAGGGAGTTCCCAGCTTTCAAAATCTTAGGTCACTGGAATTCTTAGATGTCTACGAATGCAATTTTCTGGTCAAATTCCACCTTCATTGGGTAATCTCAACCAACTACAATGGTTGAACCTTGCATTTAACAACTTTTTGTGTGAGTTACCTGCTTCTATTGGAAGTTTCAGCTCATTAGAAAGATTGGATGTCTTTTGTTGCGATTTTTCAAGTCAAATTCCACCTTCACTAGGTAATTTGACCCAACTCGGCTATCTCAAGCTTTCTCAAAATAATTTTAGTGTCACAAATGGACCTTGATACTTTTCTTGTTAGCCTAAAAAATTTGGAAACTTTATATCTCTCATCAAACGGGTTATCATTGCTTAACAAAGCCTCTTTTTACATCACTTCAGAAAAAAATTTGTTTGTAGGATTGCGTTCATGCAACCTTTCTGAATTTCCAAATTTCTTGAAACACCGAAAACATTCGGAGGCCCTAGACCTTTCCTCCAATTAAAATACATGGAAAAAAATTTGTTTGTAGGATTGCGTTCATGCAACCTTTCTGAATTTCCAAATTTCTTGAAACACCGAAAACATTCGGAGGCCCTAGACCTTTCCTCCAATTAAAATACATGGAAACATACCTAAATGGCTATTGAACCCAAGTATGAAGAATTTTAGCTGCTTAAACCTTTCCAAAAACTCTTTTCCTCGGTTTAATCAACATCCTACTGTTCTTCCCCGGACTAGTGATTCATTTACTTTAGATCTCAGTTCTAATTTCCTTCAAGGACCAATCCCAGCTCTATCCACGAAAATAAGACACTATCTAATTTCAAAGACCAATCTAACACGGGAAATTCCATCATGGATATGCAATTTGAGTAGTCTTTATGTCCTTGATTTGTCAGACAATAATTTAAGTGGTGAGCTTCTTCAATGTTTGGGCAATTTCGGTGGTGGACTTTCAGTGTTAAGCTTGCAAGGGAAAACCTTCTTTGGGACAACCCCAGATACCTTCACGAATGGAAGTGATTTGAGGATGGTTAATTTGAGCCATAATCCATTACAAGGAAAAATTCCTAAATCATTGGCCAATTGTGCAGTGTTAGAAATTTCTAATCTTAGGAATAACCAAATCAATGATACTTTTCCTATACGGTTGGGAAGTCTTTTGGAGTTAAATATTCTAGTCTTACAATCCAACAACTTCCGTGGAGAAATCAAGGAACCTGAAATGGAGTGTGGATTTCCAAAGCTTTGAATCATTGACGTATCTAACAATAGCTTTATGGATAAGCTTTCATCAAAATATTTTCAATGTTGGAATGCCATGAAATTTGCCAATTCAAGCCAACTGAGATATATGGAAAATTTTCTCTCTTCGTATTTTTCATTTTGAATTCTATAGATACTTCCCCAAAATGACTATTCAATAACAATGAGCAACAAAGGCCAAATGATGACACATGACGAGATCCCAGATATTCTTAAGGGTATTTATCCTCTCGAGCAATAGATTTGATGGGGAGATGCCAACATCGATTGCCAATTTAAAGGGACTTCAAGTTCTCGGCCTCGCCAGCAATAACCTCCAAGGCCATATTCCATCTTGTTTGGGCAGCCTAACAAATTTGGAATCATTAGATCTCTCAAAAAGTAGGTTTTAAGGACAGATTCCATAGCTGCTAACTAGGCTCACATTCCTTGAATTCTTCAACGCCACGCACAACAATCTCACGGGACCCATTCCAGAAGCAAACCAATTTCCTACATTTGGCTACAGTTCGTTTAATGGGAACTCTAGATTATGTGGGAAGCCTTTGCCCAAAGAAAGTGAGAATTCTGAAGCTCCAGCAAATGAGGCTCATATTGAAGGCTCGGAGGCTCTATTTTCAGGTGCATCTGATTGGAAAATCGTTCTAACAGGTTACACAGGTAGAATTGTTGTAGGATTGGTTTTCGGGTTTAATTTCAGCACAGGTATAGTCCGATGGTTTCCGAAGAAATTGGGGATGCAACTAAAAACAAGAAAGAGAATAAGGAGGTATGGAAACTGAATGTAATTAGGCTTTTTTCTTCGAGGAGTTGACACCATCAATTATGAGTACTTGTTTTTCTTTCCACTATATTGTTAGTGTACTATTTTGTGATTGTTTTTAATTCTACTATCAGAAAGATTTTCCACTTAGATGCGCCTGAAAACACTGACTCCTCTGAGCCTTCCATATGATTTTCATTTGTTGGAGCTTCTGAAGTCTCACACTGTTTGGACAAAGGCGTTCCACACAATCCCGAGTTCTCATCAAATGAACTATGGTCAAATGTAGGAAATCGGTTTGCTTGTGGTACGGGTCCAACGAGATTGATGTCTGAGACATTAAAGAATCCAAGGAATGTGAGATCAACCCAATTGTCGAGGAATCTTATCGGAAAGATAATTATCGGAGAGATCCAATGATTCTAAATCTGTTGGCTTGCCTAAACATGATGGAATATGGCCATGGAGACTATTGTTGGCAGGGCTGAGAATTTGAAGTCCCCTTAAATTTGAAAAGGATGCTGGAATCTCTCCATCAAATCTATTGCTTGAGAGGCTAGAGAGAATATTTAGGATCTTGCCATACGACATCATTTGGCCTTTGTTGCTTATTGTTGATGAATATCATAAGTGCTGTCAAACCCAATTCAAATAATTATTGGGACTAGAGCAATGAAACCTTGCATATATTAGTTCACTTGCATTGAAAACTTGCATAGAATTCCAACATTGGAAATATTTGGATGGAAGCTTCCCGGTAATTCAATTGTTAGAGAGGTCAATAATATAGAGTTCAGGGAACCCATATTGAGTTCTAGATTCTGTTATCATGACATGCAATTTGTTGGATTTTAGGATGAGAATGTTCAATATGGAAGAGTTCCTAACCAAGAAGGGAAAGTATCACTAATTTGGTTATTCCCAATATCAAGAAATTCTAAACTTGAACAATTGTCCAAAGATCTCGAAATTCTTCCTTGTAATAGATTATTGCTTGAATCAATCATTCTAAAAAACTTTCTGTTCAAGAAGGTTTAAGGGAATGCTTCCAGAAAATTTATTGTGCTGTAGATCTAATATTACAAGAGGGCTACTAAAATTGCCTTAACATTGAAGAAGCAAGCCACTTAAGTTATTGCAGGACAAATCAAGGCTTTCAAGAATACCCAAATTGCATATCCAGGATAGAATTTCCCCCGCTAGGCTGTTATTTGAAGCTAGATAGTTCACGGTATTCTAAGGTGGAACTAGGAACGGTCCTTGTTGACAATTAGAGCTAAGATAAAAAAAAGCGATCATGACTCCATGGAAAAACGACAACATGTTGATGAAACCCTGTTAAAAAGTTATCGAAAAGGTTCAAGTAGCCGAAATTCTACATACTGGGGTCTAACAACCATTTAGGTACTTTCTCATGCATTTTATTGGAGGAAAGGTCGAACAACTTCAAATGATGTTGGTATTTCAAGAAATTTAGAATTTCAGTGAGGTTACATGAACGCAGTCCTGCAAACAAAAAATTATGTGAAGCAGCACCAGAAGTGGCTTTGATGAGCAACGACGACTTGTTCGATAAGAGAAATAGCTCCCCTAGGTGTTTAAGATTAACGCGAAACATATCTAGATCCATTGTGCCACTAAAAATATTGTGAGAAAACTCAAGGGAGCCGAGTTGGGTAAGGTTAATTACTAAGTAAAGATGGAATTTGACTTGAAAAAATTGCATTCAAATAAATGCAATATTTCCAATGATCTAAGATTACCAATAGAAACAAGTAACTTACCATAAATATTACTAAATGCAAGAAACAGCCAACAAAGCTCGGTCAAATTACCTAGTGAAGGTGGAACTTTGCCCCAAATTTTACATGATTCCACATGCAATATTTTCAAAGAACTAAAATTTCCTATAGACCAAGGCAACTCACGTGAAAATCTATTAAATGGAAGCTGTGGTTCTTCCAAAGAAGCCAGATTTCTAATTGAAGTTGGAAACTGACCCGATAGTTCATTCATTGAAACGTCAAGTTCTTTCGAAGAATCAAGATATCCAATGGAGGTAGGCAACTCACCAGATAATTTATTAGATAACAGGTACCAAGTGAAGATGGAATTTTTCCTGTGAATTTGAAAAAAAAAATCAGTGAAATGCAAATGTTGTCCCATATATTAAGGATCAAGTCAAGCGAGGTGAGAATTTAGTTACCTAGCAATTCGCAGCCTGAGAGTCATAAAAAAGTCAAAGAAGACAGATTTGTCAGGCTATAAGGTATTGGAGAAGAAACTGTCACACCATCAAAATCAAACTCTGTAAGGTTAGTTAGCTTCTCAATAGATTTCTAAGACTTGGCTTCTCAAGTTGGAGATTATGATTATATGATAAACGAGGGGACACCAAGTTGGAAAGCTCTAGAATTTCCAATGGTATTTGACTAAGAAAAGCAGCAAAAGAAAGGTTTAATGAGATAAAACTCGAAAGGTTAATAATGGGATTTCAGAACCATTGAAGTCGTTTAAATAAAGATCAAGCCACTCAAGATCGACAAGCGTGAAAAAGCTGCTGCTAGAGTTGATAGAACCCTGGAGGCAGCTACTCGAGAGGTCAACCTTGATGACACGACCTTTGTTTTCATTGCACTGGACACCATCCCATGAGCAGGAGTCAATGTTTCCTTCTTCAGGCTTCCATGAAGCTGATTTGGGACGACATGGATGCTAGGGATAAGTCTCATTAATGATGAGGCTTTCTTTGAATTGCAACAAAGCAAAGCGCTCATCATCATAGCAGAGTGGAGACAACATCGAATTAGCAATTGTAAAATTAAAGAAGATGAGGGAAAATACAAACAACATAAATATTGTGAATAATAAATCCATAGTTTCCTGACAATAAATTCGTAAATTTTTATAAATGTGAAGAAACATTCGGATCTTGTTTTCCTTTTATAGGCAATAATGTGCAGCCGTAGGCCCATAGCAAAGCTTAAATTTCCCATTGTGAATGCAAATATTCAACATACGTATAAAAGTCCACATGTTGAATTGACCTCTCATCATTTGGCAAATGTCTCTATCGATTATGTTTAAAAAAGGCACCCATTTTCTTATGGGGTCTCTTTTTTCCTTTATATCCACTCTCCATATCTCTTATTTTGAAAAATAAAATAAAATAAATTTCGTCTCAGTAGGAATTTTTTTCATTTTTTTCTTCATTAAGTCAGTAAAGCATACACAATTTAATTTGAATTTTCTCTTTGCATCAAAACCAATAATCATGAAGTATATCTTTTCTCACTTAATAATAATCATGATAATAGTAAAAAATAAAGACAATCATAATAACAATTAATAAACATTTGAAATTAGTAGAATATTGGGAAATTATGAGTTTGATCCAAAATCACTTAACAAGAGTTGAAGACCCTGATCCTTTTAATTCGAATAATTTTACACAAATCATTTTCCATCGGCCACGTGTGTACACCGAGGATAACCATGGCAGCAAAATGTACAAAAACAGAAAAGAGGATAAAAATCGGCCACGTGTGCACAAGGAGGGACATAATAAATTAATTTTGTTCTTTTAAAAGATTATATTTTCTTCAATTATCTATAATTGCCTGTTGTTTTTGTTTCAAGCTTTTAATGCAATATTTATGTAGCTAAATAAACAAAATTCAGGCTTTCTAATTTTACTACTAGAAAGCCTGCAAGTTCTATTGGCCAAAATTTGTTTCCTTATTGCAGATCATTGATTGAACAAAATTATAAAGACTTCAAATTAATGATGACATACAATGTCACAAGAATATGTTGTTAGGCTTGAAAAGAAAAGAGTAGTTAGCAGTTTTATGAGTTCAGGACGACGAGAACGAGTTATTTGACTTGGAATGAAATTGACTCTTGTCTATGCAGCTGTGCGTGCATCAATGCGGTGGTCAATTCTCTTATTCAAAACTTCATGCGTCCGTTCTGGTTCTGAAATGACATTAATTTTCTTGAATGTTTTTCGCCTATAATTACTATAACGTTGAAATCTGATAGCTTGTGCAACAAATAAAGAGAATTATTGACTCTGTCCTTTTCTTTTACTTTAATCCTCCTTAATGTGAAACTGCTTTGTCCATAGGGCTAACTTGACAATGCAGGTAGCATTAATAAACATAACAAGATTTGGGATGTTTCGCCTGAAGAATTTGTACGAATGCTAATATACGTGTTCAAGAAGTCTTCCGACTCTTGAGACCTGACACCTAATTTTAACTTCCAGAATGGTTTTGCATGAAATTATGGGTTGTTAAGGTGAGATATAGGTTACATTTTCATTTTCTTTGGGAAATTTACGTGTGACTAAATGACAATTTTATTGCAATTGAAAGATGTATGTATACAGATATGGATATCTAACGGATGCCGGAAGAATGGTTGAATTGACCATTTCTAGGAAAATGCTGCAAATCAGAGTGAAACCAATTAGTGCTCACGGACATCATAATATGATATACTTGAGTTTTTGTATCTGAGTTCTTGGCTGATGAAGAATTTCCTATCAGTCGTGCAGGAAAAACTTTGGAAAGTTCTATCAATTCGCATAGATAAATCACAACATTAGTTAAATCAACCACAAAAGATAGCTAAATTTATATGAGTGGAAACCTTGCGCATCCTTGGCAAGAAATTTAGGTGCAGCAGAGCCCATCTCAGAAATCATCAGCTGAAGCTCATTGCAAATTCATGCGTACCGTGCATTAGTAGCTCAGCTCAAGAAATCTAAAGGAAATATACCCCCGCAGTACTCGGGGAGTAAAACTCAAATTAAATTCTTGACCTTGAGAATAATTAAGTTGAGGAGGCTCCATCACTCAACCGATGGGTGCATAGCTTACAAAGAATAGTGACAGTGACTCGAGAGTGGAGCCAATGCTAAACAAAGCTTCAAGTCAACTATGTCATTTTAGTGGTAACATGTGTTCAAAGAGATGTTTAATTATTGATGGAAGAACTTTTAGTGAAAATTTTGATTATTTTAAGATTGCCTTCTGTCGCGGACCGCCCAATTTGCTAGCCCAAATGCCCACAATTTTGGGCTAGAGAGCCAACACAAGGCCAAGAGTGCTAGCTTGGCCCAATTCCGGAAAATTCTAGGCAACTCTAGCACATGTGAGCTTGTAAATACTCTAGAGTTTTCCATACATTTCTAGCACATGTAAATAGCTAGGCAATTGTAGAATTCTCTAGAATCTCTAGAGCTTGGCAAGCCTCCCCTATAAATATGGGAGGGCTCTAGGCATTTGTATCCAACAAACTCACAACAAGCATTGTAATCTCTCTTTGTGCAATACAATTTCTCTTTTGGCTCAATTGCTCTCTTCTCTAGTTCGAGAAGCTCTAGGCTTACTTAGCAACATTCGGCAAAGTTGTCTAAGTGCCGCACGGGTTAGCTGCGCAAAATACTCATCCCGTGACAAGTGGTATCAGAGCTAAGGTTTGCACGCACGCAAAATAGCTCACGAAGCAATGGCCAACCCTTCGAACGTAGCACAAGAGGGTGTTGTTGGTGTGGATGCTCCACCGGAACCAGTCCGTGGCCGTGAGGGAGAACGCGGCCAAGGCAAGACTCGCGGCAAGTCCAAGGCCCCATCCGTGGATGCGTTGGAGCCTCGTGTGTCTACTCTCGAAAATGTGTTGTCCGCCACTCAAGAAAGCCTTGAGGGTTTGGAGGAACGAGTGGACGGTCTCGAGGGAGAATATGCGGAGTTCACGGTGGCAACCAAAGCTCTCATCCAAGAGCAAGCGAACACTCTCCGAGGTGAGTTTCGTTCTTTCCATGATGAGTTGCTTAAACTTCGTAGTTTTGTTCAGGAAGAACTACGTGCTGTCCGTGCGGAAGTGGATGAAGTCCGCTCGGATTGGGCATGGCACAAGCGCACACTCTCCACAAGTCCAGCTTCCGCAAACTCGAGTGATGCGCGCCGCATTGACGTGCCAAAGCCCGACACATATGATGGCACACGAAATGCCACCATCGTCGACAACTTTCTGTTTGGGCTTGATCAATACTTCGATGCCATGGGTGTCCGAGATGAGGCATCAAAGGTGGGCACTGCACCCACTTATCTTAGAGGCGCTGCACAACTATGGTGGCGTCGCAAGCATGGCGAGATGGGCAAGGGTATTTGCACCATCGACACTTGGGCCGACTTCAAGCAAGAACTCCGAAAGCAATTCGCCCCAAGCAATGCGGAGAAGGAAGCGCGAGCGCGCCTACATCGCCTCAAGCAATCGGGTAGCATGCGGGACTACATCAATGAGTTCACTACCCTGATGTTGGAGATTAGCGACATGTCCGACAAGGATTCGCTCTTCTACTTCCAAGATGGCCTCAAGGATTGGGCCAAGACCGAGCTTGATAGGCGTGGCGTCCAAACACTCGACGACGCCATCGCCGTTGCGGAATCGCTCGTTGAATACTTTACCCAATCCAAGGACAAAAAGGCCAACCAAGGCAAAGGTGGGGGAGAGAGTCGCAAGGACAAGGGCTACAACCGCAAAGATTGGGGGCAGAAAAAGCCGCCTAGCAACAAGAGTGGGCAAGGAAAATCGGAGGGAAAGAAGGAGGCACCAAAACCGCGAAGCCCATGCTTCATATGCAACGGTCCTCATTGGGTACGCGACTGTCCGGAGAAGAAGTCGCTTAATGCTCTTGCTGCCCAACTAAAAAGCAACCCCACAATGTCCTCGGAGGAACCCCAACTCAGCATGGGTTCTCTCCAACGCCTCGGCGCACTTAATCGCCAACAGCCCACACTCGTCAAGAAAGGGCTCATGTATGTAAGCGCAAAGATAAATGGCCAGTCCGTTCGCGCGCTGCCAGACACGGGAGCGACGCACAACTTTGTGTCCGTAGATGAGGCCAAGCGCTTAGGCCTCAAGGCCACTAAGGAAGGAGGCACAATGAAGGCAGTAAACTCACCCGCCAAGCCAATTGCGGGAATTGCACAAGGCGTGCACTTAACACTCGGGCCGTGGAGTGGAAAGATTGATTTCTCCATCGTGCCCATGGATGACTTCAAGATGGTCCTCGGCATGGAATTCTTCGACCAAGTCCATGCCTTCCCGCTGCCCGCTACAAACTCCCTAAGCATCCTCGACGGGAGCAAGGCATGCATGGTACCCACGGAGCGAGGCAAGTCCGAGGAGAAGACACTCTCCGCCATGCAATTCAAAAGGGCTTTCAAGAAGGACCCAAGCTTCTTGGTCTCCATTCGGGAACTAAACGAGGAAGGAAATAGCGGAACATCGCCAAGCCCCGTCCCTCCACAAATCCGAGCAGTCCTTAATGAGTACAAAGATGTGATGCCTCCAGAACTTCCGAAGAAGCTCCCACCTCGACGAGAGGTAGACCACGCAATCGAGCTGGAACAAGGCGCGAAGCCACCAGCCTTGGCGCCCTACCGCATGGCGCCACCCGAACTTGAGGAGTTGCGGAGACAACTCAAAGACTTGCTGGACGCAGGCTACATCCGTCCCTCTAAAGCCCCATTCGGTGCACCGGTCCTCTTCCAAAAGAAAAAGGATGGATCGTTGCGGATGTGCATCGACTATAGAGCGCTCAACAAGATCACCATCAAGAACAAGTATCCAATCCCCTTGATTGCGGACTTGTTCGACCAGCTTGGCAAAGCGCGGTACTTCACTAAACTCGACTTGCGCTCCGGGTACTACCAAGTGCGCATCGCCAAGGGAGACGAACCGAAGACAGCGTGCACAACAAGGTACGGGTCTTTCGAATTCCTTGTGATGCCTTTTGGCCTTACTAATGCACCCGCCACATTTTGCACACTCATGAACAAGGTACTCCAACCATTCCTCGACCGCTTCGTGGTCGTGTACTTGGATGACATAGTGGTGTATAGTACCACGCTTGAGGATCATGCCCAACATTTACGACAAGTCCTCCAAGTACTTCGAGACAACGAGCTCTTCCTCAAGTTAGAGAAATGCTCGTTTGCACAACAAGAGGTGGAGTTCCTTGGCCACAAGATTGCGGGCGGGAGGATTATGATGGAGAACGACAAAGTAAAGGCCATCCTTGAATGGGAACCTCCCTCGAAAGTGCCCGAGCTTCGCTCATTCCTTGGAATGGTGAACTACTACCGCCGCTTCATCAAGGGCTACTCGGCCAAGGCGGCACCCTTGACGGATATGCTCAAGAAAAACAGAACGTGGCATTGGTCCGAAGAATGCCAACGTGCATTTGGAGAATTGAAGAAGGCAATCTCGGAGGAACCCGTCCTTGCACTTCCGGACCACACAAAGCCCTTCGAAGTCCAAACGGATGCCTCGGATTTCGCCATAGGAGGAGTCCTCATGCAAGAAGGCCACCCTATAGCGTTCGAGAGTCGGAAGCTAAATGATACGGAACGCCGCTACACGGTACAAGAAAAGGAGATGACAGCCATCATCCATTGCCTAAGAGTGTGGCGACATTACTTGCTTGGCTCACACTTCACGATTATGACGGACAACGTGGCGACAAGCTACTTCCAAACTCAAAAGAAGTTGAGTCCAAAGCAAGCACGGTGGCAAGATTTCCTAGCGGAATTCGACTATCGGCTCGAGTACAAACCGGGTAAAGCCAATGTCGTTGCAGATGCTCTAAGCCGCAAGACAGAATTGGCCACACTTAGCATGAGCCAACCGAAGTCCGACCTTGTCTCACGCATCAAGGAAGGCCTCCAACAAGATCCGCTAGCAAAGGATTTGCTGGAGAAGGTGCTCGAGGGAAAGACAAGGCGATTTTGGCAAGAGGAAGGCATCCTCCTCACCAAGGGAGATCGGCTGTTCGTGCCTAGGTGGGGAAACTTGCGGAAGGAAGTTATCAAGGAGTGCCACGACTCCAAGTGGGCTGGTCACCCAGGAATCGAGCGCACCACCGCACTAGTCCAAGCCTCGTATTTTTGGCCGCACATGAGGGACGACATTGAGGCATACGTGCGAACTTGTCTTGTATGCCAACAAGACAAGGTGGATCATCAACTTCCAGCGGGATTATTGGAGCCGCTACCACTAGCAACAAGGCCATGGGAAAGTATCTCCATGGACTTTATCACCTCGCTGCCCAAGTCCGAAGGTTGCGGAAGCATCATGGTCGTTGTCGACCGGTACAGCAAGTATGCCACATTCATTGCCGCACCTGCCGATTGCAAAGCGGACGAGGCAGCCCGCCTATTCGTCAAACATATTGTGAAGCTTTGGGGAGTTCCAAGGAGCATTGTAAGCGACCGAGACCCTCGGTTCACTGGACGCTTTTGGACAGAACTCTTCAAGATGTTGGGGACCGATCTTAAGTTCTCGACAAGCTTCCACCCACAAACGGATGGACAGACCGAGCGCATTAATGGCCTCCTCGAGATGTACTTGAGGCATTATGTGAGCGCTCATCAGCGGGATTGGGCGAAGCTACTCGACATCGCCCAATTTTCTTATAACTTGCAGCGAAGTGAGGCTACGGGCAAGAGTCCATTCGAGATCGTCATGGGATTCCAGCCCATGACCCCCAACGCCATAGCCTCTACTTACGGAGGAAAAAGCCCCGCGGCACATAAGCTCGCCCGCGAATGGCATGAGGAAGCGGACATCACGCGAGCGTACCTCGACAAAGCCGCGAGAAAAATGAAGAAATTGGCGGATACACGGAGACGGCATGTTGAGTACAAGGAAGGAGATCAAGTCATGATCAAGCTCCTACCCCAACAATTCAAGACATTGCGGAAAGTCCACAAGGGATTAGTGAGGCGCTACGAGGGACCCTTCCGAGTTGTTCGACGTGTGGGCAACGTCTCGTATCAACTTCAACTTCCACCAAGACTCAAGATCCATCCGGTCTTCCATGTGAGTCTTCTCAAGCCATATCATGAAGACATGGGAGACCCAAGTCGCGGAGAATCGAGGCGTGCGCCAACCGCCGTTGTCACCGCGTTCGACAAGGATGTGGACTACATCATTGCGGACCGAGTGGTTTCGAGGAGGGGCGTGCCAGCACATAGCGAGTACTTGGTGAAGTGGAAAAACCTCCCCGAGAGCGAAGCCACATGGGAACGTGAAGAAGATTTGTGGCAATTCGCTGAGCACATCCAGAATTTCAAGCATGAAAGCGCGACGAGGACGCCGCGAGCTTAGGTGGGGGAGGATGTCGCGGACCGCCCAATTTGCTAGCCCAAATGCCCACAATTTTGGGCTAGAGAGCCAACACAAGGCCAAGAGTGCTAGCTTGGCCCAATTCCGGAAAATTCTAGGCAACTCTAGCACATGTGAGCTTGTAAATACTCTAGAGTTTTCCATACATTTCTAGCACATGTAAATAGCTAGGCAATTGTAGAATTCTCTAGAATCTCTAGAGCTTGGCAAGCCTCCCCTATAAATATGGGAGGGCTCTAGGCATTTGTATCCAACAAACTCACAACAAGCATTGTAATCTCTCTTTGTGCAATACAATTTCTCTTTTGGCTCAATTGCTCTCTTCTCTAGTTCGAGAAGCTCTAGGCTTACTTAGCAACATTCGGCAAAGTTGTCTAAGTGCCGCACGGGTTAGCTGCGCAAAATACTCATCCCGTGACACTTCGCTGGACAAGAATATGTCAACTTCAATGACAAATTCCCTCGAGTAAGCACAGAATAATCAACACACCGTGGGCGTGGAGTTACTGATAACTTTTTTATCGGAGTCAAAATGAAGAAAATAGTTTTCAAAAATGGAACAAGGCCATCTCCTTTGAAATATAAGGCAGAGGACTTTGAAAGGATTATTGCCCAGGTACTTTTCTTCGCTGCACTCTTCTGTCTACTTCTTTTCTTTCTTTCTTTTTATTTATTATTTTTTTGAGATAAAAACTTACTCAAATAACCAACAGGATCTATTTCGGAAACTAACTCTGATGCATTTCTAATATCAGCATCTGGTTTTGCAGTAAGAGCTGCAATCGTCAAGAACAATTTTAATTCGGAACATTAAAAGTTTCAAACTAGAGTGCATGTATTTACCAAACACTTGATAAAGTTCCTCGAATATGCAAAATATTAAAACATTTAAATGCCGAGAAGGAAAATTTAAATGAACCTGCAATAGTGTTGGGAAAGTAGAAAAAAGAGACAATTAAATAGACCAATGAAATACCAACAAAGTGTTGGCTCCACTGGCAATGGAATCCCCTTAAGTGGCTTGATTGGGTTTGCTCTCCAGTTTGAGTCGCAGGAAAGTCGCCTTTGTCGGGAGAACCTATGCTTGTCGGTTCGAGCGGGGACTTCTAATCTGGGTTATGGTATGGGCTTAAAGGTGTCTCCCACAATTGCAGCCCTCCCTAAGATATCTCGTGGTCAAAAAAAAAAATAGACCAATGAAATAGTGGAGAAATAAATCCCTGATAGAACCTCATCCTACTAAATACATTTTTAATTAAGTTATTGATTAATTGACACTTAACAACTTCTCACTAGTCTTGAACCTTTGTCTCATCATACATATGACTTTTAAAATGCTGATTTATTATTACATGGTTCATGAATCTGACACGAAATTAGCGGTACCGAATTGAATTAAATTTTCATGGTTCTTCTTTGTGTCATATTGAATATAATTTGTTTTCTTAGTTAATTTCAAAGTTATTCAAACTGCAAATCAAACATCCTTATTTAATGGAAAGGAAACCAAGATCGAAAGAAGGGAAAAGGAAGAGCAATAAGAAATATATGATTCAAGAGCACTACCCTCGCTCTGATAGACTAATACTATGATTAAAATGAAAGGTTCGGAAAATGCTTTCATATATTATTGTTTTTACAATTGTAACATGCAAAGGATTATATGCCAAATTCCAGTTGACTCCTAAAGGTTAATAAAGGAAAGCAACTGAAAGCAAAGCTGTAAAATCTCTAAAATTAAGGAAATAAAAGTAGAAAAGCATATAAAATTGGAGAACAAAATGTTTTGTAATTGAGAGGGCATTAAGGCAATCAAATATATTCTCCGACAAGATAAAATTACCTCAAATAACTTTCAAATTATGAATACAAGGGTAAAGGACACCTGCGCCCCTTAGGTTTGGGAAAATAATTATGTAAACCCTCAAGTTTTCACTAAGGGACACTAAAATCCTCTTTTGACTATAATACCCTTTTACTTTATTAAATAGAAATATAATATTAAAATAAATGAAACTATATATATCTTTTAAAATAATTTCAATATTTAAAAATGTTTTAATAATTTACAATCTTATATTATATTAAACCAAATTTGAAATAAATAGAAACATAATATTGAAATAAATATTTAAACATTTAAATTATTTTCAGTATTGTATAAAATAATTTTAATATTATAATACATGAGATACATTTTATTAGTTGTAAAATCTATTTAACCCAAAGATTTATTTAAAACTTTTATAATAAGTAGAAATATATTATTAAAATGAATATAATAATTTACATTTTTAAAATTACTTTACATACTAAAATTTCTAATATTATTAGTCTACTAGATAAATTAAACTGTTTAAATTATATTTATATTTAATAAAAAAATTTTAAATTAATTTTTTAATTAATAAGTTCAACGGGTATTATACTCAAAAAAGAGTCTTAATGGCCTTTATTGAAAAATTAAAGATTTGCATGACTATTTCCACAAATCTTGAAGTATAGGTCTCCTTTTCCCTAAATACAATTAGAAAATTTCGAACGGATCAGCCTAAATTGTGGACAAGAAGATATCAACATCAATGACAAATGCCCCCGAGTATGCAGAATATTCAGCGCACCGTGAAGGAAAATTTTTATTGAACAGGATAGAAAAGAGGCAAATTTATTGACCCGTTTTATGAACAATTAATTATTGAAAATGAAAGCAATTAATAAGGCCCCCATGAATAAAAAATCCCTCCTGACCGATGTTGAGCGGATCGAATCTTTAAATTGGGTCATTTCAACGTATCTTAGCCAAGTAGTAACACTCATTCTTAGTAATAAATATTTGATAAATATTATGATTGTTTTAATGGAATTTATTTTAAGATGAGAACATTCAAGTCTTTTTCAGAATCTAAATAAGAATTGCGTTTTTATCTAATCTTGAGGGCTACACATTTTCTTTCTTTCCATACTAATAAATTATTTGATATTGATTTCACCAAAAATTAAAAAAAATGAAATGGTTATCATAATAAGAGGAATTGGAATATATTCTCTGTGAATTGAATAAGAGGAACTGGTAAATATTCTCTGTGAATAAACGAAAATTTTTATTCAAGGTTAACATGAAATTGTACAATAGATGTGACTTTATTAGATAGGCTCATAACTTAAGACTATAAAACGGAAGCGACTAAATCTGTGAGCTTAATAAATACTAACATGACTGAAATAAGTTAACAACCTCAGTAAACCTAAATACCTAAAGTATATTTAACATTCACAATTGCAATTAAAAAGTATAAAAAGAGTGATAAAAAAATTAGAATTTCTTAAAAAAATGGTACATATAATTACTCTGGCGAATTAATTGAGTTAAAAAACGGTGTCCATGCGGATAATGGAATTTTCAAGGCGTGGCTGGGAATCAAAAGAACATTTATTGAAACTCCCAAATGAAGTACCAGAAACATTAACATATAATTAAAACTCAATCTCAACTTATGCTAAATTAAGGCTCCGTTTACTACTATAGTGCTTAAGCGATAGTTGCCGTGTAATGAAATTAAATTTTAGCTACGAAATAAAATGTGAGAGTTTTTGTTAAGTGTGACTTTTAAATAATAATTTTATCAAACTAAAATTGGCGACAACAGTGTAATCTTGTTGCTAGATGACTATGAGATAACATCACTTAACTTTCAGTTAAATGAAATTATATTAAGGTATGTCTCACATTAACTAGAAAAATCGAATTAATTGGGTTTATAGGTAGGATATTTTTCAATAAATTAATCTTTTGGATTGGATAAACATCCTAGGCTCGGTTCCCCCAAGTAATACACCGAACAGATGTATAGTATAAAAGTCATCAAGACAACTGCTAGATATCAATACAAAATGGGTCGGCCTGGTAGACAAAGATTATGTCAATGACATCAATGATAAATGCCCCTTGAGGATTACGGAATACTCAAGATGCCGCGAAGGAAAAATTAAGTGAACAAGTAATAGCATTAGATGAGAAATTATTGAAAGTGAAAGGAAATATAAACCCCTGATGGACAAGTTCGATTTATCCTATAAAATAATATAAACCCCCGCTCCAGAAATTAATTTTTGTTAGCAAATTAATGCCTAAATTATCAGTTAAAAATTTAGTTAGCTTTCAGTTATTTGTTGGCTAGATTAAAAGGGAAAGTATTTTCCAATACGGAGCGGACGAAGACCTAAATTGATACTTATTAAAGATAGACTCTCACTAGTCTCGAGTCAATGTTCCATGAGACTTCATCATGTCCTAGTCATACATAGGGATGTTAATTTATGATGCAAGTACAATTAATACATTGAATCTATTAGGAAATATGTCTTACTTTTCAATAAGGATTTCCTATAATATTTTCTTGTTGAGTAAGATTCCTATTTAAGGAATAAGTAATTTCTCCTTTGAGACTTTTATTTATTCAATGAGGAATACAATTAGTATAAGAAAATGAATACTTCTTCTGCAAGAAATAATCACTATATGTAGGAAGGTTGGGTTCACTTGTTCGTATAAGATAGCACAACAACTAATTTTGTGCAAGTAGATAGTTTCTAGTATGAGAGCGATGGAAATTCTATTAAGAGACTGGGTGTTATTGGGATTTCAAGTGTGAGAAAAATACTAGAACAATTGTAATAATTTTTCACATTTTGGATTTTTTTCTCGTTGTCCTTGGTGGCCGTGGTTTTTCCTCCAGTATAGGAGTCTTCCATGTAAATTCTTGTGTTGTGTGATTGGTTTTATTCTCTATTTATTTTGTGTTTATTATTTATTTGATATTTTTGATTGCATGATCTTGGATGGGATTAAATTCCCTAACAATTGGTATTAGAGATGAAGTTTGTTCTGCATAACAATTATGTCTACAAACAAATTTTCAAATCTTGTGAGAATTGAGGTTGAAAGTTTGATGGAAGAATCAAGTTTGACTTCTACTAAATCCAAGTCTACCAAATTCAAGTCAAGGATGTATTGATTCAATCTTGAGTACACAAGGCTTAGAAGGGCAAACCATCTCCTGCTTCAAGCAGTGACTCTAGGAAATTTGTTTTAAGTGATGAAGATTGGGAAGAATTGGATGAAAGATTGTAAGTGCTATATGACTATGTCTAACAAAGCATGCTCTTACGAATGTAGGAAAAGTTCCTTCGGCAAAAGAAATTTGGGAGAGAATAGAAAATTTGTATCAAGTAAAGAGCATCTCTAATTTTTTGTATGTTAAGAATGATTGAAAGTATAAAAATTTATGATCATCTTAGAAGCAGTTGGAGTTAAAATTGAAGAAGAAGACAAGGCACTTATGCTATGGTGGTCTCTTTCAACTTCCTACAAGCATTTGTTGCCTACTTTACTGTATGGGAAAGAGGTTGTGGATCTTAAAGAAGTTAGCAGTACTCTAATTTTAGAATAAAGAAGGATGAGTGATGGAAATAATAAAGCTTCTGATGATTTGGCATTGCCAGTTGGTAATTGGAAGAAAGATAACTCTAAGAAAAAAGGAGTCTACTGGGTGTGTAGACAATCAGTGCTACTTAAAAGGGATTGTTAAAAAGTAAATGGAAGAAATTTGGCAAGTGGCTCTAAGTAGGTATATGAAGATACTTTATCTAATCACATACCATAAAAACTCTAGAGCTCTCCAACTTGATGTCCCTTAATCTATCACAAAATAAACACAGTCATGGTAGACTTGAACTTTGGAAGCCCAATCTCGCAAATCTAGTCAAGAAGTTAAGCAATCTAAAATCACTTGACCTTGTGTGATGTTTCTATTTGTTTAACGATACTTCATAACTTGACAAATCTATCTTCTTTGACATTTTCATCTCTCCAAAACTATGAATTGCAAGGTAATTCAATTTTATATATTTTCTCCTAAACTAATATACATGCATGTTGTTGTTAAGTATATATTTTTTTACTTGAAATCGCCAATTGTAATGTTAAATTCATTACTGTAAAAAATTATTATTTTTAATTTTCTACTTAATGTATATATATAATATAAATTTCAAGAAGAATTTTATCTTTACTCAATAATTTGTCCAAGCTCTTTAAGTTAGACCTTAGAATAAATGAATTAATGGGTGAGCTGCCTATTTCTTTTAGAAATCTTTGTTCTTTGAAAAAAAAAAACTAGATCTTTTTAAAAATAACTTGTCTAGTGAGTTGTCTACTTCCATGTGAAATCTTTTTTATTTGGAAGAACTTGACCTTTCATTCAATAACTTATCGGGAGAGCTCCCATGGTCCACTAGAAACTTTAGCTCCTTGAGGAGATTATCTTAGATTATCTTTAGCATCATGTAGTTTTTTAGGACAAAGTTCCATATTCAATTGGTAATTTTACCTAGCTGCAATTGTTGGCCATTTATTCTAACAAATTTTCAAGTGAGTTGCTTGCTTCCATCGGAAATCTTAGGTCATCAGAGATATTAGACATTGAAAACTACAATTTTTTAGGTTCAATTCCATCTTCGCTCACAAATCTTACCCAACTCATCAGCCTTGGCCATTCTTAGAATTCTTAGAGAGGAACGATATAGCTAGGTTCATTACTTATCAACTTGAAAATTTTGGGAATTTTATCTCTTTCATCAAATAGGTTGCCATTGCTCACTGTAAAAAAAGGGGGAAAAGATATACTTTATTATTATTGTTATACACCATTTAGATACAAAAGCGTCAGCTAACTAAAAGGCTAAAAAGAAGAGATTGATTGCTAAGAAAAGGAAATTGCTTATAAGAGAAAGTTGACTATCAAATTACGTCCATTACTGCAACAGAACAACTGTCCATAATCTTGGCAAATCTCAACACTCCCCCTCAAGTTAGAGTATGGATGTTAATGATGCCCAACTTGTGAAGATGAGTATGAAATATGGCTTTTCCAAGAGGCTTGGTTAATAAATTTGCAACTTGAGTTTATGATGAAGTGAAAGCAGTAGTAACATGCCCAGATTGAATCTCTTCTCTGAACACGTGACAATCCATCTCAATACATTTTTTTCGTTCGTGAAACACTGGATTTGCTGTGATGTGTAATTCTGCTTGGTTATCACAATAGAGCTTAGCAAGTATCACGAAATTAACTTGCAAATCTTTGAAGAGGTATCTCAACCAAGTGAGCTCACAAGTAATGGCTGCCATGGCTCTATATTCTGCTACTGCTAAAGACCGTGAAACTGTTGTTTGCCTTTTGGTTTTCTAAGAGATGAGGGAAGGACCAAGAAATACGCAGTATCTATCCAGTAACTGATCTCCTTGTGGTAGGACAATTTCCCCAATCTGTATCACTATAACTTGTTAACTTCAAATTATTTTCTACTAGAAAAAATAGTCCTTGTCCCGGTGTTCCTTTCAAGTATCGAAGGACTCAAATTGCCGTATCTGAATGTGGATTGCGGGGTTGATTCATAAACTGACTAAGAAGATGTACATAATAATTAATATCAGGCCTTGTGATTATGAGGTAAATGAGACGACCAACAAGTCTTCTATATTTTGATGGGTCTTTGAGAAGGTCACCACTTGATGGCATAAGCTTTAAGTTTTGTTCCACAGGAGAAGAAGTTGGTGCTGCTCCTAAGAGTCCCATATCATCAAATATATCTAATACATATTTACGCTGGGAGATGCAAATGCCTTTCTTGGAATGAGCCACCTCTATTCCCAAAAAATACTTTAGCTTTCCAAGATCTTTGATTCTAAAATGTTCATCAATGAACTTTTTTAGAGTTGTTATTGCCTCTGGATCATTTCCTATTATTATCATGTCAACGTAAATCAATACTGCTGTGAATGAGTCACCATGCACTCTAGTTAAAAGAGAGTAGTCAGCCATAGATTGGTTGAAGTCGGCTTTACGAATGGCACAAAAAAACTTGGAATACCAGTTACGTGAAGCTTGCTTCAATCCATAGATTGACTTATTAAGTCGACAAACCAAGTTCTCTCCATGTTGACTATAACTTGGTGGCGGAATCATGTATACCTCTTCAGCTAGATAACCATGAAGGAAGACATTTTGAGCAGCTGATTAATGAAGAGACCAATTTCTAGCAATAACAATAGCTAAAATGCATCGCACAGCAATAAGTTTGGTAATTGGGGAAAATGTTTCTTGATAATCCATCCCTCCAATCTGAGTGTATCCCTTAGCTACTAGTCGAGCTTTGTATCATTCTATTGTGCCATCAGAATGATATTTTATTTTATAGACCCCCTTGCAACCAATTTTGTTTTTTCCCTTTGGGCACTATAGTAAGAGTCCAAGTACCATTGGCTTCAAGAGCTTCGATTTCCAAATTCATCACCTCACGCCACTTGAGATTATGCTCAGCCTGGGCAAATGTGTTAGGTTCAACAGAACTAGAGATAGATGCAACAAAGGAGTGATGAGAAGAGGAAAGATTATTATAAGAGACAAAATTAACTTGATGATAACATGCACCTTGCCGAGACTGAAGCATAGAAGATGACATTGAGTTGGGGGACAACAGAGTGGCCTGTGAGCAATGAAAGTCACGGAGCCAAGTAAAAGGTTGTCGAATTCGATCAGATCTTCTTAGCGTAGGTTGAGTGGGCTGGTTATGTCAAGGTACGGGTTGAGATTCATTGGATGTATTGTCCTCTTGTGGAACGATGGGAATTAATTGAGCATCATGGTCTGGTGTAGATAAAGGCAAAACTTGTAAATTATGATTGATATCACATTTGAAGTCTATGAAAGGGAATACATTCTCATGAAAAATAACAACTCGACTAGAAAAATTTTTCTTAGATTTTAGATCATAAACTTTGTAAGCCTTTTGACCCGAAGGATACCCAACAAAAATGCATTTGCGGGCACGATGATCGAACTTATGTTGAGGTTCGACATTGGTAGCAAAACACAAACATCCAAACACACGCAAATGGTTGTAAGTAGGTAGCTTTTTATATAGAATTTCAAATGGTATTTTTCTAGAAAGTAAGGGTGTAGATATGCGATTAATAAGATAAACTATAGTAAGAACACTTTCGCCCCAAAAGGTTAAAGGCAAATGAGATTGAAATCTCAAGGCTTGGGCTACATTCAAAATATGTCGATGTTTGCATTCTACTACACTATTTTATTGGGGTGTGGAAATACAACTATGCTCATAAAGGATTTCTTCATCCTTAAAGAAGTTATGAATGGAAGTAAATTCTTTGCCATTATCTGTGCGATACCTTTTAACTTTATGATTGAATTGTGTAGAAACAAAAGCACATAAAGATTTTAAAAATTTTTGTGTGTCTGATTTAAACCGCATAGGATAAATCCATGTATGTCTAGAGCAATCATCTACAACAGTCAAATATAATAAGCACCTAAAAGAGAACATACTCAAAAAGGTCCCCAAATATCGCAATGAATTAACTCAAAAGGTTTTTTAGTAGAAATAATACTTAAACCAAAAGGTAACCTTGTTTGTTTAGCCAAAGGGCAAATATCACAAACTTTATTTGAAGAAAAAGAAATTTCAAGTACACTAAATCTGCAAGATGTTTCTTTGGGTGGATGGAAGGGTGTCCGAGATGTTTGTGCCATAAATCTGGTTGTGAAGATTTATGGTTGACTTGAGGAGTGAGCAAATTAGGCGAAGGTGTAATGTTTGGAGAAAAATAATAAAGACTGTCATGTTGTCTCCCCAGACCAATCATCCTCTTCGTTGCCAAGTCCTGTAAGATGCAAAAGTCAGCAAAAAAAAATGATTGAACAATTCAACGACTTTGTCATTTTGCTAACAGACACCAAGTTGACACAGAACGAGGGTACATGGAAAACATTTGAGAGAGAAAAATCAGAACCAAAGTTAGTTGAGCCTATTGAGTCTATTTGAACCTTATTTTCATTGGGTAGTGTAGTAGAGGTGTGTGGAGATAGACTTACTTCAGATAACCATTTAAGAGTAGATGTGATATGGTGAGTTACAACACTATCTATTATCCATTTATTGGAATGAGAGGAGCTAATATGGGATGAAAGACAAAAAGGGGAAAGCTGACCTGCTATATTTGCCTTAGGTTGAGCATTACCGTTATTCAAGAGAGCCATGATTTGTTGGTATTGCTCTTGCGTGAAACTTGGCATTCCAAGTTCTGAGTTTTTAATTGTAGGCCCTAATTTATTTCCAGATTTCTCACTCTTCTTGTGAAATTTGTGACCAGGGGGGAAGCCATGCAAGTGAAAACACTTCTTAATTGTATGGTTATCTCTATTGCAATGTCTACGATGCAATTTTCCTCCCCCTATGTTATGCGAACCGCTATCATTGTTGCTGATTTGTGTTGCTGCCAACAAGATTTCTCTAGACACAGCCACATCACGTTGCTTTTCTTCTTGGAGAATCAAATTATAAATTTTCTAATGGTAGGAAGTGGCTGTATAAGGAGAATTTGATCACGTATAGTAGAATATGTATCATTTAAACCCATAAAGAATTGCATTACCTTCCCTCGTTGTTCTCGTTCTTCACTTCCCTTAATTGTCCCACAGGTGAAAATAGGCATGTCATTGTAAGATGAGAGCTCATCCCACAAGCCCTTCAGTTTGGAGTAATATGCTACACGGACATGGTCCCTTGATGTAAAGAAGTAATGTCTTTTTCAATTTGAAAGATCCTTGGGGCATTATTTTGGGAAAATCTCTCCTTTAGATCGGCCCATACCTTTGCTACAGATTCTGTATATAATACACTATCACCAAGATTAGGATCAATAGAATTAGGGATCTAAGATAATACCATATCATTACATCTTTGCCATAAGGCATGTTTTTCATCGGCTGATGGTGGCTTATCGATTGAACCGTCAACGAAACATTTTTTTTTTTTGCACTTAGAGCAATACTCATTAACCGACTCCAAGTGGCGTAACTATTACCATTCAATTGCTTGGTGACCAAACTAATTCCTGGATGATCTGAGGAATGAAGATAAAATGGATCCGAAGGATCGATAATAACATTGGTTTCTGTTTTCGATGAAGTAGCTTTCGTCATTTCTGACTAAAGGAAAGCTAAGAAAATATTCTCCCAAGAGCGTAATGCTCTGATACCATGTAAATAAAAGGGGAAAATATATACTTTATTATTATTGTTATACACCATTTATATACAAAAGCATCAGCTAACTAAAAGGCTAAAAAGAAGAGATTGATTGCTAGTTGTAGACAATAGAAAAGGAAATTGCTTATAAGAGAAAGTTGACTATCAAATTACATCCATTATTGCAATAGAACAACTATCCATAATCTTACCAATAACTGTCCATAATCTTGGCAAATCTCAACACTCACCAATTGTCACTTCTAATACCACTTCACAGAAATTTTGTTATGTAAGACGGCGTTCATGTAACCTTACTAAATATCAAAATTTCTTGAAAAACCAACATGATTTAAAGTTCCTGGACTTTTTTCTAACAGAATTCATGAAAAAGTATCTAAATGGTTGTTAGACCGAAATCTCTACTCCTTGAACCTTTCCCATAACTTGTTAATTGGGTTTGATTAGCATCCTGTCGTTCTTTATGGATTTAATGGGAAATTGTTGACTTTAGATCTGACCTCTAGTAATTTACAAGGACCACTCCCAGTTCCACCTCTAAAAACTGTTCACTATCTGGTTTCAAATAATAGTTTAACTGAGGAAATTCCATCCTGGATATACAATTTGAATAGGCTTACAAACCTTGATTTGTCTCACAATAACTTAAGTGGCTTACTTCTTTAGCGTTTATGCAACTTCAATGATGAACTTTCAGTACTGGACTTGGAAGCAAACAACTTCTTTGGGACCATAACAAATACTTTCATGAAAGAAAGTTGATTGAGGATGATTGACTTAAGCCATAATCTATTTGAAGGAGGAATTTCAAGATCGTTGATCAAATGTTAAAATTTAAAATTTCTTGATCTTAGAAACAACCAGCCTAGTGACACTTTTCCCTCTTGGCTAGGAAATATTCCAAACTTGAAAGTTTCTATCCTACAATCTAACAAATTTCATGGCATTACAAGAGAACCTAAAATCGATTGTGGATTTTCTAAACTTTGCATTGTGGATTTTCCAACAATACATTTACTGTAATGCTTCCATTAAAGTGTTTCTTATGTTAGAATGCCATGAAATTGCCAACACAAGTGAGCTAAAATATCAGCAGCATGTGATTTCTCAAATGAAAGGCTTTCCAATGAAGAAATGGTCACTTACAATTACTCATTGACAATGAACAGCAACGGGTAATTGATAAGATACGACAAGATCCTAGATATCCTTAGGGGAGTTATCTCTCAAGCAATAGATTTGATGGGGTGATTCCATCTTCGACTGCCAATTTAAAGGATCTTGAGGTTCTAAACTCAACAACAATAATCTCCAAGGCCATATTCTGTCATGCTTCGGCAAGATAATAGAGTTTTGTTGGGAAATGAGTTACCATAAGTGTTACGAATTTGATGGGTGAAGTAGACACGCAGCTAAAATAAAATTGGAAGAGAATAAAGAACAAGCACAAAAGTGGACACCAAAAATTACGTGGTTCAGCTTTTAGCCTATGTTCACATGTGAAAACAGAAGGAAAATATTTTACTAGTAAAAAGGATTTACAAGTATTGTGGTAAGCTCACTATCCAAATTCCCAATACACCCAAACTCTCAAAACACTAATCACTCAAGAGTTTATTAAACTCTTAATACTCTCACCTCTCTAAAGGAAGGAAATGCTTCTCTCTTAATGGAATGCTTCAGCTCTTCATTTGCATTTCTATTTATAGCAAAATGATGGCTAAGAAAGTCAAAACCGTGTTCCTCCTTTTCTTCTTCAAACTGCTTCTTTTTCCATTTTCCTCTTCAAGCATTTCGACCCATTTTCAACATTTCTAGAAAAGTGGTGCCCCATATTCAACAATAAGCAGCTACAAATTAAGTGGAAGCAAAACTCTTTTCTTGTGAGCTTTGGCTTTTTGTGACTAATCATTGACTAGTCAGGCGTTTTGACTGGTGCTGATTGCTGCTGCTGCTTCAATCCATTGGTGGCATTATTATTATTATTATTATTATTATTATTGCTGCTGCTGCTGCTTGTTCTTGTAATCATTCTTGCAGCTGAAGGCATATAGAGGTTTCTTTGAACTTGAGAAGGAGATTGGTCGGCTTTTGAATAAGTTGAATCTTTTCTTTCTTTGATAACTGCCCAAACATCTGCTTCTTCAAAATCTTCATCTCTCGATGATCTCCACAGAGCACTGTTCTGCTTACGATAACCATTTCTACTCTCTATTGACGATCAATTCCTGCACATCCAACATTTAACAGCATCTCAAAACAAAAACAAAATAATAAAAATAAATTCGCTTTCTCAAATGGGCACTCTTTAAATACTGCAAAAAGAATAGAGAGAAAGAAAGATTTTGGTAATTTCTCAAGTGGGTACCCTGCTAAAGAATCTACATTTGCTAGGATTGAAACAACTCCAAAGTTTAATGCGTCGTTCCTTGAGGTTACATTGTTGAAAACAAGGTTGCCTTCTTTCTGAAAGAAACAATCTATAAGTTGTGGACCACTACACCAAATGATACACATCCTCCCTCTTCCCCTTATGGGAATTAAAGAAAGTGGAAAGTAACTCTGAGCTAGTTGACAATACCATCGACAGCAAGTAGGATTGTAAGATGGGGAGAAAAACTGAGCGTTGAGATACTTCTCGTGTTGATTATTTGAACTTGATTTTTATGCGACATAAGAGTATGCTAGTTTAAGACTTCATGTTTTGTAACAGATTATCTTCATCTTGTTTCTTAGCAGGTAATATCTTATTAATTTTTTTAGCATAATTTTCTTTGCATCATTCCTGCGTACAAGTGGTCCACTTATCTGTTTAGCTTGCCATGTTCCTCTGGGTAGGTCATTCCTTTTACTAATGGAACTGCATGGGAGCAACCTCCACCAAACTTGGCATCTTATTTGTACAAGAATCGAATTGTTTACTTGGGCAAGTCTTTTGTTCCTTCTGTCACAGAGCTGATTCTTGCTGAATTCATTTACCCCCAGTATGAAGGTGCCGAGAAGCCTATTTACTTATACATAAACTCTACGGAAACCACCAAGGTTGGAAGCTTTCTATGTCATGCTCCAGTTTTCTTTCAGATTTCGTCTATTAATGCTTCTGAATACATATTTTGAATCTTTAGCATCTTATGTGTTGGGTTTTCAGTTTGTCTTCTGGTTCTCTTGCACGGACACTGGTTCATGAATAGTTATGCCAGGATCAGCAATCATGCATTCTTGTTCTCAATTATGGTTGCAGTCTTGGCCAGTATTTATGTTCATTCTTAAACTAGACTTTTCGTCTTCTCTTCTTCTCCAAAAGCCAAGTTTAGCGGTTATAAATATGCTGTCTTTTCTACTTCTCTTTCTTTATTAAGTGAGAAAAGTAAATAATACGCTGCGAAAACCATGTTGCCTTTGCTTTTATCAATTGATTCATGCTAATAACAGAGTTTTATATTTTTTCAGGGTGGCGAGAAGTTGGGTTATGAAAATGAGGCTTTTGCCATATATGATGTTATGGGGTGAGTAGTCTTTATGCCTCTCTTCTTAAGCAATCGATTCCTATTGAAATGTGTTTAGTAGTTTGTTGTTTGCTCTGAGTGAATGCAAAAATGGATTTCATCCCTTTTTTCTAGTTTTGTTGGCAACATTAACATATTGGCTCCATGGTTGACCATCAAGCTTAACTGCTTTTGTATAGTTTATGCGTTGTGATTGAGAACCATGCTTAGGCTTTTAGTAACTTTTAGGTGTCTTCAGGCAGTAAAATGTTGGTTTTCCCCAAAAACTACCTGCCCATAAATACAGGATGAAGCCTTCCAATAAGTGCAAATGAAAAAAAGAAAAAAAAACGAATTAACTAATGCTCTCTATACTTTCTTGTGATTTCTTAGTTAGGTGCATTATCTAAAGAGACCCTTTGGTCCTGATTGTGGGAAAAATATTTTGGCCTAAATTTCACATATTTTATGCTTTTGTATGGTAATCTTCAAGTTATGGAAATAGTGTGCCTAGTGTCAGCCTCTTGCGTGCTAATGTCCACATATTGTTATCTCACTGACCAAATTGCTTTTAAGTTCCTGGTAAGTCTAATCTCATTCTAGTAATTTATATATATATATATATATAAACCCTCCTAAGATTATCCCATTGTAGTAATGGTGATGAATATCTGTATTCCAATGTCTCTATCAAGGGTAAGATTGCGTATTCATCGTTAGATTGGAATTGGAATTCAAATTTTGAGGAACTTGAATGAGGGAGAAATACAAGAAGCTTAGGCTCTTTTGACTTTATTGGAGAATGTTTCAGCTAATGTTATGATAGTGGATAAAAGAATTCGGAAAATAAGTCCTTCAAGGATCTTTTCTTGCAAATCCTTTTTTGGATAAGTTGATTGATGATCAAGTTCCTTTGAATTTTCAGCCTGCCCATATGATTTGGAAAGCTAAAATCCCAAGTAAAGTTCAAAATTTTGCCTGGTCCTTGGCTCTTGGTAAACTTAATACCAGTGATGTTATTCAAAGGCAGAATCCTAATGTTTCTTTGTCTCCTTCTTGGTGTATCATGTCCAAGAAAAATGGCAGAAGTGTGGTTCATTTGTTTTTTCATTGTCACACTGTTGTCCAGCTATGGCATAGATTGTTTCAGGCAGCTAAAATCTCTCGGGTAATGCCAGCTTCTAGTATATCTAAGCTTTCAGAATTTATTCATGCTGTTGGGAAAGGTAAAAAGCTAGAGTGCTGTCGAAGTGTTCAGCTATGGCCACCTTTTGGATGATTTGTCTTGAAAGAAATAGACGGATTTTTGAAGATTCAGAGGAAGATATCATCTTTTTGTGGGAGAGAGCGTGAGTATTAGCTTCTCTTTGGGCCACAATTATTAAGAATTTCAGGATTCTTCTTTCTTCTTCATTCATCTAAACTAGGAATGGTTTTTGGCTTAATTCTGTGTTTTTTATTATGATTTTGTTGTAAAGCTTTCAGTCTTTTAGGTCCCTTATGTTAGCCTAAAAGGCTACATTAATGTAATTTTGATGATAACAAACATGTGTCTTTGGTAAAAATAATAAATATTGTATTTCACATCTTCACTTATTTTTGAAGGATAATATTTATGCAAGTGAATCAAGTGAAATCAAGATTGAAGACACTCAACGGACAACGGAAAAATCAAGAATAAAGTTTGGAGTTCAACGGACAAATTATTGCGACAAATTTTTGTAAAGCCGGTACGATTTAATTGATGCATGATTTAGTATTTGAGAAGCTCAAGAGATTAATTTAATTAAATATTTTTCATAAACTAAAAAGTTTTATTTTTATAAAGAAAAGTATTTTTGTGGATTTAAGTAATTTGGACTTAAATGTTAAGATTTGAAATATTTGATTTTAATAAGTATTAAATTTCGGAGTTGGATGTTTTTACAAACATTTGAACTATTTTGGGCCATACAATAATTTATAAATATTTTGGATTGAAGTGAAAGATTTTGAGAACTTTGAAAAATGTGAGTATTATGTTGAAAAGGACCTTTGTGCGAAATAGTAAAATCTTTGGGGCCATATCATAATTTCAGAAAGTTTGGAAAGACAACTATTTTTAATAGGTTCTGAAATTGGACCTAATTGAAAAGTATTCTGACGTTTTGAGCCATAGTATAATTATGGAAAGTTTTGGGCTAAAGTGTAATTTTACAGAATAGTGTTACTGTAGCAAATTCAAAAATAACAGTAATATCACTGTTCCTGAGCGGCTAGCCGGATAATCAAGCGGCTAACCGCTTGAGTGCTGGAATTTGCCTATAACGGCTAGTTTTTGGGGTTTAACTATAAAAACTCAAATCAAACTTCATTCTAATAATTAATACAAGGAAAAACAAGATCATATAACATATATTGAGCTTCCATTTCGTAAATCATCATTTTATTGAATCATTATTGAGCTATAATTTGTTATTCATTCTTTAAGAGAGTTTTATTGTTGTATTTATCATTTCTCATCAAATTGTGAGTGTACAAGTGAGGGAAACACTTGGGTTGAGAGATTGGAGATATAATCTCTTGTTGTAAAGGTTCATTGACACCTTGAAGTCAATTGTAATTGGTTGAAGCCTTGGAAAGGCTTGAATAGTGAAATCCTCAAGCGGGTGAGCTTGGAGGCGTGGACGTAGGCGGGGATAGCCGAACCACGTAAAAATCATTGTGTTCGTTTTTCTCTTCCCTTATTCTTTTAATATTGTGCTTGATTGAATTTATTGTTTTTGATTTGATTAAGGCATTAGATTAAATTGTTGTGTGGATTTGCTAGGATAATTTTAAAATCCCAATTCACCCCCCCTCTTGGGTTGCACACTTGTATTTCATTTGGTATCAGAGCGAGGTGCTCTTGTGTAGACTTAACCGTCTAGAGTTAAAGATTCGTAGCAACCCAAATTTGCTCAACCACCATGGAAGGCCAATCTATCACTAGACCTCCATTTTTTGATGGAAATGATTTTCCTTATTGGAAAACTAGGATGAGAATTTATTTACAAGCTTTAGATTATGAAATATGGGAAATAGTTTGTAATGATTTACTCATTCCTAGGAAGAATGTTTTAAGTGAGTTGGATAAGAAAATTTTGTCTTCAAATTCCAAGGCTATGAATGCTTTATTTTGTGCTTTAGATAAAAAGGAATTTCATAGAGTTTCAAATTGTTCTAATGCTTATGAAATTTGGAGAAAACTTGAAATTGTGTATGAGGAGACTACAAACGAGGAGGAATTTCATGAAGTTTCGAATTTGGCACTTATGGCAATTGGAGATGAATCGAATGATGATCTCAATGAGGTAAGTGATCCAACCTATGATGAATTATATGATGCTTTTAAAGATTTGCATGATAATTGGATAAAAATTGGTAAAAAGAATGCATGTTTTACAAAAAAAATGGTAGAACTCACAAATGAAAATGAAACTCTAAATGCAAAGATTATATGCTTAGAATTAGAAAACAAAACATTGCATGATAGAGTTGCATTATCAAATGAGAAATCTAGCACTTCACATGAGCATCTAAAATCATATGTAGATGACTTGAAAAATGAAAATGATGCTTTACAAAAATGCAATGATTCATTAAATGAAAAGATTAAAGGACTAGAGTTAGATAATAAAATGTTGCATGAAAGAATTGCATCATTTAAATGCAAACAAAGTACTTCATATGAGCATGAAAAATCACATGTTGATGAGTTGATGAAAGAAAATGAAGTGCTTAAGAAAAAGAGTAATGAGCTAAATCAAATTGTGTTAAAATTTACAAATGGGCAAAAGATGTTGGATAACTTGCTTAATTCACAAAAATGTGTGTTTGATAAAGGAGGACTTGGGTATAAGCCTTACTTGAAACAAAAATATTATAAGAATTATTTTGTTAAGGCTACCTCCACAAGTGATCATAAGGTTGTTTGTCATTATTGCAATCAAAATGGTCACATGAAGAATAGATGTCCTGTGAAAAGAAATGCATATTATGGAGCAAAATGTATTTGGGTTCCAAAAGGAACCATTGCTAACACTCAAGGACCCAAGAATATTTGGGTACCAAAGCACACAACTTGAATTTCTTTTGTAGGTACCACAAACAAGGATGGTGGAGAGTTCCTTGATGAAGCTCGTGAGGGTAATCATTTGAGCATGATCTAGGAGAAAAAGATGAGCTAAGATGATTTAATTGTTTTGGTAATAATTCTTGCCATATTAATTTTGTTAAATGATTCATGATAAATGAATTTGTGAAAGTATGCTTGTATGTTTATATGATGGTATTATAATTGTGTATAATATTGAGTGATTTATCATGATGCATGGTTATATATATGTGATGATAGCTTGTCAACTCATCATGATAGCTTTGTTTGATTTTGATGATCATATAATGCCTAAGCTTGATAAATGAGTGATATGCTTGAATTATTAATCTTTTGAATGCTTGTATGTTTAATTATTGTGAAAAATATATGCATAATGAATTAATTGTATTTTTGAATTAATCATGTCTTAAATGTTTATAATTCGAACTATAAAGTATTATCGTATCTTATAATTGTGATGTATATGCATGATGAATATGTTATAAATTTGAGTTTTATAATTTTATTTATGTTATTGAATCTATTAAAATTGTTTGGAGAACAAAGGAGTTTTGAAATTTTTCAAGTCTGCGCAAGCTGTAATGAATTGGTCATAACTCTTTCTACAGAACTCCAAATCCAGTTCCGTAAAATTTATTGGAAAGTTAACTTAATTATCTTGCCAATGATATATAGCTTGATTTTTAATTCTGGCTCAATCAATACAGTTTTTATTACGAATTTGACCATTTCTGCATTGCATTAAGTTTTGAATGCTTATATGCTTCATGATTGTATGCTTGTTGGATGTATTATTTGTTTGAATTAATTATCTTTTGGATGTTTAAAATCATGAATCATGCATTAAATTGGCTCTTAAGATGTTTCGGGATCACAAAATAGTCACGGAATTGATCAAAATTAGTCGGAAATTAGCTTGGGTGCAGGTGGACAGCAACCGGGCGGCTAGCCGCCTGTTCCAAGCGGCTAGCCGCTTGGAAACTGTCCCAAACCCGAGAGCAAGCGGCTAGCCGCTTGGTCACGGGTTGGGCATATTGTTTTTTGCTCCTTCTCCTTCGTTCGTTATTTTTCTGCACTTGTTTCTTCTCTCTTCAAAACCGTGAGCCATTCTCTTCCATTTCCAATCAAATTTCAATTCATTTCTCAACCATTTTTATGTCAAGATCAATCTCTTAAACTATTACCCATGCATTTAACCTTCATTAAACACTTCCTCATCATCATTTATTCACTTGTTCTTCATCATTTCATCATCATCTCTCACGAGTGAACAGTACTTCTCCATTTCTCTCTCAAATTTCTTCATCTTTCACTCATTTTCTTGTTAAAATCAATCATCCAAATCATTATTCATCCATTTTCATGCCCAAATGAACCATTCAAACTAATACTCATGCATTTCATCTTCATTAAACACTTCATCATCATCATTTCTTCACTTGTTTTTCATCATTTCATCATCATCTCTCACGGGTGAACAGTACCTCTCTATTTCTCTCCCAAATTTCTTCATCTTTCTCTCATTTTCTTGTTAAAATCAATCATCCAAATCATTATTCATCCATTACTCCTTCAATTCTCGTTCTCAAAACTTCATTTCATCAACTCTCCACATAAAACCCAAAATCAAAACCTAGCTCTACCCGTTTCTCTCTCTACATTTTCAAGCTTCCTTTAGCCTATTTTTGATCCAATCTACATCATATATGAGCTTCATTCATCTCTAGGATCAATTTTCTTGGCTCAAACAAATCCATTTTACTCAATTTTTGTAAACTCGAAATTGCATATTTAAGCTCTTTTTAGTTCATTTTTGATCCAATCAACACCATCCATTATCTAAAATAATCTCTTGGATCAATATAATTGGTTTAAAATCATCAATGTCACTCATTATTTTACAAATCCGAATTTGTCCATTTTGGGTATATGCACCTACATTTTCATATGCATAATTGTTTTAATTGTGAATTATGGATAATGGTTGTTTAATATTAAGATATGTTATATTTGGATGACGATTTATGATTAATTCTTATGTGTTGCTTGATGAATTGGTGGAGTTTGTGATTCGTTCTACCTAAGCTTATATGGAAGTGTTTTTAATCACAATGTGTATTTGAGAATTTGTTCATTTTTAAGGAGAGATTCTGCCGAAATTTTTGCTCGCCAAAATTGGTAATATCTTCATTGAATTATTTTTTGTGATCTTGTTTCAAATTGCATATATTTTCTTTACAAGGAAAATAAATATGATACGTTTTTGATAATATCATTTTGGTTAAATTTTTTAATTGGCCATATATTTAGGGGGAGCATATAATATGATTTTGGACAATATGCATTTTGAGCATTCTTTTGATGGCTTGATGGTTCATGATCATGGTTAATTGAATATTTGGTTAGTATATATTTCTCAATTAACCATTGACATATTATCGGTCTTAGCATGAATTTGTTGTAATTTTGATGATGAAGGGGGAGAGATCATGTATTTCTAATATGGAGATATGTAATGTGTATTTTGATCTTGAAGTATTTATGCATGGTTTTCAAATATTAAGGGGGAGCTTACAAATTGTTATAGATCATATATTTAGGGGGAGTTTGTTCTTGAATTTAATTTATAAGTTGAAGTCATGTATGCCATGTATTAAGGGGGAGTTTAATGTCAAAATACATGAGATGTTTGTCATCATCAAAAAGGGGGAGATTGTTAGCCTAAAAGGCTACATTAATGTAATTTTGATGATAACAAACATGTGTCTTTGGTAAAAATAATAAATATTGTATTTCACATCTTCACTTATTTTTGAAGGATAATATTTATGCAAGTGAATCAAGTGAAATCAAGATTGAAGACACTCAACGGACAACGGCAAAATCAAGAATAAAGTTTGGAGTTCAACGGACAAATTATTGCGACAAATTTTTGTAAAGCCGGTACGATTTAATTGATGCATGATTTAGTATTTGAGAAGCTCAAGAGATTAATTTAATTAAATATTTTTCATAAACTAAAAAGTTTTATTTTTATAAAGAAAAGTATTTTTGTGGATTTAAGTAATTTGGACTTAAATGTTAAGATTTGAAATATTTGATTTTAATAAGTATTAAATTTCGGAGTTGGATGTTTTTACAAACATTTGAACTATTTTGGGCCATACAATAATTTATAAATATTTTGGATTGAAGTGAAAGATTTTGAGAACTTTGAAAAATGTGAGTATTATGTTGAAAAGGACCTTTGTGCGAAATAGTAAAATCTTTGGGGCCATATCATAATTTCAGAAAGTTTGGAAAGACAACTATTTTTAATAGGCTCTGAAATTGGACCTAATTGAAAAGTATTCTGACGTTTTGAGCCATAGTATAATTATGGAAAGTTTTGGGCTAAAGTATAATTTTACAGAATAGTGTTACTGTAGCAAATTCAAAAATAACGGTAATATCACTGTTCCTGAGCGGCTAGCCGGATAATCAAGCGGCTAACCGCTTGAGTGCTGGAATTTGCCTATAACGGCTAGTTTTTGGGGTTTAACTATAAAAACTCAAATCAAACTTCATTCTAATAATTAATACAAGGAAAAACAAGATCATATAACATATATTGAGCTTCCATTTCGTAAATCATCATTTTATTGAATCATTATTGAGCTATAATTTGTTATTCATTCTTTAAGAGAGTTTTATTGTTGTATTTATCATTTCTCATCAAATTGTGAGTGTACAAGTGAGGGAAACACTTGGGTTGAGAGATTGGAGATATAATCTCTTGTTGTAAAGGTTCATTGACACCTTGAAATCAATTGTAATTGGTTGAAGCCTTGGAAAGACTTGAATAGTGAAATCCTCAAGCGGGTGAGCTTGGAGGCGTGGACGTAGGCGGGGATAGCCGAACCACGTAAAAATCATTGTGTTCGTTTTTCTCTTCCCTTATTCTTTTAATATTGTGCTTGATTGAATTTATTGTTTTTGATTTGATTAAGGCATTAGATTAAATTGTTGTGTGGATTTGCTAGGATAATTTTAAAATCCCAATTCACCCCCCCTCTTGGGTTGCACACTTGTATTTCACCTTATTTATTTTTTCATCTGATTAGCTCTTAACAGTATAGATCTTCCAGTGATCTTTTGGGGGGTTCTTTCTTTGTGGACTAATTGTTCACATTTTGTAATTATAGTTCTTATTAATACTAGTTTCTTTGTTTCCTATTAAAAATAAATAAATAAAATTTCATAACCAACTCTTAACCATTTGCATCCCTCTTAATTCACTGATTTCTAAGCCAATGTTTAATTTAATTATTATCTTCTTCCAATGCAATTATGTCAAGCTGCCTATATTTACTCTTTGTGTTGGCAATGCTTGGGGTGAGGCACTGAAACGACCCGCCCCGAACCTCAGGGCGAATTTATCTAAATTCGCCTAACTGAATCGATAATAAATTTAATATCTAAAGATTCTACCGAAAATTCGACAGAATCTCCTATATAATTATAACATCCCTAAACCTGCAATTTATACAATTAACACTCCCAAAAAAGATACAATATTCAATCAACCTCCACGACCAACTTTCTCAATTAAATACCAATATCCTTCAAACATATAATGTCAAGAATACAATAATTTATCCTTAGTCATAAATAAATAATAAATTATACAATTCAAAATATCCCAACAAAATATCTATGATTTCTAACACCATCACATGGCCAAAATTTTAAATCTAAATATCGTTGTTGGGTCGACTGATGTACCTGCAAATTTCCTGTGGGGGAGAAAAATATAATAAAAACAATGTTAGTATAAAACTCAGTGAGTGGATAGTAATTTTTCGAAAAATAAATTTATTTAAGATTTAATCATTCTTAAATCAATTTCATCGAAATATCATAAGAACTTACATAAACTTATTTAATTCAAATCATTCAGTGAAATAACAATATTCCATAAATCCGCATAAAATCAATAAAATCATGACACTTATAATATCAAATACTGAATACAAAAAACTATCACCAAACAAGTATCTAGGGGAATAATCTTATCATATCCGAACCTCGACGGATGGGCAATCAAAGAACCATCATACCCCGGAGCTACAACAGATAAACAGGAAAATGCCATCTCATATCTCATATATTTCATCATATTTGTGCATGCATAATCTAGTCTCGAAAGGACAAGGTGCCCAAGCACACGGCTCAAAGTCTCTATGTGTACTCATACGAGCCCCAAAGACCTATATCTCATCTGCATCATCATATCTCATCTGTATCATCATATATCGTCTGTATCATAATATCCCATCTGTATCATATATATCTCAATATCTGTATCTCAGTAATCACCATACTGCATGCACATGCCCCCAAAAGGCAAAAACACCCAAACACATGGTCCAAAACCTCTATGTGTGTCCAAACGGACCCCAAAGGCCTCTCATCTCATATCATCTGTGTCACTGTATCTGGAGGGGATGGGTACTGTCCAATGATTTTGTAAGCAACCATTTTACACACACGTACATAAACATATAATCACATCTAAATTCTCATTTCCTTTTTATTCAATATATCTCAATTCCATTTAATTCTCTTTAAAACTATTATCATGAATTTACTCAAAAGCGATAATAAAATTATTAATAAAACTCATTCTTAATAATAATAAATATCAGCACGCAGATAAAAATTTATTTTCTAAAAAATCATTAAATCGAGGCATCAAATACTTATTATTAAAACTTGTTTGTACTGTATGGTAAAATCATAATATACTATGAAAATAGGTTTTGTATATTCCACTCACAGTGACAATATCCAGACTCAATATCAACAACGTCCGCAGGTTAATTATCGTTCGTGGGTCCTCCTAATTAAGTAAACGACAAATCATTTTTCGTAAACATGAAATATAATAAATTTTAGGCAATTAATCTCGAGACGAATATTTATCCGCATTCAACTATTCTCATATGCATCAAATTACCAAAATACCCTGCATGCTGAAATTACCAAAATGCCTCCGACATCAATATTTATCAAATTATCAGCAGAATCCTAAATTATCACACTACCCTCAATTCTAATCACAAAATAACCACAATATCAGAAACTACGAAATCACCCTCGAAGGGTAAAATTACCAAAATTATCTTAACAACGTAAATTATCGAATTACCCCCAAAATATCAAATTACCTCACTGTCCTAGTATGAAATTACCAAATTATCCACTATTTTCAAAAGATTACAAATTTACTCCAAAGTTTTATGAAATTATCGAATTGCCGCTACCGGTCAACGGTGACGGAAAGCTCAGGTCTAAAATTTTTGGCCATGCTAAGTCCAATGGTGCCGGCGGTGATCTCCCACGTGCGGTGACAATGGCAGATCGAGCTTCCCAAATTCGTGAGCTCCAAGTGGTCGATCGGCAGCAATCAGGCCGTTGCAGGTGACGGAACTGGTCGGAAAAGGGAGCTTCTGACGTGAGAAGTGGAACGCAGCCAGTGGCGCACCTAATTCTGCCGAAATCAATAGCGATGGTGATGGGTTTTGGCCGCGGATTTTTGAGCTTCCAATGGCGGCGTTCTGGTTATATTTCGATGGCGAGGATGATAGGGATATGATGGCCGGCTACTAACCTTCAAATTAGTATCTTTATCGACCGGTGAGCTGGCCGGAATCGGCCACTAGAGTCGAGTCAAGGACGCAGGTTCCTGGGTTGGATCCGGGTCAAAATCGGGGCTGTCTCTCTCTTTCCCCTTCTCTCTCCCTCTCTCTCTCTCCTTTCTTCTCAATTTATAGAACGCATCCCTTTTTTTTTAAGCTTAATACAAATTAAACTAATATCGGACCTGTGACGAAATAAAATCCGACTATATGATCCTTTTAATCGCATTCGATTTTCCTTGATTTATTGTCGTGACAAATTTAAAATAATGCAAACACGACATATATTTGATAAACATGTAGCATTTAACAACCTTCACCCACAATGTCGAAAAAATCGAGTTGCATCAACTTCACTATAAAAATTCACAACAAATTCGACAAATTTAAAATTAATACGGAAGGGGAAAAATTAAATACCACACTTAATTAGAAAAATTAAAGTGCATTTGTTACAGGCAGCGCTTCTCTTGGGTGCCGGTGCAAAAGGAAATCGTGCAGCTCTGCCATCGTCAACGATCATGATAAAGCAGGTTCTTTCTTGACCAGTGATCTCCAATGTCCTTGTTGTTTAAGTATCTTCTGAAATATTGCTCGGATGTCTTGCAAGGCTAGAGATACTCGAATTTGTTTGCTTAAGAGCTCCTTGACATTGGCGAACTCTGTTAAATTAAATGTTCTTATTCTTTCTCTACTTATCTGCAGCCAATTGGGAGGATTGAAGGCCAAGCAACAGATGTCGAAATTGTCAGAAAAGAAATAAAGAATGTGAAGGCAAAGTTGGTAATATTGATGATTATACTTGAATGATTACACATTTCTTCCCTATTAATCAAGATTCTGAGATAAATCTTTCTTAGTTAGGATTTTTATCTTAGCAGTGTGAGGACAAGGGGGTAAAAATTTGAGGACGACCAGAACTTTGACATAATTTTTTGTGCATTTATCTGTATCTGTAAACTGGACATTTGAAAAAGTTCATTAAACTTGCATGAGTAGTAGTGGTGGTTAATGTCATAGCTTATCAATCAGGAACAGTGCTGAATTATGTGTTCTTGAAGAAAAACAAAGGGCTGCCACTATTAGTTGAAAATCTAGGAGCTTATATGATGCTTAATTCAGTTATATCTTTTGAAACTGGCCATAAATTCACATATACTTTTATGAATTTATAATTATTCTTCAAAAGAAACTAAATCTCAAATTGTTCTATCATGACCTTGCATATTTATGCTGACATGCATATCAAAATTTTCATGAGTGGCCAAAGTTCTCATTTTAAGAAGTGTTAGAAGTTAATTTCCGAAATCAGTTAATTTGACGGAACAAGAATGGTTTTATTTTCTTTCTATTCACAAGGAAAATAGATTAAACAAGAAGGATTCTGCTTATTTGCCAAGTTAACATTTGAAATTATGCTTTGAGTTATGTGAACTTGATTGACGGACTTTATTTATTTCTGCTGATTTATTTCTTCTATTTCCTAGGTGAAAATTGACCACATTAGCAACTGTTGTGAAATTAACCCTTATGATTACTGGATTGATCATACCGCAAGACCTAACTCAAACTTAAAGACTCAAGAATCAAACTTAAGCTACCCAAGAACAACAATCAGATCAAAGAACACAGCCCAAAGAACAAAGAACACACAAAAACTTGAGTGGTTCAGCACCTTTGAGGGTGCCTACATCCACTGGAGAAAACAACTCAGGGAGCAACTTTATTAAGCTTCAAGGCTACAGAGAAGATAACGCACAATACATAGATCACTCACGAAGCTTAACTCTCACTACAGCTGCCTTATCTCTCTCTCCTTGATCCAACAAGATTACACCAGAGCCAGCTTGTTTATATATCAGTTTGGCAGGCGAAACAGATCCAGAATTTTCCCTCCAAATCCAACAGCCTTAACTAACTTGTCACGAGCTCCTCACGCGCTATTATAAAGCCTTCCGTAAACGACTTCTAGCAATGCCGTTTGAGCTTAAAATAGGCTTGCATTAGTCACGTGAGATTTAATGGTTTTAAATGACATTGTCAATTTGTCAGCTTCTGGAATCTCATTCAAATGAAATGACATGTCACTCGTATTCACAACTTAAAACCGACAAGTTGTACTGACGAGTTTGAGTTCATTTCAACAGCAACTTTGCATTTGGATGCGCATTAGCAAATATGGCAGCTAAACGTCTAACATATGTACTTAATCTGTTTTCAAAGGTTAAACTCTATGCAAAGCATTTTGGAAAAACTCCTGAGCAGATTGAGGCTGACATAAGGCGTCCAAAATATTTTAGTCCCAGTGAGGCTGTTGAATACGGCATCATGGATAAGGTTCCTACAGTCAAGAAAGATTTTTCATTGAACCTCATTGTCATGCCTTACTGAATACATTTACCTTTAACATTCTGCAGGTATTGTATACTGGAAAAAGCCCGGAAGACCATGGAGTTGTTTCTGACCTGAAGAAGGCACGACTGATTTAACAGTAGGAAAACTCAGACTGGTAGTTTCTTGGAGTATTCAGGTAAAGCACAAAAGTCATTGTCAGACCATGTACATGATAAAACATATTGTTATAGTTCTTGGTGTTCCCTTTCGTACCAGCATGCATTCAAAAGAAGCTAAGTCTTCTTTCTCAACTTCTTTACAACACTTGTAATTACTTTAGTCAGTTGGTAGTCTACCAGGCCACAAGATCTCTTTAATTATCTTTAGTACTAATTCTTGTTGGAAGACTGAGTGTTGGGCAAGGTAACATCCGATGAGAAAGTGGCCCATCTGGTTTTTCAGATTTGTCACCATAAACCTTACCAGCAGGATGCTACTACAATTCAATTAGAAGAGTTAATCAGGGATAAATCTACCAACTTGCTCCCGCTTAACAAAGTTATTAAACCCATAACTTGAACTGATTTATAGATGCAATAAGTAAGTAAATGCTATCTAGATGTTAGCATGGAGAAGAAAGCAACATTTCTAGACATCTCCTAATTACTCCATTCTCAATTATTGTGCTGCAGAACTGAAAGTAATTGCTTGTTCTTTTCTGTCACACCACCACCTTTGCATTATTGATCTTTCTTTCTGCACAACATATTTAGCATAAGACACCTGGAAAATTATACTCGGCAATAGCTATAGTTGATTGATTGACGATGTGGTTCAATTGCTTTACAGCTTGCATTTACATTTTTTCTATTGAGATTGAAAGGGCTGGAAGAGGCATTTTTTGTTGGTGGTATGCTTGTGGCTTTTGGTTTTCTAGTTTCAACCCCAGTCACATCACCTTGCCCTCGCATCGGCCAAATTTTTTGCTAAGTGTAGGAAAGGGATGCTGCGAGAAGATAAGTAGTTCAGAGACATCAACCATACACATAATTTGGGCCCAAGTCTCCACAGTATTATTCCATTCTTTACACTCGTTGTGGGTGTCCCATTAAGGAGGGTGCTGTCATTATTCGAGTCCATTATAAGGACAGTCACTATCTCTATTTGATCTCCCCCTATCTCCCCCCCTCCCCCCGGCCCTTCTCTTCCAATTAGTTAATGCATGTTTCGGGACTTGACATTCTTTCAGTGTGAATCAGTTCATTGACATTATTTTTTCATTGGCTTCAATATTTTGTTATTCACTGGAACTACAGGTAGATTGAATCGACAGTGTCCAAAAAAAGCTGAAAAAGTAGTGGTTTTGAAAGAGGTAATTACGATGCCAATGTCAATGCATCGGCAAGAGGAGGGGAAGCAATGTGGGTCAGAATGAAGTATCAAGTAGCCGTGTGTACTGTCCCATTCATTACACTTTTTCATTGTTTCACTGACTTGCATACAAATACAGCATTATGCAGGCTAATTAGTTAAAAGGGAATGGCTAGGGCTGACAGATGGATGACGAGGAGCATCGCTCACCTACCCCATCTGCCAACAAATAGTAATTTTCTATTTATTAATTGTCCAACAAACCTCCTCTCTCATGCAATAAGTACACGTGGTTTTTTTTAATCTTAGGTCGCACCAATCGTGTCAAAACCACAATGTTTAAAATTGATTTTGTATTTTGCAGTGCAACAACTGTTAAATTAATTATGATCAGTGAGTGCCTCCGTCCCTAACTTTTGAGTTTAGCTAACTACGTTTACCTAGCTTGACCCGTTTATTAGTGCGTTACAACCAAACAACTGGTGGTGATCAAGTGGGTTAATCCAGTTGTTATGAGCCTATAGCTTTTGCTTTTGACTTGACAAAACAATTTAAAAAAACGCCATTTTGGTTACCGGTACATATGTACTAAATCAAATTGCTTGGTGCGGTTTCACTATTAGCCTTCAGTTCTTGACTCAATAAGCAATTTCCAGCTAGTTTCTATAGGTTTTAATTCCACAATTTACTTAGCATAGTGATAGAGAATAAGGATGGCAATGATAGAGAATAAGGATGGCAATGGGGGTGGCGCAGGCATGGAGAGGCCCACCCCATTCCCCATTTCGTAAAAATTTTTGCTTCCATTTTTTATTTCACTCTCCAGTAAATTTAGAGAGATGGAGATGAAAAATTCTCATGGGGAGTGATTTCTTCATCTCTACCTTATTCTCCATTTATTTATTTTATAATAGGCATAAACATGTAATTTTAGTAAATTAAAAATTAGAAATTTAAATAAAATCATTATCATATTATAAATATCTAGGTTATTTAAAAAATCTCTAAAATTTTGAAACAAAATCTTAAAATGATATCAAAACTGAAAAATATTTGAAGAGAACAGAACTTCAGAAATAAAGAAAACATAACAATATTTTAGAGTTGAATAAAAATTATATTGTGGGGTTTTCTTTTATTATAACTTATTTATATTAGATAAAAATAAAAAAGAAAATTTGTTAATCAACATTGTAGTTGATAAAACAAAAATTATTAAATAAAAATTAAAAATATTTATATATAATGAGGAGTGAGGTAGGGGTGGGGTGGGGAATACAAAATCAAACCTCATCCCATTAAGAGCTTGGGGATTATTTTCCCTCATTCCTTACTCTAATCCTTATAAATTATTTAAAATTCATCATATTTATGGTGGGGTCTCATGAGAACCCAAACCTGTGTAGGATTTTGTCATCTCTAATGAGTAATCTTGAATTTTTCCTTACACACAAGTCACAAGGTGTGTGCTATTAGAACTTTTGGTGTAATCACCAAAATTCGAATAACAGTAAAGAATAAGGATTGGTGTTTAGTGGTTGAAGTTTTTCTTCTCCATTCAATATTTTAAATAAATAATTTATGCTATTAGAACGTCCAAACAAAGCAAAACCAAACCAGTAATTAACAATTACAAAACAATTACTCGGTTGATAATAATGGCTTGGGAGGTGATTTAATGATTTTATTGATAGCTTCACAACGGATGAGATTCACTCTCAGCTACCGTCACTGACTCGTGTAGCGCGAGTGCACTACTTCAAAGTCTGTGGGTGGCAAAGGAAGTATCCAAAATATGAAAGAGAGACGAGTGTTAGGCATAAAGCGAAAAACCTTTATGTGGAAACTGTAACTTTCTGCTAATAATTATGATAATGAATCCAATTCGTTTCAAAGAAGCGTCTTGAGAGGTCAATAATGGGGTCTACATTTACACATCATCAATCTAATCCAACTCTCTAGTCCCAAGAGGAAGAAAAGAGGTGGCAATTTCCCCTTAGCAGCAGCCCTCAAGGCCTCTACTATAAATATGGCCTTTAACATTTGTTAGGAACCCATCTCATAACTTGTTATTATTCCTTTTCCTCCTTCGTATTGCTAACAAACATTTCCATATTTTGCCAATGGGGTTGTATCAATACTACCTTCTTTCCGTCATGCTGCTTTTGCCTGCATTGTCTTACTCTCAGTACACATCCACATATTCTAGAGCTACATACTATGGTAGCCCTGATTGTTTTGGGACACCAAGTACGTAAAAATTTAACCTTTACAAAGCTCTGTACATTAAACTCGCGCACAAGTTTACGCGAACTATTAGTTCATGTCATTATGACTTAGAGAATTTTGTTTTTGTATATGTTTATATTTTAGATTAACTAATGATCCTGTTCATGATTCATCAGCTGGTGCTTGCGGGTTTGGTGAATATGGAAGAACTGTAAATGATGCTAACGTGGCCGGTGTGTCGAGGCTTTGGAAAAATGGAACTGGCTGTGGAGCTTGCTATCAAGTAATGATTATTAAATTTCAACCCACTTAATCATTTCAGTTTATTATAAAGTTACATAACGAGTGTAGAGTGAACAAATATTGCTAAGAGTGCTAAGGCTGTGCGTGAATGGAAATTGAAAACTTGATTTACTACAACATTAACGTTTATATATAAAAAGCTAGTTGCATGCATCGTCTCCATAAACCTGCTTAAATCGTTTGAAATTGAACATTTTCAACAATTTTATTGCCACTAGTAATAAACAACTAATTCTTTTGGTTTTGTAGCACCAATTAATAATGATTAGTTAATTAATTAACTTCAGGTCAGGTGCAAGGTACCACAACTTTGCACAGATTATGGGGTGTACGTGGTGGTGACTGACTACGGTGAAGGAGACAAAACAGACTTCATCCTCAGCCCGCGCGCATATGGAAGAATGGCACTTCCAGATAAGTCAGCAGAGCTCTATTCTTATGGTGTCGTCAACGTTGAATTCCGGAGAGTCCCTTGCCGGTACAAAGGCTACAACCTTCAGTTCAGGGTCCATGAAAACAGCAGTTACCCACATTACTTGGCCATAGCCATTCTGTACGTAGCTGGCCAAAATGATGTCCTAGCAGTTGAAATATGGCAGGTAATTACTTACAAATAAAGTATCAAATTAACTTCTAAACAACTGATTTTTGGCCCGTCCATCGCATGTAATGCTTTTGTTGGTGCAGGAGGATTATCGAGAATGGGTGGCAATGAGAAGGGCTTTCGGTGCAGTATTTGACATCTCTAGTCCACCAGAAGGAGCAATTAGTTTGAGATTTCAAGTGAGTGGCAGCGCGGGGCTCACATGGGTTGTGGCAAACAATGCTATTCCTAGTGATTGGAAGGCTGGAGTTGCTTATGAGTCAGAAATTCAGCTTGAATAAATTTGAGATATCCCAAGCTTTATTATTTATGACATATCATGGAATAGAAGAATATATATATATGTGTGTGTGTGTGTAGGAACGACTTCTCCAGTACTGGTTCGTGGTTATCAGCTTCTTAATGTCGTTTAGATATTCTAGTATTTTGTTGCCCAGCATCAGCAAATGCCGTTACTTTATCTTTTTTTTTTTTTAGTGTATTGCTTAGCATGTATTTTATACCCCTGTCTCCTCAATACTTAACTAGTTGCTAAATAAATAGGGGGATTGTGTACTTTAATTAGATCTTTTGATCTAATTAACGAAGGAATAAATGAATAAAGTTCCGCTTTCTTTAAGATAAAACTGCTCATCCGCCTCATTTGTAGTGTGTGTGTGTTACGTGTGTACTGTTTAATTTCATTTGAATGTTTAAATAACTCCACTATATTTCCTCTAGTAAGAGTAATCAGTAAAATTGATGTATTATCAAACAACATATATCATCGATAATATTTCTTGGTGATTACAACATATTAAACAACATATTTCAAATGTAAAAATTGTAAAATAAATTGGGAGGCATTCCAATTTAGAATTGGAGATTAGTTAAATCTTTTGTCTAATTCTTTATAAAACTAGGATAAATATCTACCAACTACTCATTGTTTTACACTTTATAAAAAATATACCAATTTTTTTTCTTTTGTAGCTATCCACATAAGGTTTTTATACCAATTTTTTTTTCTTTTGTAGCTATCCACATAAGGTTTACAAAATGTATCACCTTTTTACTTTTTCATTAACATAATTAAAGATTTAATAAAATATTAATTAAATGACCACTATACTGTTAAAATATTATTTAATCATAGCTAGTAGCTAAATGAAAAAAAAAAATTCTAATTTCACTACTAGAAAAATGGTTTTTATTGACTTTAGAATAGTGTCAGAAATTACTTTCACTGATACTTGTTATTTGTGTCAGTAATCTGAAAGTCAAAAAAATAGTGACACTTATAAGTGGTGTCAGTGATTACTATTACTACAGTATCACCGATATTATGACACCATAGTGTTTGTAGTTATTGATATTTTATTAGTGTCTATGATTACTGTTACCATGGTATCACTAGTTAATTTATTTTTAAAAAATAAAAAATTGAATTGGATCCTTGCCTATCGATTTATTGGTAAAATTAAAAGGCACCACAAAATAACAAAAAGAAATTGATTTATATCACAAAATCTTTCATTTCACATTTAAATATTATTAGTATATATTACAAATTCCAAAAATGCAATAACCAAAATATGAGATATCCTACTCTCATAACTAAATAATCCAAATTCAATACATAAAAATTTCTACCATCTAATCAAATGCCTACTATTTGTGGCAAAATTTAATAAATCTAGAAGCTAAATTGAGAAGGATGATTGTCTTTCACTCTTTGAATATGAGTAGTATAATTGCGTTATCACACCAACAGCTTCTCCATTCAATAGACTGTATGGGTTAGAATACAAGTGAAGTTGAGGAATAAACACTTCAAACACATTGATCAAATCTGCATATGAATACATGGAAAAGAAAAAAAAATTAGGTGCCAATATCCAGCCATTAGAGAAACAACAATTAAGAGAAATAAAATTATTTTGTTTGAAAGAAAAAATACTCATAAGCTATTTATAAATAAACTCAATTATTCTCTTTTGGTAAAGGTTATATATATAGCAAACTATGGTATACAAGAAGTTTTCAATGTAATATCTACTTTCAGCACAAGCATGTTACTCTATGTACATATACCAAATGATTTTTGTGCATAATTAAAAGGTATCACAAATACTCTATTATAAATAAATCACCATTCATTTCCTCAATTTATTCATTCTAAAAGCTTATTTAACAAGGCAAAAAATAAGTCCTCAAACTGCAGTTTCCTTAAATTGGGCATAAAATAACTATGAATCTCCATATTTATATTAGACATAATAAAGTTTGGACATAAAATATTTCAATAATTTGAGAGTTTGATCCAAAATTATTACTACTAAAAGAAATAATATTTGCAAACTTAGTTAAGCCTTTATAAAGTGAGTATGAGATTTATTATACTACTTAAATCTATTCATGTGAACCAATTAAAGAATATCACCCTAAATTGTAATTAAGTATTCATTAATTTTGCCTAATTATAAAACTTTGAGAAGATAAAAAAAAGTAGAATAAAAATATAATCACTATATATTTCCACTCACAAGTAATGTTGCTTTAACTTGATTGACATCATAACCCAAAATCACTTTAAACATTTTTCCTAAAGCTATAAAGGGAAAAAAACAAACTTTAAAATATAATTATTATATATTAAGACATGCATATATAACACAACCATTTACTAGAATATTCATGGAATAATCCATAGTTCTTAAAATTAATATGCTACATTAAGTATATATTTGATACAGTAAATTAATTTTCAAACTATTACTCATATGCTCATCATCCAAAATCATTTCTTGGAAGCCTTAAAAGTCTTAAACTAGGATGTCAAACTCAAACCAACACAAAACAAGAATGTCAAACTCAAATAAATCACAAACCATAGAAATCAATAATCGGGCTAATATTTAATTTAAATTAGTTCAATTAAAAAGAATAGCTAACAAGCTCCTAGATTTCTGGAACCACCCGGCTGGTCCTAAAACCATTCATTTTTGGGCTCCAACATTCAAATAGGGCATCAGCATAGCAAACATTGTAGACTTTTCAAACTACAGTATGAAAAACTGGAACCTTTTTATTGTCAATTTTGCAATGGCTAGGACGGGCTTGTATCAACTATCACGCAAAATCAAGCAAGATTACTTCTGCGAGAGCACCGAGATAGAGGCAGCTGCAGTACAAGAATGATGATGCAAATTTCCTAAAGCCTAAACTAGTATCATTTTTTCTTATTCTTTTTGCTATTGTCAAAAACTGAATGCATTTAAAAAATGTTATCTTCATTTGCTATTGGATTGGTTGGTGCGAGTTGTCTAACAGCGCCAAATTGATTGTAATTAAAATTAAAATGAATATAATCACCTTAAATAAAAAGAAAAAAGGAAAAGACTAACCTTTAAGAATAGTCCCATATATAATGAAAAAAGATTTATGCCTTTGGTACTTTCTTCTCCCATTGCAATTCACAGTGTTGATACATTTTTTTTTCCTAAAACTATTAAAAGTTAGTAGATTTATCACTAATAAGATTTAATAGGAAACATTGACAGCTTGAATTTAAGATTTTCTTTAGTTCAATTTGGAACGCTATGAAACTTACTAAACATAATTAGACATGTCAATGGACCACAAATAAAATTTCCAAGTCATTTGGACAACTCTACATTTGCTTCTCACATGATAAAACTATATAAGTTAAAATTGCATATGAAACTGTAAAAGTAGCAGTAGGTGTTTGAATATTTATTAAATTTAAAATACTAAATATATCATAATGATACTTTCCAGATTTTAAGTGGACATATAAGTCAACAACATATTAAAATTTGAGGCTACTCTGATATCATTGGGCTGGTGTTTGATATTATCAAAGATTAATGAATAGTTCTATAAAAAGAAGTTACTGCAGAGGTAGTAAAGTTTGAAAAATCATTAAAAATAAATTACAAGTTCAATCAAAATAAAATTTTCCAGATTCGAAGTATGCAAATAGAAGTGTAGTTTATCTGAATTTTAGCTTATTCTAACTCTGTTAGACTATACGTTTGTAATATCAAACATGGTACATCTGTAATTGCTAATAAAATTGGACAACAACCAACCATATTGAGAAATCCATTCAAAATCAAATATAAACCTAATTCATTCCAAAATTTCCAGAACTAAAATGTTCTCATTTAAACTTAGTTTAATCAAACGTTCAAATCAATTGAAAGTTATTTAGTCAAGTTTGGAAACAACCAAGCTCACAATAATAGTCTATCAATCCTCAAATTTTCAGCATAATTTCGTAAACTATTAATGAATCTTTCACCTCAAAATCAAGTGTCCAACAACTTGAATATCATCAATCCCCACGTTTAAAGTAAAATTAGACATAAAAGCAAACAATAACCTTACTTTTCACAATAACCAGCTAACTAATGAGCTTTGAACGATTGATATGGCGGTTTCATAATATGTTTTGGGTTGTTAGCTAGAAAGAGGGGAGAGAGAGAGAGAGAGTGATGGACTTATAGGTCGTGAGGGAGAGCTGAGTGAAACGACCCGCCCCGCACTCCCAGGGCGAATCTATCTAAACTCGTAAAATCAGATCGAAAGTATAATACTATCTAAAGATTCTACCGAAAATCCGGCAGAACCTCCCCCATAAATACAACATTCCCAAAATTACAATGTACAAAACAACACTCCCAAATAATATCTCAATAATCACCCAAACTTCAAATCCAACTTCTCCAGTCATTATCTCAAATATCGCACAAATCACTTCAATATAAACACAAATACAATGGTTATCCTCAATACCAAAAACATAACCGTAAATACAACGCATAAATCCCAAATATCAAAATATAAAATCTACGACTCCTAACATCATCACGTGGCCACAATTACAATCTAACTATCGATGCTGGGTCAACTGATGTACCTACAAATCTCCTGTGGGGGGAAAATAAAATATAATAAAACGTGGTGAGTATAAAACTCAGTGAGTGGATACTAGTGTCCGAAAAATAAATTTATTTAAACTAATTTCTCTTTCTCAAAATCAATTGCATTAAAACATCGTAAGAACTTATTTAAACATATTTAATTCAAAATCAGTCACTGAAATACTATTGTTTATAAATCTGCGTAAAATCGAAGGAATCATAATACTTATCATATCAAATACTGAATATCAAAAACTATCATCAAACAAGTACCCAGGGGAATGATCTCATCATATCCGGACCTCGACGGACAGGCAATGACGTACTATCTGGGTACCGCCACGCCCCGGAGCTACAACGGATAGATAGGGAAAATCTCATCTCATAACTGATACATCTCGATATCTGTGCATGCATAAGCCCCCAAAAGGCAAAAGCGCCCGAACACACGGCCCAAAGCCTCTATGTGTGCTCAGACGGGCCCCAAAGGCCTCTGTCTCATCTCATCTCATATCATCTGTACATCTATATTCATCTCATAATATCTGTTTCTCTGTATCTAGAGGGAAGGGTACTGTTTAACAATTTCTCAAATAACATTTAAAACAAATGTACGAAAACATATAATCTCATCTGAAATCTCATTCTCCTTTCTTCAACATTTATTCAAATCTCATACAAATCTGAAATCTGAAATCTCATACAAATGTATCAAATCCATTCAATTCCATATCAAGCATTTATTCAAAAACAATAATAAAATCATTATTCAAACTTTTTCTCAGCAAGAATAAAATCAACACATGTAAATAAATTCACTTTTCTAGAATCATTAAATCGAAGCATCAAATACTTATTTTTCAAAACATACTGCACTGTATCATAAAATTAACATATACTTATAAAAATAAGTTTTGTATATTCCACTCACAGTGACGATGACCAGACTCGGTATCAACGACGTCCGCGGGTTGATTCTCGTTCGCGGATCCTCCTAATCAAGAAAACGACATAATCATTCTCCGAACAACTAGTATAACATAATACTTCTCGAAACGAAATATAACAATAATAATTATTCCCGCATGTACATAATTACCAAAATACCCCTACATGCCAAAATTACCAAAATGCCCTCAACATCATTATTTAACCAACATATCCGTAAAAGCTTCAATTACCAAATTATTCTCAACTCGGATAACTGAAATAATCACAATGTCCGAAATTACGAAATTACCCTCGGAGCGTAAAATTACCGAAATGTCCTTAACAACTTAAATTACCGAATTATCCTTGAAATCACAATTACCTTACTGCCCTAACCTCAAATTACCAATTGACCCACTGATTTCACAAATTACAAAATCACCCCCAAAGTTTCATGAAATTACCGAAATGCCCCTGCCGGTCAACGGTGACCGAACTTCAGTCAACGGCGACGGGGAGCTTAGGTCTGATAGTTTCGGCCACGCTGAGTTCAATGGTGGCGGCGGTGACGTCTCACGTGCTCTACCGGCGGCGGATCGAGCTCCCCAAAACCGTGAGCTTCCAAGAGCAAATCGGCGGCAATCCGGCCGATTCAGGTGACGGGGTCGGTCGGAAAATGACGCTAGTGAGCTGAGGAACAAGATTCAAGTGGTGGCGTGCCAAAAATCCGGCGAAATCGACGGCGACGAAAACGGGTTTGGCCGCGAGTTTTCGGGCTTCAACCGGCGGCGTTCCAGGTGGTTTCCGGCGACGAGGATGGCAGGGATCCGTTGCTCGTCTCTCAAGCTTCAAAACGGTACCAAGCACGACCGGTGAGGTGGCCAGAAACGGGAGATCCGACCGGGTCAAAGTCGCGGGTCGCGGGTCGGGTTCTCGGGTCAACGGGTCAAAATCTCTCTCTCTCTCTCGTCTGTCTCTTTCTCTCTCTTTTTCCAAAATGCCAAATAGCTCCCCCCGACCAAAATATAAACCGGCTCTCTTTTTTTTTTTTTTTTTTTTTTACATAAGCTTAATACTGATTAAGCTTATACCGGACCCGAAACGAAAAATAAATCCGACCACCCGAACTCTTAATCGCGCTCAATTTATCTCGATTCGAAGCGGAAAAATTAAATCGCACACTTAATTAAGACAATTAAAGTGCATATGTTACAATCTTCCCCCCTTATGAAAATTTCGTCCTCGAAATTTACGTACCTGATAAAAAGAGGTAGGGGTACTGAGCTCGCATCAAGTCCTCACGTTCCCAAGTAGCCTCCTCCCTTGCATGATTCTTCCACAACACTTTGACTAGCGGAATAGTTTTTGAACGCAAAACTTGATGCTTCTGTTCTAGTATTTCCACGGGCTCTTCTTCATAAGTCAAATCTTCTTTCAGCTCAATTGGTTGTCTGGATAATACATGACTAGAATCATACACGTACTTCCGGAGCATTGAGACATGAAATACATCGTGGATTCTGGATAACTCAGGTGGTAAAGCTAATCGGTATGCCAACGGACCAATACGCTCTACAATCTCATATGGTCCAATGTAACGTGGACTTAGCTTACCACGCTTCCCAAATCGAAGTACTCCTTTCCAAGGAGATATCCGTAGGAAAACCTTATCACCTACTTCAAATTCAAGTTCTCGCCTACGCTTATCTGCATAGCTCTTTTGTCTGCTTTGGGCTGCTTTTAGTCTTTCCCGAATAAGTTGTATCTTCTCATTAGTATTCTGAACCAATTCGGGACCAAAAAGCTTCCGCTCTCCAACCTCATCCCAACATACGGGAGTTCTACATTTCCTGCCATACAAAGCCTCATAAGGTGCCATCTCGATGCTAGCTTGATAACTGTTATTATAAGCAAACTCCATCAAGGGTAAATAAATGTCCCAACTACCCTTAAACTCCAAAACACAAGCACGTAACATATCCTCCAAGGTTTGAATAGTACGCTCTGACTGACCATCAGTCTGTGGATGAAAAGCTGTACTAAAATTCAACTTGGTGCCCAAAGCCTTTTGCAAACTTGTCCAGAACTTCGAAGTAAATCGAGAATCTCTATCTGAAACAATAGATACCGGTGTTCCGTGAAGTCGGACTATCTCAGCCACAAAAATATTTCCTAACTTGTCCATCGAAAAGGTGGTCTTGAATGGTAAAAAGTGAGCAGATTTTGTAAGTCGATCAACAACTATCCAAACACTATCATGACCACTCTGAGTACGTGGAAGTCCCACTACAAAATCCATAGTGATGTGCTCCCATTTCCACTCAGGGATAGGAAGCGGCTGAGACAACCCTGCAGGCCTCTGATGTTCAGCTTTAATCTGTTGACAAACTAAACACCGAGATACAAATTCAGCTATCTCTCTCTTCATACCTTGCCACCAATAATGATCTCTCAAGGTACGGTACATCTTCGTACTGCCAGGATGCATTGCATAAGCTGAACAATGAGCTTCTTCCATAATCTCCTCTTTCAACTCCTTAACATCGGGTACACAAAGTCGATTACCCATAACTAAACCTCCATCATCTCGCACCGCAACATCAGTCCGTAAGCCTTTTTGCACATCCTCTTTCAACTTTACTAACTGCAAATCCTGATCTTGCATCTGATGAACCTTGTCAATCAAAGTCGGCCTAACTCGGAAGTTAGCTATCAAAGCTCCACGATTATCAGTATTCAACTCGACTCCCAAAGATCTTAACTCGATCAACAAAGGCACATATTTCACTCGCAAGTGAGCGATAGAGCGAGAAAACTTTCTACTCAATGCATCCGCTACCACATTCGCTTTACCTGGATGATAATCAATAGTGCAATCGTAGTCCTTAATCAATTCGATCCATCTCCTCTGTCTCAAATTCAACTCTTTCTGAGTAAACAAGTACTTCAAACTCTTATGATCAGTGAAAATCTGGCATGTTGCTCCGTATAAATAATGCCTCCATATCTTGAGTGCAAATACCACTGCTGCTAACTCTAAATCATGAGTCGGATAGTTTTGTTCATGCTTCTTAAGTTGTCTAGAAGCATAAGCCACTACTTTCCCATGTTGCATTAGCACACAACCCAATCCATGCCTGGATGCATCACTGAATACCACAAACCCTTCATTACCCGATGGAAGTGTAAGAACTGGTGCCGAAGTAAGTCGTGCCTTGAGTTCTTGAAAACTCTTTTCACAGTCATCATCCCACTGGAACTTAGCATTCTTTCTGGTCAACCGTGTCAGAGGAGTAGCAATCTTGGAGAATCCCTCCACAAATCTACGATAATAGCCAGCTAATCCAAGGAAACTTCGAACTTCGGTCACATTTGTAGGCCGTTCCCAATTTACAACCGCTTCGACCTTTTGAGGATCAACATATATTCCTTCAACTGATATCACATGGCCCAGAAATGCTACCTTATCCAACCAGAACTCACACTTGTTAAATTTGGCATACAACTGCTTTTGCCTCAAAGTCTGCAAAACAATCTGCAAGTGCTCCTCATGTTCCTCCTGACTTCGAGAATACACCAAAATGTCATCAATGAACACAATCACAAATCGATCCAGATAAGGGCGAAATACCCGATTCATAAGATCCATAAAAGCTGCTGGGGCATTAGTCAACCCAAATGGCATCACCAAGAACTCATAATGTCCATAACGAGTTCTAAATGCTGTTTTAGGAACATCGGCCTCTTTAATTCTAAGCTGATGATATCCCGAGCGTAAATCAATCTTTGAAAACACCTTGGCTCCCTGAAGTTGATCAAACAAGTCATCAATACGCGGAAACGGATATTTATTACGCACGGTAACTTTATTCAGCTGTCTGTAGTCAATGCAGAGTCTAAGCGTACCATCCTTCTTCTTAACAAACAAAACCGGAGCACCCCATGGAGACACACTAGGTCTAATAAACCCCTTATCCACCAATTCTTGCAGTTGGGTCTTAAGTTCCTTTAGTTCAGCTGGAGCCATCCTATATGGTGCTATAGATATAGGAGCCGTCTCAGGAACTATATCAATGGAGAACTCAATCTCCCTGCTAGGTGGCATCCCTGGAAGTTCATCTGGAAATACATCTGAAAATTCCTGAACTACTGGAATATCCTCCAATCTCAACTCCTGAGCCTCAGTATCTATTACGTATGCAAGATAAGCCGAACAATCCTTCCTTAGCAAGCGTCTCGCCTCAATAGCCGAAATGACACATGAGGGTAGAACTTTACGCTCACCACAAAATTTCACCCCAATTCCTCCTGGCTTATTAAACACAACTTTTTTTCTGAAACAATCCACAGTAGCATGATGAGATGTAAGCCAATCCATACCCAAAATGGCATCGAAATCTCGAATGTCTAAAATGATCAAATTCGCCTTAAATTCATGCTCACCCAATCGAATCATACAATCTTGATACACCCTCTCCGCAAGTAGTGACCCTCCGGTAGGTGTACTAACAACCAAACCATAATCTAGCAATTCAGGCTCCCTCTCTATATGCATAACAAATGCACGAGAAATAAAAGAATGTGTGGATCCAGGATCAATAAGAATATGAGCATCATGACCAAAGATAGATAATGTACCCATAATAACTTCTGGTGCAGTATGAGCCTCCTGCTGAGTCAAGGCAAAAACTCGAGCCTGAGTATGAGGTCGACCAGGTTGACCTCTCTGACTTGGAATAGCAGCCTGACTTCTAGATATAGAACCCCCTGTCTGTCTACCCCTTTGACTCTGAACTGGTCCAGCATGAGATTGATACTGTGGGGCTGTCCCTCGGGCAGAACTGTCACCCTGAGATAAAGTGGGACAAAACCTCTTAATATGACCAGGTTGTCCACATAAATAACACACCTTATCTTCCATACGGCATTGGCCCTGGTGGTTCCTACCACACGAAGGGCAAGCGGTCTGCTGCATACTCCTACGGTATCCTCCGCTATTCCTGTCATACTGCCCCTGAGTTCTAACATTACTTCCCACTGATGGCTGTGCCGAACTGTAACTGGTGGCCTGCCTCTGATCTCCTCTGTTACTAATACTCTTATTCCTTTGCGTACCAGCAGAGTAATTTGTATGTGAGCCTCTCTTCGGCAGTCTGCTACTCGAGCCACCCTCTGCCCAACTCTGGCTACGTTTCTGTTTCAGGGCCTGAACTCTCCGTCCCTCAGAAATACTATGCTCCACTCTCTTAGCTGCCTCAACTATCTTGGCAAACTCAGTGTATCGTGAGGCTGTCACAGTGGTGCGAATCTCAAATCGGAGGCCCTCCTCAAAACGCCTGCATCTCTCCCTCTCATCACCAACTGCTGAGGTGGCAAACCTAGAAAGCTCCAAAAACTTCTTCTCATACTCTTCTACCGTCATGGATCCTTGAACCAGCCGAAGAAATTCACTCCGCTTAATATCCTGATAGACAGTTGGAAAATAATGATCGTAGAACTCCTTACGGAAAATAGCCCAAGTGAGCGCAGCATGTCCCTGATATCTACGCTCTACTGTCTGCCACCAATGATAAGCTCTATCCTCAAGTAGGAAGGTGGCAAATGTAAGTCTATCTTCCTCTGAACATCTCATCACATCAAAAATACGCTCTAATTTGATAAACCACGATTCTGCCTCAGGTGGATCTCCAGAACCATTAAAAATCCTTGCCCCTAAACTTCGTACTCGCTCAATAGTATTTGCATGACCAACTTGCGAATAAGTCTGATTCTGTACCACAGTAGTCACAATCTGAGCTAATCTGTCAATCGATTGCTCAATGTTCGGAGCATTTCCTGGTGCCTGTTGCACAACCTCGTGCGTTGAAGACTCAACTATTCCCTCTTCTACGGGATCATTTTCCCCCGCAGGTACATCTCCTCCAGTCAACCCAGCTACTAGTCTACTACGGCCACGACCACGGGCACGTCCGTGGCCACGTCTATTGCTACGACGAATCATGATGGTGCCTACAAAATATCAACTCCGACTTAATAACAATAACACTTATTCTATTTACGAAAAGTCTACAGAATCTATAACCATGCTCTGATACCAACTGAAACGACCCGCCCCGCACTCCCAGGGCGAATCTATCTAAACTCGTAAAATCAGATCGAAAGTATAATACTATCTAAAGATTCTACCGAAAATCCGGCAGAACCTCCCCCATAAATACAACATTCCCAAAATTACAATGTACAAAACAACACTCCCAAATAATATCTCAATAATCACCCAAACTTCAAATCCAACTTCTCCAGTCATTATCTCAAATATCGCACAAATCACTTCAATATAAACACAAATACAATGGTTATCCTCAATACCAAAAACATAACCGTAAATACAACGCATAAATCCCAAATATCAAAATATAAAATCTACGACTCCTAACATCATCACGTGGCCACAATTACAATCTAACTATCGATGCTGGGTCAACTGATATACCTACAAATCTCCTGTGGGGGGAAAATAAAATATAATAAAACGTGGTGAGTATAAAACTCAGTGAGTGGATACTAGTGTCCGAAAAATAAATTTATTTAAACTAATTTCTCTTTCTCAAAATCAATTGCATTAAAACATCGTAAGAACTTATTTAAACATATTTAATTCAAAATCAGTCACTGAAATACTATTGTTTATAAATCTGCGTAAAATCGAAGGAATCATAATACTTATCATATCAAATACTGAATATCAAAAACTATCATCAAACAAGTACCCAGGGGAATGATCTCATCATATCCGGACCTCGACGGACAGGCAATGACGTACTATCTGGGTACCGCCACGCCCCGGAGCTACAACGGATAGATAGGGAAAATCTCATCTCATAACTGATACATCTCGATATCTGTGCATGCATAAGCCCCCAAAAGGCAAAAGCGCCCGAACACACGGCCCAAAGCCTCTATGTGTGCTCAGACGGGCCCCAAAGGCCTCTGTCTCATCTCATCTCATATCATCTGTACATCTATATTCATCTCATAATATCTGTTTCTCTGTATCTAGAGGGAAGGGTACTGTTTAACAATTTCTCAAATAACATTTAAAACAAATGTACGAAAACATATAATCTCATCTGAAATCTCATTCTCCTTTCTTCAACATTTATTCAAATCTCATACAAATCTGAAATCTGAAATCTCATACAAATGTATCAAATCCATTCAATTCCATATCAAGCATTTATTCAAAAACAATAATAAAATCATTATTCAAACTTTTTCTCAGCAAGAATAAAATCAACACATGTAAATAAATTCACTTTTCTAGAATCATTAAATCGAAGCATCAAATACTTATTTTTCAAAACATACTGCACTGTATCATAAAATTAACATATACTTATAAAAATAAGTTTTGTATATTCCACTCACAGTGACGATGACCAGACTCGGTATCAACGACGTCCGCGGGTTGATTCTCGTTCGCGGATCCTCCTAATCAAGAAAACGACATAATCATTCTCCGAACAACTAGTATAACATAATACTTCTCGAAACGAAATATAACAATAATAATTATTCCCGCATGTACATAATTACCAAAATACCCCTACATGCCAAAATTACCAAAATGCCCTCAACATCATTATTTAACCAACATATCCGTAAAAGCTTCAATTACCAAATTATTCTCAACTCGGATAACTGAAATAATCACAATGTCCGAAATTACGAAATTACCCTCGGAGCGTAAAATTACCGAAATGTCCTTAACAACTTAAATTACCGAATTATCCTTGAAATCACAATTACCTTACTGCCCTAACCTCAAATTACCAATTGACCCACTGATTTCACAAATTACAAAATCACCCCCAAAGTTTCATGAAATTACCGAAATGCCCCTGCCGGTCAACGGTGACCGGACTTCAGTCAACGGCGACGGGGAGCTTAGGTCTGATAGTTTCGGCCACGCTGAGTTCAATGGTGGCGGCGGTGACGTCTCACGTGCTCTACCGGCGGCGGATCGAGCTCCCTAAAACCGTGAGCTTCCAAGAGCAAATCGGCGGCAATCCGGCCGATTCAGGTGACGGGGTCGGTCGGAAAATGACGCTAGTGAGCTGAGGAACAAGATTCAAATGGTGGCGTGCCAAAAATCCGGCGAAATCGACGGCGACGAAAACGGGTTTGGCCGCGAGTTTTCGGGCTTCAACCGGCGGCGTTCCAGGTGGTTTCCGGCGACGAGGATGGCAGGGATCCGTTGCTCGTTTCTCAAGCTTCAAAACGGTACCAAGCACGACCGGTGAGGTGGCCGGAAACGGGAGATCCGACCGGGTCAAAGTCGCGGGTCGCGGGTCGGGTTCTCGGGTCAACGGGTCAAAATCTCTCTCTCTCTCTCGTCTGTCTCTTTCTCTCTCTTTTTCCAAAATGCCAAATAGCTCCCCCCGACCAAAATATAAACCGGCTCTCTTTTTTTTTTTTTTTTTTTTTTTTTACATAAGCTTAATACTGATTAAGCTTATACCGGACCCGAAACGAAAAATAAATCCAACCACCCGAACTCTTAATCGCGCTCAATTTATCTCGATTCGAAGCGGAAAAATTAAATCGCACACTTAATTAAGACAATTAAAGTGCATATGTTACACTGAGATTTTTACTTAAGAAAATTTTAGGTTTTGGGTTTTCATACACACCATTAAACGAAATATATAATATATACTAAACCCATAATTGTCGATTGCCGTTAATCTTTTAATTAACAAATTGCATTCAACCTAAATCCATAATCACCGATTGTAATCATTCTTTCACTTAATAAACTGAATACCACCTATGATAAAGTTGTGTTTTATTTATTTTATTAAACAATAAATTAGATTATAAGCAAAAAAAACCCTAGATGGCTAGGTTTCCAAACAAGTGCAAGCTCTCATTTGCACTCAATAAACATCAATCAATTAACAAATAAATACTTAAACAATTAGAATAGAGAATGAGACAAAGAGTTACCACAACACTGATTCGAACTTTCAAACCTTAGCTTTGCCCAAATTCTTCACAGCACTTTCTAGGTTCTTTTCAAGGATATTTTAGCTTGAGGACGGCGGCTTTCAAGGTGTTGACAGAGGAAGCTTTCAAGGTAGATCATTGTTAGAGAGAGAAAGAGAGCGAGAGAGAGGGAATGAGAGAGAAGGAAGAAAGCTTCGGCAGCCGTGAGATAGATTTTTGACTTAAGAAAAATTTTAGATTTTAGGTTTCACACAGACCATACATGAAACATTTTTATGTTTTAGGTTTTAAGTTTTAATATTTATTTATTAATTAATTTATAAGTTCAAAAATGCAATTTTTGCCCGAGTGGTATAGCGGTTAAAGTCAAAAGGTTATGGCTTAGGGGTCTTCGGTTCGATTATTATTAGATACAAAATTAAAATTTTATTTTTTAACTACTAATACTTTAGTGTCACGAATCTGTGATATTTAATTTACTGACACCATAGTATTAACAATTTCTGATACATATCTATTAAACACGAAAAATGTCCCAAATACATGTAATTACTGATACTTTATAATAAAGAGTCAGAAGACAAGTGTCACAAAAGACCATTTGTCTAGTAGTGTTTGTAGTTGTTGGAACCAATAGCAGCTATAAAATTAGTCAGAAAAATTCACCAAACCTACTAATTTAACAATATAAATCACCAATATAACCACCCTAACTAATTTGTAGTTCATTCACAACATAAATCCAGAACCTTTGCTCATATAATCCATCCTGAATAATCTTTGACAACAATAACAAGTCTTTGAAAGCAATAAATTACCAATAAAAAGAATCATAATTATTGAAAATACATTTAAAAGAAACATAAAAGTAGTTATAGAAAATTTTAAATATTATACCTTGTTGCCATCAATCAAAAAATAACAATGTAAAACTAGTTATGATGAACATAGAGTTTACAGTTTGTTTCCATCAATTCAAAATAAAACATATTCTAAAAGTATCTAAAACAACAACTAATAAATAATCAATTTACGTTCAGGGATAAAATAGTATTTTATCAATATCCTGTTAAATCATCTAATGCTATTAATGGAAAAGTAGAAAAATTATAAAAAATTAGAAAGAAAAAATTTTGGTGTATTTTTAATGAAATGTAGAATATTAGGTGGTTAATGAATATTTACCCATAAAACTACATTTAATAAATTCTTCAACCAACGTACTACATTAATTTCATCTTCAGCTCTTCTGGTAAGCACTCGTTAACTAATGATTTTAGGTACACCATAAAAGGAAAATAGATGATATTGTGAAATTATTTGTAATTTGTTACATTTCTCATACGCAGACAACATATATAGTATGTTCAAAATGATACTACTAAGTGTATTTGGAAAAATAAATTACTAAGTGACGGCACAATATCTATTTCTCCTCTTTCAGAAGTGTTGTAATCTTACAAGCAATAATCAGGACGGAACACCCGTTGGAAGCATCAAAATACTTGTACATATTAAAGCAGCGACCTTCAAAAAAATTTAACATTTGGCATTGGAAGGGAAAAATGCATCAAACAAGGACTGCATTGATTGTGTTGAGTTCTCCAGAATCAGAGCAACTGTCAGTAAAGGTCCGTCAACTTGCACAAGTTATCAGTTGTTTTGTACATTTTGACGCAGTTACTAGTTTGAGTTGTCCATGGGAGTACTAGTATATATGCATCCATTAAACATTAGATAATGGAACAAATGATATAACTAACAGGGCATTAAAATTTAAATGTATTGTCCAACAAACAAAGACAGCATAATGCAATTTCACGGACGTACATACACACAGACAGACTCATGCATCCTCATATTTGTGAGCATAGGTGAGCCAAAAAGATGCTAGGACTTAGAACAAGTGGCACTTAAATGTACCTTTCTGATGAAAATCAAAACTACTATTGTTAACCCCCCTTAGTACAACCAACCGGTGCATTCTAAAGAATCGTAAAAGCAACTCTTCTTCTTAATATTGCCAGACGAATCATAAACTTGATGTATCACGTAACTGTAATGATAAGTCAAATCTTGCAAAGAAGAAATGTTCTCAGTAGCAAAGAGCATTTTGTGAGGCATTCTCTTGTCCTCATGATCATAAAGGACGTTTTTGTTAACATATATGTTTTCATAATATTGATTTTGATGATAACAAACAAGATTAAGAATGATTAATCTTTTAAGCTCAAATTATTTTCTTTTTAAATAAATGATTATTTTCACATTATAAAGGTTTTATATTTAATGGAAAAATGATTTTATGAAATTAGGTTGTTTTTCAAGTTATGATTTAAATTGAAAGAAGTTTGAAAACTTTGAAATCAACATGTATTGCTTCAAATTTTGGAGAAGGACTTAATTGAAAAGTATCATAGCATTTTGGACTATATCATAATTTCAGAAATTTTTGAGATTAACAAAGCATTATTTCAAAATTCTAAAATTGGACCTATTTGTAAACTTTCATAACGTTTTGGGTCATAATATTGTTTTATAAAATTTTAGGGTCAAACTATAAATTTAGAAAATAATTTCAGTGTAGAACTGTACTAAACGGCTAACCGTTTATTTAAAACGGTTAACCGATAATTTCCAGAAAGCATGTTCTACCAAGTTTTGTTAAAATGATGATTCTAGAATGTAACAATGAACCGTTTAGTAAGAACCGTTAAACCAAATTTGTTTTGCAGGTTACTGGAAACAAACGGTGAACCGTTTATCACAAACAGTTAACCGATAACATCTAGATAGTCATTTCATGCAAATCCTTAACCATTTACTATAAACAGATAACAGGTGTTCATCTTGCAGTCTCTGGAAGTTAACGGTAAAAGGGTAAGCCTAAACAGTGAAAGGATAACTTGAAATTTGGCCCAACGGTAACTTTTGACCAGCGAAACAGTTAACCGTTAATAGTTAACCTTGAACTGTTTTCGGGCTAACAAGTGCATAACGGCTAGTTTTTGAGCTCAATCTATAAGAACTCAAATCCAACTCATTTTCAAGCTCTCCAACAAGTAAAAAGAAAAAGCACACAAGATATCTTGAGCCTTCAGCTTGCAAAACACAAAACATTGAATCATTTCTTGTTCTTCATTTTTGAATATCTACTCATTGAGTGAGTTTTATTTCAACTCTCATTTATTCATCTCAATTGTAAGAGTTTGAGTGTGTGAGAACCTTGAGTGAAGAGATTGGGAGATAATCTCTTTGTTGTAAAGGTTCATTGACACCTTGAAGTCAATTGTAATCGGTTGAAGCCTTGGAAAGGCTTGGATAGTGAAATCCTCAAGCCTGGTGTGCTTGGAGGCGTGGACGTAGGCGGGGATTGCCGAACCACGTAAAAATCCTTGAGTTTGCTTTCTTTTCCCTTGCTCATTTATATTGTGCTTTAATTGAATTTATTATTTTCGAATTTATTAAAGCATTAGATTGGATTGTTGTGTGGTTTGCTTAGCTTAATTTTTAAAATCCCAATTCACCCCCCCTGGGTTGCATAACTATAATTTCATTTGGTATCAGAGCGAGGTGCTCTTGTGTAGACTTAACCGTTTAGAGTTAAAGATCCATGGCAACCCATAGTGACTCAACCTTTAGGGAAGGACAATCCACAATTAGACCACCGTTCTTTGAAGGTAATGACTACCCATATTGGAAAACTAGGATGAGAATTTATTTACAAGCTTTAAATTATGAAATTTGGGAAATTGTTTGTGATGGACCATTTATGCCTTTGACTAAAAATGAAGTCGGGGAAGATATTCCAAAACCTTCACGGGAATTGAATGAATTGGAAAAGAGAAAAGCTTCTCTTAATTATAAGGCTATAAATGCCTTGTTTTGTGCACTTGATAAGAAATGGTTTCATAGAGTGTCTAGCTGTGAAAGTGCTAAATAGAAAAGTAATTGGACTGAATTATAATAATTCTCATTCAAGTTGTTGGACTAAATAGAAAACAAATATATAATACAATTTTTACAACAAGAATAACAAAAAGTATCAGAAAAGAAGGATGACTAAAAAAAGAGTTCTATTATAAAAGAAGATTAAAGTCCTATTCTAAAGAAAGACTCAACCAACTTAAAGCAGCAATTGAAACTGCAAATGACATGTATGTTCTTTATGCCCCCTCAAGATAGGCCACAATTAAAAAGGCCAATCTTGTTTTAAAGTTGTAGGAACTGAGAATGTGGCAAATGTTTGGTGAGGAGATCAGTAAGTTGGTTGGCAGAAGAAACATGAGCCACACAAAGTAAACCAGATTGAACCTATTCACAGATAAAATGGTAATCCACTACTACATGTTTCATTCGAGAGTGAAAAACAGGATTGGAGCTTAACTGAGTAGCACCAATGTTATCATAATAGACAACTGGAAAATATTGCAAAGTCACACCAAGTTTAGCAAGCAGTGAACATACCCATCGAAGTTCAGCAGCAGCAGCAGCAACTGAATGATATTCTGCTTCTGTAGAAGAACGAGCAATAATTTGTTGCTTCTTAAAACTCCAAGAAATAAGATTCCGCCCAAGATAGCCAAGGTAGGCACTATTGTCGGCCCAGTCAGCATCCGAGAACGCATGAAGAGCATCAGACAAACCTGTGAAGAGATAAAGAAAACTCACGATGGAGAAGAAGACCTTTATCCAATATGCCACATAAATACCGTAGAATTCATTTAACAAGTACCCAATGCTCATCAGTAAATTGATGCATAAATTGAGCCATCTTATTGACAACAAAAAAGATATCAAGACAAGTGAGAGAGAGGTATTGCAAGCTCCCAACTACAGTACAAAATTGAAAAGGATCTAAAAGAGGAGTGCCCGAGGTGATGATGAGTAAGGAAGAATTTGTTGGCAATGGGGTAAGTATAGGTGTAGCATCTACCATATGAGTTTTTTTAAGCAAGTCTTGGATATATCTTCTTTGAGAGAGCAATATGCCTCGCCAATGTGGAACAACCTCAAAGCCAAAAAAATAACAAAGAGAGCCAAGATCTTTCAGGGAGAAGCGTTGAGCAAGGCAGCCAACAAATTAAGAAACAAGGTCATCATTATTACCAGTAACAATGATATCATCAACGTTCACCAGTAAAAACAAAATATGTCTGCCAGTGTTGAGAACAAAAAGAGTAGTATCAGAGTGAGAATTCGTGAAACCTGAATGCACAAGCAATTGGCGTAGTTCATGATACCAAGCCCGTGGAGTCTGTTTGAGAACATAGATAGCCTTATGAAGTTTACAGACATATGTTGGACCATCAAAATCGACAAATCCAGGTGGTTGAGCCATATAAACATGTTCTGAAAGCAAACCTTGAAGAAAGGCATTGTTGATGTCAAGTTGGCGAAGAGACCAACCATTGCTTGCTACAATACTAAGTATAAGTCTCACTGTGGTGGGTTTAACAATCGAGCTAAAAGTCTCACAGTAATCCACACCAGGTCGTTGATGAAATACTTTGGCCATAAGGTGAGCTTTAAATCGGTCAAGAGAGCCATCATAGTGTCTTTTAATGCGAAAGATCCATTTACAACCAACACGATTAGTGATACCATAAGGAGGAACTAGCTCCCATGTCCCATTACTAACAAGAGCATCATATTCTTTAGACATAGCTCGGTGCCAGTTATGATCTTTAAGGGCATGAGTCATGGAAGTAGGTTCAAGATTATGTGGGGGTGATTAGTGAGTGTGAAGGTTGAGTTTTTGAATTGGTTTACGAATATTATTCTTGGCCCGAGTAGTCATGTGATGATGGGTGGTATTTTGTGTTTCAATGGGTTGATGGGTAGGATTTGGTGATTGTTGGATGGGTGGTGGGTGTTGCTCTGTTTCTATTTGATGTGTTGGTATCTCAGAGGAAAGTGAAATGTCTTCAACAACAGGCAGTTCTTGTAGGGGCTCTTCAGGTAGAGTAATAGAAGGCAGCTGAATTGGAGAAGGTAATGAGACAAGAAGCACTGGGGGAAGCCAAGTATCTATGGTGGTGGAGGTGGGGCGAGGTAGATGATCATGAAGAGAGGTCTGTGGAAAAACTGACTCGACAAACTTAACATGACGAGAAACAAATATTTTGGAAGTAGATGGTTCAAAACACAAGTAGGCACTTTGAGATAATGAGTATCCAATAAAAATAGAAGGTTTAGACCTTTGATCAAGTTTGTGAGATGTATATGGACGAAGCCAAGGATAACATAAACATTCGAAAATCTTTAGTTTAGTATAATTTTGTATTTTGTGGAAAATTAATTCATAAGGAGATGATAGATTGAGCGTTGTGGTTGGCATCCTATTAATTAAATAAACAGCAGTAGTAAAGGCATGAGACCAAAAAGTAACTAAAAGGGGAGCATGAGAGAGTAAAGTGAGACCGGTTTCAACAATATGGCGATGTCGTCTTTCTGAATAGCCATTATGTTCAGGTGTATGAGGTGGAATGGTTAAGTGAGATATGCCATTAAAAGAGAGGTAATCTTTGAGGCCCATATATTTTCCCCCATTATCTAAATACAGGGTGATTATTTTGAGTTAAAAATAATTTTCCACAATGGCTTTGTAACGCTTAAAAATTTCATGAACTTCAGATTTTCGCTTGAGTGGGTAAAACCATATGTATTCGGTAAAGTGATCAACGAAAATGACGTAGTATTTGAAACCATCTTGTGATAAAATAGGTGAAGTCCATACATCAGAGAAAACAATTTCAAAAGGTTGCGTAGATGTAAGAGATGAAGTAGAAAAAGACAGCTTATGACTTTTATTGCAAAGACATGCATTACATGAGAATTCTTTTAACATAGGAGAAGAAAAATCTAAGTGATAACTACAAAGAATGTGTTTCAAAATGGGAGAAGCAGGATGACCTAATCGATGATGCCAATTTGAAGAAATGGTTTTGACATTGGAGAATGTGAGAATTGGAGAAGACATAGAGTTATTAGCCAGCCATTCATATGCTTCATCCTTAGTGCTGCCTTTCAGAAGAATTACCCTTGTGCGAAAGTCCTTCACATGAAAAAAACATAGATAAAATTCAATTGATGCATTATTAGTATAACAAAACTGAGCTATAGAAATTAAATTCTTTTTTATAGTTGGTATACAAAGGACGTCATTCAGAGTAAAAGTAGTGATGGAAGTTGGAAGAGAGATAGAACCAATGTGGGTGATGGAAAGACCAGTGGCATCGCCAATCATAACATCGTTAGAGCCAGTATAAAGTGCATGAAGGGATAAGTTGCTCAAGTCTGTTGTGATATGGTGTGACGCTCCACTATTAAGTAACCAAGTCGAATTGTTCAAGGCATTGTTAGCAGTATAATGTGCCTGTGGCTGCCAGGGTATTGCCAAAATGTTTGGTAGTGAAGATCTTATGTTGGATTGCTGAATTGGTACAAGTTGAAATAATGGACATTGCTTGGCTGAGTGCCCTTGGATGCCACATCTGACAAAAGCCTAGATATGAACGAGATGGAGGACGGTTGTTGTGTGGTGGAGTACCTGAGTGGGTAGGCATGAGTGGTCAGCCAAGATTGGTAGGCGACAGGTGCCAGCCCGTGTTACCAGTAGGATGTTGAGATTATGGTCGCCAATTGGAGTTGAACTTTTATGGGCTCCAAATGGTATTTGTTCAGTTGTTTAGATTGGCAGTGATAGGAAGATGTACATCAGTCTTTTTGTTTGGTTGAAGGGATGCTTCAGGAGATAAAAGTTTCTCATGAAGCTCATCGAAGGTAATAGATGTGTCATGAGCTTGAACAATATGAATAAGTTCTTTGTAGTCATCTTCCAGTCCATCTAAAATCCTTTCTGTAAGATCTTCCTCATCCATTGGTGATCCCAGTGTGGCAAGTTCATCTGCACAGGCTTTAATAGAGTGAAGAAAATCTGTGATATTCATGGTACCTTTGGTGTGATTTTTTAGACGGTTTTTGACTTACTTAATGCGGCCTCGAGAGGGTTTAGCATATGTATTGGAAAGAATAGTCCATGCTTCACAAGATGTGGTGGCTCTGGTAATGAAAGAGATAATTGTAGGAGATAGAGAATGGATGAGGGCATTAAGGATTAGTTGATCTTGTCGAACCTAGACATTGTAAACTGGATTTGGTACTGTAGAGTTGTTTGCAGTGAGTGTTTTTGGCGAACAAGGTTTTGAGCCATTAATGTATCCAAGGAGATCATAGCCGATGAAGAGAGTTTCAAATTGACTTCCATGAGAGGTAGTTGGTGGAGGTGACTTTGAGAGGAGCCTATGCAAAAATATTGATTGTAATGAGATAAAAGTTGTGGGGTTGAGAGCAGTGGAGTGTACTAGAGTGGTTGGAATTTCGTCTGTACTGGCCATAGTCATTGTTTGAGGAAGAAAGGGGAAAAAAAAGCTAAAGGGGAAGAGGAATGCACTGCTCTGATACCATCAAATAAATAGAAAATTAGTTGGACTGAATCATAATAATTCTCATTCAAGTTGTTGGACTAAATAGAAAACAAATATATAATACAATTTTTACAACAAAATAACAAAACGTATCGGAAAAGAAGAATGACTCAAAAAAGAGTTCATTATAAAAGAAGATTAAAGTCCTATTCTAAAGGAAGACTCAACCAACTTAAAGCAGCAATTGAAACTGCAAATGACACGTATGTTCTTTAACTCATAGACAAGGGGCTTTGCCTGAACAATGGCCCTATTGTGGTTGTAAGGAATCTCCCCTTCAATTTTAGCCACACAAGCACATTTGTCCAACTTTGAACATCCATTACTGCAATCACAACCCTTTGAAGGAGCAAGACGGCACCAGTCAGGATATATAATATTGGTTATGTATTAAAATGGTGGAGGCATTTCATCATCTACTGTGTTCACAGCACAAATGGGAATCAACTCCTTTCCTTGTAAGATATTATCAACACATAGACCCTCATGTACTTTAGATTTTTTTGCACTTCTTCACTGCTTTCCAAGAAAGCTCCGGCTAACCCGAAATTCGGGCCAACTTAAACTTGTAAACCAGCTTACCATGTGAACCCACATCCTGCCAATATCTCTCTACCAAATGCAGACCATCATAAATGTACGTCCTATATTCAAAAGTCTTTGTATCACCACGGATCACTCTTACAAGATTCTGTTCATGTATGTTGTTCACTAGACCTATATTCCCTCATTCAAGCTTCAGATCTTCAGGTTCCTTGCTTCCGTTCATCACATTCCCTCCCTAACCAGTGTAAATCAAAACATCTGAGTTGTCCAACTTATCATCGTAACCCTTAGATGCTACAATACTTATAGCAAGAATTTTTCCCTCGTGCTTGACATAATCTATACCACCCTGAATTTGGAGATAAGACCAATCATATTGAGCTCCACCCGGTATCAAAACTCATCGCCTACTTCAACTCCTGGAACCAATCTAATGACTTTTTTTGTCGACAGAGATGTATTTATTTTTGTCCTTGAGAATCCTTGCTACTAGCTAATCAACCCTCTTATGAGAATTTTTTTGTCGGGTTTTGCTTTTTCTTCATGCAACAGCTTCCTACAAACGGCTTGAAACAGATGCAATGTCTCCCTTACCTTGTTCCCTGCACCAATAACATCATTTTAAGGACCTTTACCACTTGAACTCCTGCGATGAAGAGGGAGGGTCACATCAAAAAGATTCGATCTTTGACCCAGATGAAAGTTTTCTTGTCATCTATCATACCCAAGAGAATCTTTCTTATCCCTCATCACCAATGCACTCTTATTTTCATAGGCATTTCTTCTTGGATATGAATTCCTCTTACAGTATGATCCTTCAGAGCTTTTTGCTTCTTTCTTTCCATTTGACTTGTACCACTAACATAGTTTGCAAACCCCTTTCTCCCGCCTCCATGGACAGTTCAGTGATTAATGTATCGTTCCTTGAGTTGACCAGTCAAGAATTTTGACATTTTGTGAGCTTGGAAAAAAATTCTTCTCTAGATGATACTCGAGATTACCAACATCAAGAATATCAATATTCTTGACTTATAATAATATCCTAATATATGTTTCTCTAATAAGTAGGTTCTCAAATAATAGCCAAAGAGAGGAAAAAATAAAAATCAAGACTAGTAAGATTATAAAGGGCGATGGCAGGAACTTACCCTTAAAATTTAAGAGAAAACAGAGTTAAAATTACCTTCTGATGACTCAATCAAAGATTAAAAATCTCAACTCCATTGTCTCTCATTTCTCATTCGTCTTTTTCTTCTAACAAAAGATTGCTGCCTCCACTTATTCTTCTTTGTATAGGCAAATTTCATGGCAAATTTCTTTTGCCCCTTCAAGTTTTCTTTAATTAATTAATTACCCAAACCTATTAAACTTTGGGCTTAGGCCACTCAAATGAGATGACCCAACACAATATGCAGAATACTCAATTTTCCATGAAGGAAAATTCAAGTGGGGAAAGGAGAAAAAAGAGAGCAAATTAATTTATCGATCGATTAGATGACAATCTATAGAAAATAAAAGGAAATATAATGGGACAAGTTTGATAGATTCTATTAATTTTTTAAAAAAAATATTATCAAGAACACATTAAATCAAAAATTATTTTTATTTGGTGGGACTTTGTCGCTTCAGAAATTAATTTTTATTAGCTAATAGCTTAATTATCCATTAAAGAGAAATATTGTATCATGGGCAATCTTTCTTTATTTTCTTTTTGGTTTGAGCATTATGTATTGTATTGAAATGAGAAGGGTGAAACTGCATCCATGCTAAAAATTATCATACCATGTGGATAAAAATCTCATTTGTTTCCAATATAACAATGTGGTGTTTTCTTTTACTATTCTTTGTTAAAATTCTAGCACTGATTTCGTGATCCAATCCAATTACATTTGTCTAAACTCAAGTTCAAAGTCCAATTCATGAAAGATAAGAGAACCACGTAGAGAATGGTAAATATTTCTAATTTAAAAATATCTAATGGAGGTAAAAATATCTAAGTCTAGACAATTCTTAAATATTTAGAGATATTTGTAAGCATGGTTGTCATATTTTGTAATTTAATATTTGTGTGGTTTGTATTAGTTCTAGGTTATTACAAATACCCTAAGCTATTTATTATAGGCAACAAGTGAAGAGTGAAAAATTAGAAGAGAAAATAACAGTAAGCCGTGAGCACTTGTAAAATACAATATAGTTCTTTGGTTTAGCAAAATTCTTTTGTTGCTAAATATTTTTAGTTTTGACCAATTTAGTCCTCTCTAGTTTTCAACAATTGGTATCAAAGCCAGGTTGGTTGGAAATATTATAGCAGTGCTGCCAAAAGTTCACTATAGTCAAGGACTGTGTGGAAAATGTACAGCGAGGATGATCAAGAATCGTTTGATGGAGCTTCGTTGAATTGTGAGGATTTTGAAACTCTGCAAGTTCATTGGTTAAAGTCGAGTTTACTTGGCATTGTCAAAGTCTTACAAACACGATGGATGATCTTTAAGTGGTTGGAGGAGTCAAAAAGCTCAACAATAAAAATTTTAATATATGGGCAACAATGATAGAGTCCTACTTATAAAGTCAAGACATCCGGGAAGTTGTTTGTGGTAACGATGTGAAACCACCAATAGAGGATGCCACTTCAAAGAAGTGGAACATTAAAGTTGGGAAGTCCATGTTTGCCATCAAGAGTATGATTAAAAAAGAGATGTTACAATACACAAAAGGGAAAAAAGGCTTAAGGAAGCTTGGGATACTCTTGCAACAATTTTTTTCAATGAAGAATAACACACAACTACAACTTTTGGACAATGAGCTACAGTCAATTTCACAACAAAGCAACTTCAGTAAGGCAAAGTCCTTATACCGTAAAATTTTTGGGTTAGATCGTACTGCTGCAATTTCTGAATCCAGAATCCAAAGAATTATTATCCATAGTTCAAGACCCGAGTTTTAGAACTTTGATATAGTTATCTAAGGTTGGCAACTCAACCAACCATTGAGGAATTTGAAAACTTGCTTGCTGATTAAGAAGCAATTGATAAGCAAATGAGTGGAGCCTTAGTATAGAATGACGAGGAAATGCTCTTCACCAATAAGAAGAGACATAGATTTAGATGACACAATGGTGGGGATTTAAAGGATTTGTTGATAAGTTAAAAGGTCATCAATAATAAGGTAGTTCACAGATAGGGGGAGGAAAAAAGAATCACAGCAATGGTGGCCAATACAAGCTAAAAAGAAATTTTGAATAGAATTGCTACAACTGTGAAAAAAAGACCACACGGCGAAAGATTACTAGTTTAAGTAAAAGTCTGAGAAGAGTAATGCTGCTACATCAAATCAAAAGAAGGATAATGATGCCATTAAGGAAGAAGAGCTTGTCTTTGCAGCATAATACAAGCAAAGAATGTACCGGGGAGGTTTTAAGCCGAAGCTATGAAGATGGCAACTCATGTGATCAATAAACTTCTTCAACTAGAACTAAGGTTCATATCACCTTATAAGAAGCTATGGAATGTGAAACCTATAGTCAGCCACTTTTGTTTATTCAATTGTGTGTACTATGTGTTCCTCCAAGCTATTTATGAAGCAAATTTGACAAGAAAGTGATTTATTATATCTTTGTCAGATATGAGAGCCAGAGAAAAGGATGGAGGTGTTGTAATCCTACCATGGGATAGTGGTAGGGATAGTGGTACAGAACACAAAACATGGTGTTTAACAAAGCATCTTTATAATGGTATTAAAAAAAAGAACTGTCAGATTTAAAAGAATTAAAGATCAAATGAAGGAGAATTATCAAAATTGGCTCGAGCCAAGAAGAATATAAAGATTCTAATGATCTAATAAATGATTATATTGAGCATGATGGGGTGCCAAATCCTTAGAAGACAAGTGTTCACCAAAGCCCTATTGAAGACGAAGAACCAATTGCACCAAAACCAATAACTCTTACATCTCAACTTAAAATATCTAAAAGAGTTAGAAAGCCAAATCTCAGGTACGCTAATGCCATGGTTACAAAAGTTAGGAAAAATAAAAGAACCTGAGACATTTAGAGAAGTAGCACAAAATTCTAATTAGATGAAGATGATGGATAATCGCTCCCACATTAAAGGAGAATTAGACTTTGGATCTGGTTCCAAAATTAAAAGGTGCAAAACTAATATCTTGCAAATGGGTATACAAGATTAAGAACCACCCACATAGTTCAGTTGAAAGGTACAAGGCTCAGTTAGTAACCTCAGGATTCTTACAACAATATGGCTAGACCATGATGAAACATTTAGTCTGGTGGTAAAGCTCACAACAATAAGATTTTTTCTTGCACTCACAGTTAATAAGGAATGGGCATTGTGGCAAATTGATGAAAAAATGCCTTCCTACAAGGAGAATTAGATTGAGAAATCTACATGAACCAACAAAGAGGATTTTAGAATAAAGCACATTTGGAGTATGTATTAAAGCTAAGAAAGTCACTTTATGGTTTAAATCAAGCATCAAGAGCATGGTATGGTAAGATTGTTGAATCTCAGAGTGATTATTTAATGGTATATACATACTCTAACTTGTTCGTCAAAGCTAATGAAAAAAGGTTAGCAATTGTACTGTTGTATGTGGATGATTTGATTTTTACTAGTGATGATAAAGAAGAGATTCGGTGAATAAGAAAGGTTAAAGTTGCAACCTAACTGACTATTGTGAGGCTGACTATGCTGGAGATCATGATACAAAAAGATCAACTACTAGGCATGCTTTTAGAATTAGATCTAGAGTAGATTCTGGGTGTAGTAAGAGACAACCAAACTGTATTGCTATAAATTACAATAGTAAAGTATAGAGCAGTAGCAATGGTGGCCTAAAAAAGTACTTGGTTGTTGCAGTTAATGAAGGATCTACACAAACAATAGATTTATTGCGATAATCAATCGGTAATCAGCTTGGCGAAAAATTTAGTTTTTCATGCAATAACTTAACATGTGGAGGTGCACTATCATTTCATCAAGGAAAAGGTCTTGCAAGATGAAATTGAAAATTTAGTTTTTCAAGACAGACGACCCTAAATGTTGTGATATTTCTTTTGTAAAATATCAATAAAGTCCTTTAGTTTAGCAAAATTATTTTATTGTCTAAATATTTTTAGTCTTGAGCACTTGAGTCCTCCTTAGTTTTCAACAATTATAACACCAAAAATATAATGAGTTATTAAAAACTTTATTTAGGACTCAACATGAAGAAAATAATTTTGAAAATGGGCCTCATTTGAAATAAAAAGTAGAGAACTTTGACATCATTGCCTGGGCAATATTTTTTTCAAAACACTTCTCTACCTATTTCTTTGTTTTCTATTTCTTTCAAGATACAAAATGACTCAAATAACCAACAAGATCTATTTCATACATGTAAGAGGAGAATCCTTTTAGATATGTTTCTAATATTAGCCTCTAATTTTGCAGTTAAAGATGCAGTTATTTGGAACAATTTTAATGCAGAGCTTGAAATCTTTCAAACTATGATTGCATGTATTTGTCAAACACTTAATAAATGCCCTCAATATGCAAAATATTCAAACGTGGAAATGCCATGAAGGAAAATTTAAATGAATTGGCAGTAATGGGAAAGGGGGAAAAAAGAGGCAATTAAATAGACCAATGAAGTAGTGAAGAAATGAATATTGGATCCCTAATTCAACGTTAGACTTATGTGTGAATAATTATATGTTGCAAGTTATTGTTTAAGGTTAAGTCTAATTAAAATTGATCTATTAAAGTCGTTGGTAATTTAGGCTTCAATTATCTAATAAGATGTGAGCTTGTAATGTGTGGAGATTAAAGGGTAACTTTTATTTTTATGAAGGGTTAAAATAAGAACACCTATCAATAATAGGAAAGTTATCTATTTAAGTGGTTATCATTCCCAAATCACATGTAACATTCTATTCTTTTTTGACATCCCATTATCAAAGAGAATAAAGAGAGAAGTGTAAAGGATTCTCGAGGATAATATGTTGATCTGGAAGACAACTCATATGGCTCTAAAGTGTAATTAAGCGTTATGAATTCAAGTATATTTCTTGTTGGGAAAAGGACTACAACTAGTAGTTGAAAATTAAGCGGAAACAAATTTTCCTCTTTGTGTGATTAAAATAGGATGTGTACCACAAATACATAAGCAAAAAAATTAATCAACAAAATCCAAAGCAAAAATGAACCATAAGAGATGTAGATTTTTACGTGGAAAACTCAAAATGGGAAAAACCACATAGTCTAATTTAATATTCCACTATATTAATGGGATTACAACATAAATTCTTCTCTAAATAATTCTAGAGGTTACCAAAATCAAGAATTTAAATATTCTTAGCTTACAATAATAGCCTAATAAATGCCTCTCTAACAAGTGGGTGTTTCAAATAATAGCCAAAGAGAATATTGATTAATGTTAAACATTGTATGTTTATTAAAGAGTAACAATATTATTTTGTGCTTATATTATAATTTATATTTGTAATTATGTAACATATTGTGAATTTCTAATTATTTTTCTAAATATTTAATTTTGTGTATTTGTGTGTATTTATTAGGTAAAAATAATAATTTGACACAAATTAAGATTTCAAACAAATATACAGATGTCAGTTTTGGATTCCAAAAGTATGAGAAATTTTGTCATTGTCGAGAAGGATTTGAGACTTTTGTTGTAAATTTATAAGTTTTTACTACAGTAAATGTGATAATTGTGATATTGTAAGTTTTTATCATGTTAGGTATGGTGATTATTAGTGGAATATGTTGGATGTGCTTGAGTGGATTAAGTTAGATTTATGTTTTATTAGTAGGACACATGTAAGATTAAGATGTAATTAGTTTTATTTATTTGTGGTATGGATTAATCATGTATTAGTATAAATAGAGAGGGGGGGAACACACCTCTCCATACATTCACTTCTCTTCTTTCCCTTGAAATTCTTCTTCTCATTTCTCTTCGTAATATATTTTCAAAAAATAAAATTAGTTTTATTTTTAATTTTCAAATAATTTTTAATTATTTTTTGAATTTTAATAATTTTCTTTATTTCATATACGTTTAGCTAAATACTAACAGTTAGGGTGAGATGAAACTCTTAGTAGAAAAATATGATTTAATCAAATTTTATTTTTAATTATATATATTAAATTATTTTTATTTAATTTTATTCATATTTTATATTTTAAAATTTTGATTTATTGTGGACAAACATGACAGTTTTGCTTAATGAATATTTAATATCTTAATATAAAGTATGTTAAAATGGTATTTTGTCTTATTGTAAATAATTTAAGTTTTCACATATTAAGTTCTTAATCCATAATAAAATTAATGGGAAAATAATTGTAATTTATACAATTAATGTTTTAGGCGATTATATAAAAAGAATTTATTAAATTGTAATTTTTACTAGGAGTAGATCCATTACCCTAACTAATTCAATTTAATAGTTTTCTCAAATTAAATTGCATATATTTGAATTTTATTTTTATTTTTTTAGATAAACTTAAATAAACAAATTTCCCTGTGAATCGACATTAGACTCATCGAGCTATAGTATAACTAGACAGTTTTATACTTGGGAGTAAATTAAACACTTTTAAGTCGTGTCAATGATAAAATAAAAATTAAGATCAGTACAATTTTGGAGGGCAATGCCAAAATTTGGGAGAAAATGGGGTTAATTTTGCCTTTCGATCGCCTAATTAAAGATTGAAAATCTTGCCCCCAAATTGTAATAACCAGCCACTGTCTTTTCTCTCTCTTGTCTTTTTCTTCTCCACTCATCCTTTTACAATACCACAAATCCAAGCCACCTTCCAAATTTCATGGCAATCATCCAAGTCCAAAAATTAATGTTAATTGCACATCAAGTAAGTCTTTTTAGACTTTGGGATTTTAAGCCCTCAAATGAGATGAACCCATCAAATCTTCTCCTCTAGATTGTTTGAGGGGCACCGCCAAGCCTACTTTCTACATACATATTTTCAACGTCTTCTTGGGCAATGGCTTTATCATCATATCTGACTTATTCTCCGTTGTCTATATCTTTTCAACCTGCAACTATTTCTTCTCAAGTACGTCTTGTATCTAATGATACCTCACATTAATATGATTGGATTTCAAATAGTGTGTCGAATTTTTTGTCCAGTGAATGGCACTTCTACTGTCGTAGTATACAATAAAGTTATCTTGCTTCACACCCAATTATTGTAGAAAATTCTTCATGCATATGGTTTCTTTGCAACCTTTAGTGATTGCATCTGTTGCTATGGTAGACAGAGCAACACATTGTTGAAGTTTGGGCTGCCATGAGATTGCTCCCCCTGCGAAGGTGATTAAATATCTTGACAGAAATTTTAGCGAATCAACATCTCCTGCCATATCTGCATTCATGTACACTTGCTATATAGGTTTGTCACCATAAAAACATAAACATGCATTGGAAGTGCCTCTGAGTTATTTGAAAATCCATTTCACTGCTATCCAGTATTCTTTCCTTGGATTAGAAAGAAACCAACTGACTACACCAACTGCATAAGCAATATTTGGTCTTGTACAAATCATGTGTACATTAAACTACCAACTGCTGAAGCATGAAGAACTTTTCTTATCTCTTGCTTCTCTTTCTCACTTGTAGGACAATACTCGAAACTAAGCTTAAAATAGCCCGCAAGTGGAAAACAAACATATTTTGTCTTGCTCATGTTAAATCTTTCAAGAATCCTTTCAACATATGCTTTTTAAGATAAACATAACTTCCTAGATTTTCTATCGTGGGAAATCTTCATACCAAGAATCTGTTTCTCCTATCCCAAGTCCTTAATTACAAAAGACTAGTTAATCTCTCTTTTCATATTGTTAATTTTACTAGCATCCTGGCTAATAAATTTCACCTACATAAAGCAAAAGAATGATGAAATCATTATCACCAAACTTCGTCACAAAAACATAATGGTCATATATAGTCTTGCTGAAACCATGATTCTCCATAAAAGAATCAAACTTCTTGCACCACTGCCTTGGTGCTTGTTTCAGCCCATACAAATTTTTCTACAACTTGCATGCAAGTTCTTCTTTAGATTACTCTATGTATATTTTCTCCTCTCAGTCACCGTGCAAGAAAGTTGTCTTTACATCAAGCTATTCGGTCTCCAAATTCAAACTAATTGTTAATCCCAGAACAACTCAAATAGAGACATCTCCACCACAAGAGAAAGTATTTCTTCAAAATCAGCACCTTTCTTCTAGCCTTGTATTGCTATTGTGATTTATTTTCAGCCTTCAACCTGTACATTTATTTGTTCTTCAGTGTCCTTTTTCCCTTAGGCAGCTTTCTTAAGTCATTAGTGAGGTTCTCATTCAAGGATTTCATCTCCTCTTGATGGCTTTAACCTACTCATTTTTAAGCTAGTGAGATGTGGCTTTTTCAAAACATTATGCTTCTCCTTCATCTGTAAGTATTACATACTCATGTGGAGGATATCTAATGGAAGGCCGTCATTCTTTAATGGATCTTTTCAATTTTGGCTCAACCAGTATTGCTAGTGGTTCTGGAAGTGTCTAATTAACTGATTTTATTAGACCATCATTACTATCCTCTCCACCTCCCTCATGATCATCATTAACTACAAGTGGATAAACTGAAGTTAAAATAATAGGAATCTTTAGAAATGACTGAGACTCATCATTATTAACTGCATCAATAACTATATGATATTCAAGGAACACAACATCTTTATTTTTAATCAATTTTCTTACTACTAGATCCCATAATCTTTACCCAAATTCTTCAAGCCCATAGCCTAAGAAAATGCATTCCTTGGCTTTATCATCAAGTTTCAATCTCTAATCTTTAGGGATGTGAACATATGCTCTGCAATAAAACACTCTTAAGTGTTTAGAATAAACATATTTCCCTATCCAAACTTTCTCAGGTACATCGCCATCTAATGAAGCTGAAAGAGAAAGGTTAATCAAGTCAATAGTAGTACGCGTAGCCTCTTTCCAGAAAGATTTAAGAGGATTGGCATCAAAAAGCATACACCTAACCCTTTTGCTATGGGGTTTTTGGTACAGTCTTCTCAAGTCTGATTCCATGAGATCTGTAATACTGCTCAAATGGTCCTCTATACTCTCCACCATTGTCTACTCTAACATATTTTAATCTTCTTCATATGTATGGAAGAACTTAAATATATCAAGTACCTGGTTTTTAAATTTCAAAGCAAAAACCCACACTTTTCTAGAACAATCATCAATAAAAGTCACAAAATAATGTGCATCTCCTATTGATCTACTTTGTATCATGCAAACATCAATGTGAATCAAATCAAGTATTTGTGATTTTTGAGATGGAGAAAAGCTTTTAAAAGCTTCTTTGCATGTGTTTCTTACAAAACAATGAACACAAGTCTTGAGGGACATACCTGCGAAGCTGGGTATAAATCCTTTTCTGGCAAGAGTTTCCAATTCTTTCTTACTAATGTGACCAAGTCTTTTATGTCATGTCTCAATGTTATAATATTTTACCGCTACATTCACATCTTCTTTCTTGATTTTAACTTCTAACATATAGAGGGTGTTTATTTTTCTCCCCTTAGTTAACACTAACAGTCTTTAGTGAGCTTTCATTTTCCTTCACCAAATTGGTTGGTATAACCATCATCATCAAGCTTGCCTGTAGAGATCAAATTGAGGTAAATATTTTGTACATGTTTGACATCTTTAACCAACAACTCACAACCAATGCTGGTTTCCAAGAAAATATCTCTTATGCCCACAATCTTAGATGCCCTCTCATTTCTCATCCGAATATAGCCATAATCACCATTAACATAGGATGTAAAGTAATCGCAATGTGCAATAACATAAACTGAAGCACCCGAATCAATCACCCAATCACTAGTATGACAACTGAGATTTATTGAACTAATAGCATAAATAATACCCAAATCACCATCAACTATGGTTGCAGCATTCTCTTTGTCATTTTTCTAAACATCACTTTTTTTTGCCTATTCTCTTTTCCACAATCTAAAACTCTTTTAATATGACTCATTTTTTGACAATAAAAGCACTTCATGTTTCTCCTCTGGGACTCAGATCTTCCTCTGGGGTTATTATTGTTCTGCTGACGGGAATTTCTAGATCGGCTTCTCCCCTCCATTTCTTGCATTTCCAAAACAAGTGTATCTAATTCAGAAGGAACTACTTAAACACTCTTTATTCTAGATTCTTCATTCTGTAGTCTATTTGCAACCATATCCGAGGTTAATTTCCCGTTCAGCGCTGAATTATTCACTGACACCACTAATGTCTCTGAACTGTTAAGTAAAAAATTAAGTAATAACAATACTTGTAATTCATCATCTAAAATAATTTTCTAAAATGCAAGTTATGCAACCCAAGAGGGGGTGAATTGAATTTTTAAAAAAATACAATACAATTCGCATAACAATTTAATCTATTGCCTTAATCAAATCCATAACCATAAATTCAATCAAGCACAATATTAAAGAGTAAGGGAAGAGAAAACAAACACAAGGATTTTTACGTGGTTCGGCAATCCCCACCTACGCCCACACCTCCAAGCTCACCCTGCTTGAGGATTTCACTATTCAAGCCTCCCAATGTTTCAAATGTTTGTCATTGACTTCTATGGTGTCAATGGACCTTTACAATCAAGAGATTATCTCCCAATCTCTTCACCCCAAGTGTATCTCACACTTGTACACTCACAATTTGATGAGAAATAAAAATTACAATAATGAAACTTTCTTTAAGAGCGGATATGCAAATAATAGCACAATAATGATTCAATTTATGATGATTTATGCAAATTCCAGCCTAAAAACTAGCCGTTATAGGCAAATTCCAGCAGCCAAGCAGTTAGCCGCTTGATTTATCCAGCTAGCTGCTTGTAACAGTGGTATTACCGTTATTTTTAAATTTTGCTACAGTAATACTGTTCACTAAAATTACACTTTGGCTCAATACTTTCTATCATTATACTATGGACCAAAACATCACAAAACTTTACAAACAAGTCCAATTTCTAAATTTCTAAATAAGGTTTTTTTAAAAACTTTTTAAAATTATTATATGACCCCAAATAGAATGATATTTTTCAAAAAGATTCTTTTCAAAATTTAGCATAATACTCATATTTTTCAAAGTTGTCAAAACCTTTTACTTTAGTCCAAAATTTGACAATATAAAATTATCCTCAGGCGGCTAGCCGCTAGCCTCAAGTGGTTAGCCACTCACTCTCTGTCCAATTTTGAATTTCAAATGTTTGAATTATATTTAGATCCTCAATCTTTTATAAATTATAATATGGCCCAAAACATTTTAAGTATTTACAAAAAGGTCCAACTTCAGAATTCAAATAATACTTATTAAATAAAGATTGCAAAAATTTTCATTTAAGTCCAAATTATTCAAATCCACAAAATACTTTATCTTATAAAAATAAAATCTTTTAGTTTATGAAAAGTAATTATTTAAATTAATCTCTTGAGCTTCTTAAATACTAAATCATGAATCAATTAAACCATACCGGCTTTATAAAGATTTATCGTAATAATGTGTCTTTTGATCTCTAAACGTTATTCTTGATTTTGCCGTTATTTGTTAAGTGTCTTCAACTTGATTTCACTTGATTCACTTGCATAAATATTATCCTTCAAAAACTAGTGAAAATGTGAAATTCAATATTTATTAAATTACTTAAGACACGTGATTGTTATCATTAAAATTACATTATGTGTCGCCTTTTAGGCTTACATTTTCATATTAGTTGATTGATCAACCAAGCCTTGAATTAGTGTGTTTAGTTATACTATGCCCCTCCTTGTATTTCAAGTTAACAAGTCTTTTCATTAAATTGACTTTATTCTGTGCTATCAGCTGCTCATAAATTGTTTTTAATTTTCTTCAAAGAATATCAGCCCTGGATTCCTTCATGGCATGGTGGTACACACTCTGATCAATCTGTGACTTAATAGTACCCACGACTTTCTGATTTAATTAAACCCATTTCTCATCATATAAATCAGTAGGTCTAGCTTCTTTGCCTTTAATGAGTTCATGTAAGTCTTTCATGTATAACAAATCCTCCATTCTAGACTTCTAAATACTATAATTCCATAATTTTAATTTAATCATGCATGCCGAGGACTCCTCTATTTCAACCGCACAAGTAATAAAAAAATACAAAACCTAAAGCTCTGATACCACCTGATTAAGAAATGAACTACCACAAACAGTTGAAAATTAAGCAGAAATAAACTCTTTCTCTCTTTGTGTAATTAAAACAGGATGTGGGCCATAAATAAAATAGGATTTATACCACAAATAAATAGACAGAAAAATTCATCAACAAAATCCAAAGCAAAAACCAACCATAAGAGATACAGATTTTTCTGTGAAAAACCCAAAGCGGGAAAAACCACAGGACCATAGTCCGATTTAATCTTCCACTATATTAATGAGATTATAACATAAATTCTTCTCTAGATAATACTAGAGGCTACCAACATCAATAATCTCAATATTTTTAGCTTACAGTAACAGTCTAATAGTTGTCTCTCTAACAAGTGGGTATCTCAATAGCCAAAGTGAGAATAAAATAAAAATCAAGGCCAGTAAGATTGTTGAAGGTGATGCCAAGAACTTATCTTCAAAATTTGAGAGAAAACAAAATTAACTTCGCCTTTCGATCACCCAATTAAAGATTCAAATCTTGCCCCCAAATTATAATAATCGGCCACTGTTTTTTTTCTCTCTCTCTCTCTATCTCTCTCGTCTTTTGCTTGTCCACTCGTCTTTTTGCGATATCATAAATTAGGGCTGCTGCATCCTATTAAAATCAAATTTTATGGCAATTTTCATTCAAGTCCAAACCTTGTATTAATTGCACATCAAACAAGTATTTTTGGACTTTGGGCTTTTGAGCCCCCAAATGACCCAACATTTTCGTATATTTGTTTATTGATTTTTGGTGATACAGTATGAATTTTTCTGCAATTTAAGTGATAGTTTTCATCAAATGATTTTTTTTTATAAGTGGTATCAAAATTATTCATGTTGATTCATTGAAAATAATTTGTGGTTCTCTTCTGAATTTCCAAATATCAAGAAATACGGGCTTAGTGAAGAAAAATTAGTTGACCAATGACGTTGTGTAGAAACTGTTAGACAAGTCGATAGATCCTCATCCTACTAACTAAACTTTTTTAATTAAATTATTAGTTATTAGATACTTGATGACTACTTACTAGTCTTGAACCTTTGTCACATAATACGTATGACTTTTTAAATGCTGGTTTATTATACGTATGACTTTTTTAATACGTATCAACATCAATGACAATGCCCTCCAGTATGCAGAATATTCGTGCTGTGAAGGAAAATTTTAGTGAACAGGATAGAAAAGAGGCAAATTTATTGACCCGTTATATGAACAATCAATGATTGAAAATGAAAGGAAATAATAATGCCCCGATGAGCAAGTTCGATAGATCTAACTTGTTATTTTTCTTCCGCTTTTGACCCAACAATTATAAGAAAGCTATGCTACTATCTAACTGTAAAAATACCAAAGAAATCTTCTATTAATACATCAAATAAGTAAATCGATTAAATAGTAACAGTCATTCTTAGATATAAATATTTATCAAATATTATGATTGTTTTAATGGAATTTATTTTAGGCTGAGAACAGTCAAGTCTTTTTTACAATTTAAGTAAAAAATTTTGTGTTTATGCCAATCTTGAGGGGTACATTTCCATCCTTTCGGTTGTAATAAATTTTCTGATATTGATTTCACCTCACCCCAAAAAAAAGGGGTTAACAAAATAAGAGAAATTTGTATATATTCTCTGTGAATAAACCAAACTTTTTATTCAAGATTAATATGAAATTGTGCAATAGATGTGACTCTATATAGGCATAACTAAGACTATAAAAGGGAAACCACTAAACATGTAAATTTAAAAAATATTACCTACCAAAGTAAACCTAAATACTAAATTATATTTATCATTCTCATTTGTAACTGAAAAAGATAAAAATAGTGAGAAAAGAATTTGGACCCCGTTTGGGATTGAGATTGGATAGCTTTATAACTTAAAAGGTACAATACTAAAGTATTTGGTAAACACTAACTGCTATAGTTTGGAAACTAAGTTGATTTAAAAGGTACAGGACTAAAATATTTCGTAAACACTAAATGTTACAGTTTGGAAGCTAAGTTGATTTAATTTTATACTTGTATGATGAAAAATCTAGTATATCTTTATAATTTATTCTATTATTATTTAAAATTATATTTACGACATACTATTAACTTTTAATTTATAACTTAAAAGGTACATCACTAAAGTATTTGATAAACACTAACTGTTGTAGTTTGGAAGCTAAGTTGATTTAATTTTATACTTGTATCACGAAAAATCTATTATATCTTTACAATTTTGTCTAAATTATTATTTAAAAATTGTATTTACTATATACTATTAACTTTTACTTTATAGTTATACTTTTTTTTCACAGTAGTTGTACCTTAAAATCCACAACACCTCCAAACATGCCTTAAGATTTTTGAGAAAATGATACATATAAATACTACAGTGAATTGAGTTAAAAAAGTGCTATCCATGCACGTCTACTTTGTCCTTACTAAATGACTTGAACATTAAGTTTATCATAATTTATCATATGTTTATTTATTTATTGTGTCTTGCTCGGGCTCAATTCTTTGACATCAATGATCTATTAAAAAAAAAAACAGGATTCCCACCTAATTTAATCTGTCATTTTAGTAATAAACTCACATGATTGGTATTTAATAAAAATAATAATAAATAAGAAAATCTTGACCATACATAAATAAAAATGCACGCGCCAAAAAATCCTTCAAAGCTCATGCGATCTACTTATGAGAGCATTTTAATGCCCGTAAAAATGTAAAGTCGATTTGGTTAAATGAATTATAAACAGAATTTTATTCAACTTTCTTGTTAGAAAATTGCATTGACACGCAATGAGACTACAAGTAATGAATTCTCCACATCCTCTCTTAGCACAACATAGCAATAAATCTTATTAAAGAGAATTAAATGTAACTTTATAGTCACATTCTGTTCCTAGCTCTCCTGATTCTCCTCCTTTTTTACTGCATCCCAAATTTCTAAGAAAACCATTCAAGAATTCCTATGCTGAAGTTAAGCCCAAGAACCACTCCAACAATGAGTCCACCCGCATAGCCTATCAGAATGATTTTCCAATCAGATATGCCTGAAAGCAGAGACTCCTCTGAGCCTTCGACTTGATCTTCATTTGTTGGAGCTTCGTCATTCTCACATTCCTTGGGCAATGGCTTTCCACATAACCCCAAGTTTCCATTAAATGACGTTTTGTCAAATGTAGGAAATTGGTTTCCTTGTGGTATGGGTCCTGTGACATTGTTGTTTGAGACATCGAAGAATTCAAGGAATGTGAGATCAACAAGTTGCTGACGAATCTGTCCAGAAAATTTGTTATTTGAGAGATCCAATGATTCCAAACCAGTTAGGTTGCCCAAAAATGATAGAATATGGCCATGAAGACTATTATTGGCGAGGCTGAGAACTTGAAGTCCTTTCAAATTGGCAATTGATGTTGGAATCTCTCCATCAAATCTATTGCTTGAGAGAATAACGCCCGTGAGAAAATTTGGGACCTTGTCATATGACATCATTTGGCCTTTGTTGCTCATTGTCAACGAGTAATCATAAATGCCAAGGGCCGCATAAGACACCAATGCAAATGGATTAATCATACCTTCCATATATCTTAACTCACTTGTGTTGACAACTTGCATAGCATTCCAACACTGGAAGTACTTGGATGGAAGCTTTCTAGTAAACCTATTGTTAGAGAGGTCCATAATGCGGAGTTCAGGAAACCCACAACCAGTGTTAGGTTCTCTTATCATGCCATGTAATTTATTGGATTTCAGGATGAGAACGTTCAATTCTCGAAGAGTTCCTAACCAAGAGGGGAAAGTACCACTAATTTGGTTATTCCCAAGATCAAGAAATTTTAAACTTGAACAATTGGCCAAAGATCTCGAAATTCTTCCCTGTAACAGATTATCGCTCAAATCAATCATCCTAAGAGACCTTCCGCTCAAGAAGGTTTGAGGAATGCTTCCAAAACATTTGTTGTGCTGTAAATCTAATATTGAGAGATGATCACTAAAATTGTCTAAACAGAGGAAGCAAGCCACTTAAGTTGTTGTAAGACAAATCAAGGATTTCAAGACCATTACTTGAATTGCATATACAAAATGGAATTTTCCCTGTTAAGCCATTGTTTGAAACTAGATAGTGTTTGGTTTGGGGGGGGTGGAATTGGGAGTGGTCCTTGTAGATAATTAGAACCGAGATCTAATGTAAAGCCATCATAATTCCGTGGAAAAAACATAGGGTGTTGATAAAAACCTATTAAAAAGTTATGGGAAAGGTTTAAGTAGCTGAAGTTCTGCATACTTGGGTCTATCAACCATTTTGGTACTTTTTCACGAATTTTATTGCAGGAAAGGTCAAGCACTTCCAAATGATGTTGGTTTTTAAAAAATTTTGGAAATTCATTAAGGTTGCATGAACGCAGTCCTACAAAACTAAATTTCTATGAAGTGGTATTAGAAGTGGCTTTGGTAAACAACGACAAACTATTTGATGAGAGAGATAGTTGCTCTAGGTGTTTAAAATTAACAAGAAACATCTCTAGATCTATTGGACCACTAAAATTATTATGAGAAAAGTCAAGGAATTTGAGTTGGGAGAGATTTCCAAGTGAAGACGGAATTTGACTTGAAAATTTGTATTCAGAGATGTCCAATCGTTCCAATGATCTAATGTTGCCAAGGAGGTAACTCACCAGAAAAATCATTTGATGCAAGAGATAACCAATATAGTTGGGTAAAGTTACCCATTGAATGTGGAATTTTGCCCCGAAATCTATTTAATGAAAGTTCAAGCTGTTCCAAAGAAGCAAGATTTCCAATGGAAGCTAGCAGCTCACCCGATAATTTATTCCATGAAATATCAAGTCTTTTCAAACAGTCAAGATTTTCAATGGAAGTAGGCAGCTCACCCAATAAATTATTAAATGAAAGGTCTAAATACATGAGCTTGATTAGATCACCAAGTAAAGACGGAATTATTCCTGAGAATTTGAAATAAAAGAAAAAAAATCAGAACTAGTGAAATACAGATGTTGCACTTATATTAAGGAGAAAATTAAACGAAGCAAGATTTTAATTACCTCGCAATTCACAGCCTGAGAGCGATGAAAAAGTCAAAGAAGATAGATTTGCCAAGCTATGAGGTGAAAGAATTATAAAAGGAGTTGTTTGTTGCTAGAGAAAATATTGAGTGATCTGGATTAATTGTAAACTGAATTTTATTATTGTTTCTTTTTTTTTTTAATCACAGAGTATTACAAGCTAAGTATTTATACTTCCATCAACCTTGATTACAATCAATGTAACTAATTAACGAAGTAATCAGCTAACTCTTATTTCAATACGTTTTGTATTTCTAACTGTATGAAACTAACTTTGCTGAGCTGGCATCTGAGCTGATAGCTGTACTGCTACTATCCTCTGCATCACGTTTCAGCTTAAGCTTTTCCTTCCTCTGCTTTTCATTACTTCTTTCTCCATAGTGAGCTATCTTCACATGAGGTATTGGAGTAGAAATTGTCACACCTCCAAGAGCAAGCTCTTTGAGGTTTATTAACTTCTTTACTAGATTTCCAAGATTTGGCTTCTTGAGTTCAACAAGATTATAATATGAATTATGTGATAAATCAAGGGACACCAAGTTAGAGAGCTCTAGAATTTCCGATGGTATTTGACCAAAAAAAGCAGCAGAAGAGAGGTTTAGACAGGATAATCTCGAAATATTAATAATTTCTGGTGGGATCTCAGAACCAATGAAGTATTTAAAAGCAAGATCAAGCCACTCCAGGTGGACAAGCTTGAAAAGGTCGCTACTAGAGTTGATAAAACCCTAGAGGCAGCTATTGGAGAGGTCAAGCTTGATGACATGACCTGTGTTTTCATTGCACTCCACGCCATCCCATGAGCAGCAATCAATATTTGCTTCTTCTGGTTTCCATGAAGCTGTCTTTGGATGACATGGATCCCAGATATAATACGAAGAAGTCGTACAAATGATCGTGAGAATTTCTTTGAATTGCAACAAAGCAGACCGCTCATAGCCATGGCAGAGTGGCGACAGCATGGAAGAAGTGAAGTTAGCGATTGTAAAATTGAAGAAGATGAGTGAGAAAACAAACTGCATCGATATTGTGAATAATGAACCACCCATAGCTTCCTGGCAAGAAATTTAAAAATTTTTATAAATGTGAAGAAACGAAAGGATCTTGGTTTACTTTTATAGGCAATAATTTCCAGCGATAAGCTTGATTTTCCAATTCTGAATGCAAATATTCAACATACTTATCTAAGGTGACGTTTGTTTTTTTGTCGAAATCTGAATAGACCTGAATTAGTTTGGATTCTAAATAGATTTGAATGTCTGAATCTGAATAATATGTTTGTTTTTTCATCTGAATCTCGAAAAATAAGTATTAAATTGTTTTTTTCAACTAAAAAAGCTGAAAATATGTACTTTTACATTTGTATCCTTATTAAATTTGAATGTCAAATAAATAATATATTAAATACTACAATATTTTAACATTTATAAGTGAAACTATATTCAAGTGAATACATAATTATTTTGGAATTTTAATATATAAAATACCATAAATTTCAAATTTTATCGTATATAATATGAGAAAGAAAAAACAGGGATATTTTTATGTGGGGTAAATATTTATGGGTGAGTTTTTGGGATAGACATGAAAAATAAATTATAAAAGATGGATATTTTTTACATTAGTAAGTAATTGACTTAATTTAAATTTCTCCATTAAGTATAAAGCCAAAAAAATTGGCTTATTTTATCAAGTCAAAATTATCTAAAAAGTCTCATTAAGTTACAAAAATAAACACATCTAATTACCTTAATTAATTAAATTAAGTCACTTAAAATCATTAAGTTAAAAAACAAACATCACTTAAGTCAAGAAGTCAAGTCACTCTCCATGAATGGGTATAGGAAATAATTATTTAGGTCCACAAAAGTTGCGTGACCGATTATATTTCATGCAAGTTGCTTGGAAATTGCTACCACACAATAATTTTTCTTTTATACATGTAACGTGTCTATCAATTTAATTGGCTCCTTCTTCCCTATTTACAATTTACAATTTACAAAAACTCATAATATCATAATTTAAAAAAGGTCAAAAAAAAACAAATACTATCCGAACCATCTTTCTCATATGGAGCCCGGAGAGGCGAGCCCGCAAAGCGGCCGAATCATGTTACAGCTGCACCAGGCCCAAACCAAAAATAAAATTACTCTTATTAAATTGACCTCTTATTATTTGACAAGTGTCTCTGTCGATTATGTTAACAAAAAAATGGCGCTCAATTTCTTTTGGGCTCTCTCTATTTCTTTAAATCAACTCTTCATCTCTTATTTTTTTTTTTAAAAAAAAAAAGAAGAAATCTTCTCCTTCTTTAGATTTTCTTTCATTTCTTTCTTCGTCTAAAGTTTTTTTTTCACTTAATAATAATCATAATGATCATGATCATGATTGTTTAGGAGAAAAATAAGAAAGATAGCAGAACGCCACGTATCAACGAATGGAATAACTTTAGTGCAATCCGAGGTACTCGTCATGATTAGAGGTACCCCGCAAGATTAGAGGTACCTGCCATGATTTAAAATACTTGGTATGATTAGAGGTATCTAGCATGATTAGAGGTACCCGGCTTGATTAGAGGTACCCTATATAATTCGAGGTACTCAGAATAACTCCAGCATAATTCAAGGTACCCAGAATAACTCCAACATAATTCAAGGTACTCGGAATAACTTGAGGTACCCAACATGATTAGAGGTACTCAGCCTAATTGGAGATACCCCGCATGATTAGAGGTACCCGGCGTAAATAGAGGTACCCCGCACAAACAGATGTACCTTGCACAATTAAGGGTACCGCACATAAATTGAGGTACCCCACGTAACTTGAGGTACCCAACAGATCAGATGCAAGAGAATCCTTCAAAAATATCTGCTGTGAGAAACGTCTCTGCCTCCTTAAAGATATTATTCGATTTTGTCAGAATTAGGAATCAAGAACGCCGTACCAAAAGGAGGGGACAGCCGCCTACTACCTCTGCCAAAAGTGAAGGACATTGTCCCAAGGACAGCGGTCCTCAGCCGCCTACCCGACAGTTACTGCAGAGGTACCCTGGACCACTCTCCAGCACACGCCACGTTTCCAAAAGATGAGATACACCGCTAACATACACATAACGGCCCAAAAATCAGAAAGAGGTAAAAGGACGTTAGCCAAAAAGGATATGCCACGTAGCAGCTGAGGTACTCCATATATAAAGGCGCCTAGGTTTCATTCTCCATGATGTTCTCACTCACCATTAACATTCACACTCTAAAAAATATGTTTTCTTCAACCTTAAACCCTAATTTACAGAGGGCTAGCTAGCTCTTTTTGCCATAAAAGCTTGAGTTTGGTAACTTGAGCATCGGAGTGTGAACGCCGGGGTACCCCCGTTTCACCTCTAACCTCTATTTCACTGTTTTGCAGGTGTGAAGCTCATTTTGAATGACACCTCTCTTGTTTCTGACCTTTCACCATTGTTACTACTCTCTCTTCCCTTCTCACCTCCCCCGAATTTTAAATATACCACATCGCACACAATATACTAGTGAGGTACCCCATCTCCCCCAAAAATATAAATTCATTATTTAAGATAGATTTTGGATTTTCTTACCCCAAAATCAGTTGAAAACAATGATAATAGTAATGACAAAGACAATGATAATAACAGTTAATAAACGTTTGAATTCAGTAGAATATAGAGGAATTTTGAATTTGACCCAAAATTTAATAGAATGATATCATCAATTGTCAAACATTACTTATTAATTAAGTAAAAAATATTTTGGTTGACATGTTGTCGTCATAATTAGAGTGTTGCCTAAAGTACTCTTTTATTTAACATACAAGAACAAGCTTAAGTTATGATTACAGTATTTTATAAATTAGCTAAAACTTTATTTTTTTTAAATCCATATAATTTAATCCTTTATAATTTGAATAATTTCACACAAATCATTGTCCATCGACCATGTCTACACCAAGGACAACCATGGCAGCAAAATAAACAAAAACAGAAAATAGGAGCGAAAACGACCACGTGTACACAAGGATTGAAAAATTATAACAGCAACAACCGCGGCAGCAACGACATCGTCTAAGCTTTTGTATGTGTGACAATATTGAAGATAAAATTTTAAAAAAAAATTATTTTCCGAATTATATCTATAATTGCTTCTTTTTCGTAATTTTACTACTGAGCAGGGAAAAATTAATTTTAAATAAATTAAGATGGAACAAATTCTGCGATAATTGATTTGGATGATGCTACTAGTAGTGACATATGTGTATTGGCCGAACTGCTTTCAATTTTAGGGAGTGACTTATGGAACTGATAACGATTGTATTGGTATTATTTTGCAGAGTCCAATAGCGTCTTGTTTCTGAAGCAAATCCCAAATCTTGTCCTTTAATTCAAAACAGCATGAGCCCGTTCTGAAATGACATTTTCTTGAACGTGAGAAATCTGATCCCAAATGAAACACAACACACAAGTACTCTTAGTGTAGAAGATCTCTTGAGTCAAAGAAAATACAAAAGCAGAGCTGACAATGTGAGAGTTCAGGATGGGAGAAGTAAATCGCAGGATATCGATTCAGAATCAATACTACACAATAATGAAAAGATTGATGGTGATCTCTGGGAATCAAAAGATGGATGTAATAAACACTACACATTGAAAAGAGGAATTCTTCGAATATTGATCAAGACAGATTCAAAGCGCTTGAGAGCAGCCATAACTCTGATAACATTTTGGTTTTTAATAGCAATATTGTATTTTTGGGATTGTAAATAAGCTCAAATAGTTTAGAAAAAGGAGAAATTCTTCTGTCGATAACTCAAGATCAATAGCCAGATGTGTTAATTTTGACTATGAGCATACTTTGTATGATTGTATTATATATTTCTTCAAAGAAAATTATTACATATACAACAAAAAGATAATAAAGTTCACACGTGCTGGAGCTTAATAACATTCAGTTCCTACGTCCCCTCCGTCTACTCCTCCTCTTTGACTGCATCCCAAATTTCTCCATAAACCATTCCTGGATTCTTGTGCTGAAGTTGAGCCCGAGAACCACTCCAACAATAAGTCCACCAGCATAGCCTATTAGAATGATTTTCCAATCAGATACATCTGACAACAGAGACTCCTCTGAGTCTTCAATTTGATCTTCATTTGTAGGAGCTTCAGAAATCTCACATTCACTAGACAAAGGCCTTCCACACAATCCTGAGTTGCCATCAAAAGAAGTCTTGTCAAAGCTACCAAATTGCTTTCCCTGTGGTATGGGTCCTGTGAGGTGGTTGTCCGAGACATTAAAGAATTCCAGAAATGTGAGTTCTACAAGCTGCGGAGGAATCTGTCCTGAAAACCTATTATTTGAGAGATCCAACGATTCCAAATCTGTCAGGTTGCCCAAACAAGATGGAATATGGCCATGGAGACTATTGTTGGCAAGGCTGAGAATTTGAAGCCCCTTTAAATTGGAAATAGATGTTGGAATCTCCCCATCAAATCTATTGCTTGACAGGATCACGGCCGTGAGGATATCTGGAATCTTTTTATACGACATCATTTGACCTTTGTTGCTCATTGTCAATGAGTAATCATAAATGCCATTGCCCTCATTGAAAGGAATAACTTCTTGCATATATTTTAGCTCACTTGCATTGACAACTTTCATGGCATTCCAACACTGGAAATACATTGACGGAAGCTTCCCAGTAAATCTGTTTTTAGAGAGGTCAATAATGCGCAGTTTAGGAAACCCGCAATCTGTTTTAGGTTCCCTTATTAGGCCATGAAATTTGTTGGATTTTAGGATGAGAACATTTAAGTCGGGAAGGGTTCCCAACCAAGAGGGAAAAATATCTCTAATTTGGTTATCCCCAAGATCAAGAAATTCTAAATTTGAACAATTGGCCAAAGACCTCGGAATTCTTCCTTGTAATAGATTGTCGCTTAAATCAATCACCTTCAGGATGTTCCCCTTCAAAAGGTTGTCAGGAATGGTTCCAGAAAATTTGTTGTGTTGTAAATCTAATATTGACAACCAATCACTGAAATTGCCCAAACACTGGGGAAGCAGGCCACTTAGGTTATTGTAAGACAAATCAAGGCTTTCAAGACTGTTACTCAAATTGCATATCCACGATGGAATTTCCCCTGTTAGGCTGTTATTTGAAACTAGATAGTTCACGGTATTCTGGGGTGGAACTGGGAGTGGTCCTTGTAGAAGATTAGAGCTAAGATCGAATGAAAAGCCATCATAACTCCAAGGCAAAACAACAGGGTGCTGATCAAACCCCGTTAAAATGTTATGGGAAAGGTTCAAGTGGCCGAAATTTTGCATACTTGGGTCTAACAGCCATTTAGGTACTTTCCCATTTATTTTATTGGAGGAAAGGTCAAGCAACTCCAAATGATGTTGGTTTTTTAAGAATTTTGGGATTTCAGTGAGGTCGCATGAACACAATGACACAGCCCTAAATCTATGTGAAGTGGTATTAGAAGTGGCTTTCGTGAGCAATGACAATCTGTTGGTTGATAGAAATAGATGATATAGGAGTTTGTGATTAACAAGAAATATATCTAGATCCAGCTTGCCACTAAAATTATTCGAAGAAAAGTCAAGGAAGCTGAGATGGGTAAGATTACTGAGTGAAGATGGAATTTGACCGGAAAATTTGCATTCATAGACATCCAATGTTCTCAATGATCTAAGATTGCCAAAAGAAGCAGGTAACTCACCCGAAAAATCATTTGATGCAAGAGACAACCAATGTAGTTGGGTCAAATTGCCCAATGAAGATGGAACTTTGCCCAGAAATCTATTTAATGAAAGATCAACATGTTCCAAAGAAGCAAGATTGCCGATGGAATTTGGCAACTCACCTGATAAATTATTCTGCAAAAGATCCAGTTCTTTTAAGGAACCAAGGGTTCCAATGAAAGTTGGCAGCTCATCCGATAATTTATTAAATGAAAGGTCCAAATGGATGAGTCTCGTTATGTTACCGAGTGAAGATGGAATTCTTCCTGAGATTTTGAAAATTGAAAGGAAAATAAAAATCAGAATCAATTAAATACTGATGGCATGACATGTTAAAGAGAATTAAGCAAAGTAAAAATTTAGATTTCTCGCAATGAAAGCAGGCAGCTGACCGGATAATTGATTAGATGAAAGGTCCAAATGGATGAGCTTCGTTAGGTTACCGAGTGAAGATGGAATTTTTCCTAGATTTTGAAGGAGACAAAAACCAAAAAAAAATCGAATCAAATTCGGTGAAATAATGATGGTATGACACATTAAGTAGAAAATTAAGCAAAGCAAGAATTAATTTACCTCGCAAATCACAGCCAGAGAGAGATAAAGTAGTCAAAGAAGATACATATGTCAAGTTATGTGGTATTGGAGAAGAAATTGTCACATCACCAAGAACGAGCTCTTTGAGGTTTGTTAACTTGTCAGCTAGACTTCCAAGACTTGGCTTCCTGAGTTCAACTGGATCATAATATGAATTATGTGATAAATCAAGGTACGCCAATTTGGAGAGCTCCAGGATTTCGGACGGTATTTGGCCAGAAAAAGCAGCAGAAGAGAAGTTTAGATAAGATAAGCTTGAAAGGTTAATAATTTCTGGTGGGATTTCAGAACCATCGAAGTCGTTAAAAGCAAGATCAAGCCATTCAAGATGGACAAGCTTGAAAAGGCTGCTGCTAGAGTTGATTGAACCCTGGAGGCAACTACTGGAGAGGTCAAGCTTGATGACATGACCTGTGTTTTCATTGCACTGGACACCATCCCACGAGCAGCAATCAATATTATTTCCTTCTTCTGGTTTCCATGATGCCGCTTTAGGGTGACAAAAAACGGGACCGTATAAAGTATCAATTTCCTTACTCTCACTGATGATGAGGCTTTCTTTGAATTGTAACAAAGCAGAGCGCTCATCTTCATGGCAGAGTGGTGACAGCATAGAAGAATTGAAATTAGCAACTGTAAAATTAAAGAAAATAAGGGAAAAAACAAACTGCATAAATATTGTGAATGATAAGCCACCCATAGTTTCCTAACAATAAATTTGTCAGTTTTTTTATGTGTGAAGAAAATATAAGGATCTTGGCTTCCTTTTATAGGCAATAGCAAGCTCAGTTTCCCAATTCCGAATGCAAATATTCAACATAAATAAGTCTAAGTCTAGTCAGTCTTTAGTCAAGCACTCATTGAAACCATTCTTTACGCCTTATGATGAGAATAGCGAAAATTGTGAAACCATTTTTTTAGAGTAATAACAGCCCTTTTTATTATTTCGAGCAAGTTGATTGAAAAATATTGCTTTCGTACAATAATAATAATCGTTCTTTTTATATCACGTCTTTAGAATTTTGATTTAAGCCCTAATTAGGGTTGAGGTTTATTGCTTTTAAGTTACCATTGTTGCGGAGGAAAAAAGAGTAGTGCTAGAGAGAGAGAAGCACGAGAGAAAGACGAGAGAATTTTACTCTCTCTTTCTCTTCACACTCACTTTCTCTCTACCCATTTCTTCATTGTTTCTCTCGTTTTTCTCTCGTGTTTCTCTATACTAAGCATTTTTCAGGAAAAAAAAACTAAACAATAAAAGTTAATGACATGTAATAAATATGATTTTTAAAAAATAATTTTGACAAATAAATATATTATATATTTTTCATTGTACAAATATTCTATCAAATCAATTTAGTTTCTAAGTAAAAATAGTTAGCATTTATCAAAAAATCTAATATACTCTTAACTTTTTAATTACAATTAGTCAATCATGATACTAAATAGGATTTTAATCAGGATTGATAAATTGCAGGCTTCGACCGGACTTTTCCAAGCCTTTCCCCTTCCCCTCCAAATTTATAGGAGTCCGGCCTAGACCGGACTTAGATTTTCTATTAAATTTAAAATAATTTTTTTAATAGAGTAAAAAATATTTAAATTATTCGATACATAATAGAATATATCTGAACCACACGTTAAATGTGGAGGCTTACCTAAAAAGGACTAGACCGGGTTCTTCAGGTTGGACCAAAGAATTAAAAGAACTCGTGCAATTGGTCTCCGATTATAGCAAAAGTGTCCCATCCATTTATTCACTTACATGTAACACAATTTAATTTCATCATTTGATTCTTTCCTGCATGTCTCTCCCAATCTTACGGGTGTCTTTTCTCTCTCAATAATAACAAAAACTATAATAATACTAAAAATATAACAAACTAGTAAAAATTTGAAATCACTAGAATATTAAGAAATTATGAGTTTGATCCAAATTTTTATATAATGAAGACGCCAGTAACTAAAGATAGATGGTTAGTCATCGATAAACACTACTTATCAACAAAGAAAATATTTTTGCCTATAAATTGATAAATTAGTTGACATTACTTTATGGGTTCCGTATAAATAAATTTTAGGGATAGTGAAATTCGAGCTTAGCTGGAAAGCCCGAACCCGATCCTAGCACGACTTTAGATAGATTAGGTTTTAATAAAGCAGATATATTTATATTATTTGAATGATAAGTTAGATTTTGATGTATGTTTTAAAACTCAGATTTTGTATATAAGATTTAGTGGCTGTTGAGTGAAAGTATTTTAATTTATTATTCTTAATTATCCATAATGGTAAATTATATTATGGATATTTTAATAATATAAAATTTTATTAAAATAACAGCATTCAAAATACATTTTAGAGAACGAAATAGACCAATCTTTAACAAAGTTATAGTTTGTAAAACTTCTTTTTTTTTTATTAGAGTAGCTTTAAAAGTTGGCTCAAAGAATCTAAAACTTAAAATATACGTTAAAAGGTGTATTTTAGTTAAAGCAATATATAAATTTAAAAATTTTAAACATTTCTTGGGCTTTTGGGCTGGGCTCAGGCTTCGTAGATGAAGTTCAAGTTTGACCTTAGTGTTCAGAAAACATGTTGGGGCAAAAACTCAAGTCAATTTTTCTGCCATTCCTAATTAATTCACATTTGAAAATTTTATAGTTGGATTGGTTTAGATAGGACAAGACTAAACGATGATGGATGATGCATCGCTGGATATATATGTGAGCGCATGACATGTCATTTTCTTGTGAAACGATAAACGACGGATCATCCAATACCATTGTGCCGATTAAATAATTTTAATATTTTTTGTACTATTGCTATTGTCAATATAATTTTCATTGTTATTGTTATTATATTTATTATTTCTTTATCTTTATTATTCTTACTATTATAATAGATAACAATAGTAAGGACAATAATTAACTAAGAATATTTTAGCAACTCATGACAATCCCTTCCGATTCTTTTAAACGCATAAGCACACAAATGAGAATACAATCTATTTCAATTTCATATACAAAAAATATGAAAAATAAAAAAATATATGAAGTTTGTGGATTTCATGTCCACAATATTATGCTATAATGGTGTATTTATAGCGGAAGTTCATTAGCTTGTTATTTTATTATAATCATAATTATATTTTCAATTGTAACTAATAGTTGCAATTGTAATTGGAATTGTCATCACAAATTCTATTAAAATTGGAAAACCAATCTATTGGATGATAGATAAGTAATTTTTATAAACTATAAATTCATTATCTAATGTATGAGTGACCCACAACTGTTGGGACTGGAATTTGAATGCATACTACTTGTGCATGTTAGCTGTAAAAATTTGAGGGATGACGCATCTTTCATATTATATCTGTTTTAATGACTTGTCGTCTTCTATTAAAACGATAAGTGATGGATCAACGCATACCATTGTGTCGATTAAAATATTTTTAATATTTTGTATTATTATTGCAATTGTCATTATAATTATCATTGTTGTATTTATTTATTTTTATCATTATTATTGTTACCATTATAATAGATAATAACAATACTATACAATTATTAACAAATGATAGTTTGGCAATTCGTAACAGTCTATTATGATTCTTAGATGTAGTAAGCACATGGGTGAGAATACAATTTATTCCAATTTCATATACACCAACTATGAGAAAGAACAAAAAAAAAAGTTTGTTAATTTCATGTCCAAGGTATTATGCTATAATGGTGTATTGCTACAGCCGAATTTTGTTATCTTATTATTTTACTATAATTATAATTATAATTTCAATTTTAACCAATAATTGCAATTGCAATTGGAGTTGTCATTATAATTTTTATTAAAATTGGAGAACCAATCTATTGGATGGTTGATAAACAACTTTATTAACTATAAGTTTATCATCTAACCGATGAGTGACCCACAATATTTGGAACTGAAATTTAAACTTAAATGCCATGATCACTCACAATTTTACTTTTTTCATTTTTTTCTTTTCAATTACAATTGTAATGATTATTAGTCCATGTAACTGTTAAAAGACAAGCAATTGACCACTTTTACTAAAATCATTTGGAATTTAGTGATGCGGATGACTCGTCATTCTCATATAAAAGGGACGAGCGTTTGGTCTTCTATGGTCTACTGGTAACGATGACACATCGCTTTAAGTCAGAGTGCAAATGACAATGCGTAAATAGTGTGCGACGGAATAAAGTATTTACGTATGTTGGTTGTAAAAATAAAATGGACAGTGCGTCGTTCATCTTATATATTTTGGAATGACTTATTGGTTTTTTGTTAATTAAAATACTTTTAATATTTTTTATTATTATTGCTATTGTCATTATAATTATCGTTACTATTGTTATTATATTTATTATATTTATTTTTATTATTATTATTGTTACTATTATAATACATTATAACAATGCTAAGGATGATAACTAACTATGGATATTTTGGTAGTTTATAATAATTCATACCGATTCTTAGATGTAGTAAGTACATGAATGAGAATACAATTTATTCTAATTTCATATACAACAACTGAGAATTTTTATTTTTAAAAGAATTCTGTAGATTTCAAGTCCACAATGTTATGCTACAATGATGTATTTCTATGGCCGAAGTTTGTGATTTTGTTATTTTACTATAATCATAATTATAGTTTTAATTGTAAGTAATAGTTGTAGTTATAATTGAAATTTTCATTATAATTACTATTAAAATTGAGGAACCAATCTATTGGATGGTAGTAGAGATGACACATAAATATGGACATTGCCCGCATCCACAAAGATCCAAAAAATCCGAATTTAGGAAAATTTGGATCCCCTTAATAAGAATTGAAGATTTAGATATAGAAATTTAGGATCCGCATAGAGTTGGATGTAGATCCAAATCATTCGCATTTAGAAATCAGATATCTAGATCCACATATTTTTTTTGAAGTAAATTAAATTAAAAAAAAAAGAATTTATATGAGAAAACACAAACCCTTAGCTAAAAGCACATTACACACACAAATACTATAATACACCCAAGTATCCATAAACATTATTTTAGATTATTTTAGATTGTCAAGTATTGGATGATTAATTTTTATTTTTAAAATAGTTAAAATATTATAAATTTACAAAAAAAATATTTTAAATGTGCATAGCCAAATATTTTAAATATCCATCCAAAATCTGTACATATATGACTTGTATTCAAATCTGCAATAAATAATACGAATGTAGTTGCAAATCCAAATCTTAAAATATCAATACAGATCTGGATCCGGATACACCTACATCCGGATACAGATCTGGTTTTCGCCGTTCCGACCTGGTACTTACCATATTTAAAAACAAAAATCACCAAAATCAGTCTATCCGCAACGTGTACATGAACGAAGCAACTGACCGCATCGTATAAAAGCCCACAAAATCGCAGACAAAATAAAAACAGAAAGAGCGAGCGAAATCGAGAGTTCGAGAGGGAGGGAAATAACAATAACAACGATGGCAGCAACGACGCCGTTTAACGGGATAGGGAAGGGCGTATCGCGAACAGTACTGATAACGGGAGTGAGCAGAGGATTAGGGCGAGCCCTAGCTCTAGAGATGGCCAAGCGCGGCCACACCGTGATCGGCTGCTCCCGCACTCAGGATAAGCTCACCTCCCTCCAATCAGAACTCTCTAATCCTGACCACCACCTCTTCCTCAATGTCGACATCGTCAGTACTCTTGTCTGCCTCTTCCCTCATTCATTCATTTAGTTGCTATTACGTTAAGCTTTATGAGCAATAATAGTGACTGAAATTTTCAATTTTTTATCAAAAAGAATTATTATTTTTAATTATCTATAATTGCCTCTTCATCTTAATTTTACTATTTACTCTGAGCAAGGAAAATTAAATTTTTTAAGATGGAACAAAATCTGTAATAATTGAGTTGGATGATGTGATTGGTATTGACATAGCAGTATTGACTATTGAGCGAAGCATTGTGTGCGTTCTTGAAGAAGAAATGTAATAGGGTTGGATATGGGTGTTGCAATGTGTGTTGGCTGAATTGTTTTTAATTTTTGCGGGTGATTTATGGAACTAATAATGAGTGTTTTGATATTATTTTTGCAGAGGTCAAATAGCAGTGTTGAAGAACTAGCACGTCTTGTCGTGGAGAAGAAAGGCATTCCTGATATTATAGGTATATGATTATGTTTCCTTTTACCTTTTTTTTTTTTCAATGTTTGATTCGTTGTTCTTAGCATTCGACATAACTTTAGGTGTTAGAAATATTTCCGTTGCTAAACTGATTAGCTGGGTTTGGTTTAGTTCTGCTGATTTGAGAATTTTGGCTAAACTCAACCGATTCGTTATCTGAGTTAAAAGTGGTGTACCATACAATTTTTTTACTTATGTTCATTGATTGAACAATAAATTATAGGTATGTATGATGATGTTGCACGAATATGTTGGTAGCATGAAAAGAAATGAGTATTTAGCAGTTTATGAGTTCAGGATGATGAGGACAACTTTTTGACTTGGAATGTACTTGACTCTTGCCTGTGTATGCATCAATATGGTGGTTAGTTCTCAATTTGATTTTACCCTCTGAATATGCTTGTATGTTGATTCAAAACATCATGTGTCTGTTCTGGTTGTGAAATGACATTTTCTTGAATGTTCTTAGACACTTTGATGTAGAAATATGATTGCTTGTGCAACAATTAGAGAGTATTGATTCTGTCCTCTTTTTTTTTTTTTGAGCTTTTAATCCTTCATAATGTGAAACTGCTTTGCCCATAGAGCTAACTTGAATGTATATTCAGTAAACAATGCAGGTACTATTAATAAAAATAATAAGATTTGGGATGTTTCGCCAGAAGAATTCGACACTGTTATTGATACTAATGTGAAAGGCATAGCAAATATGTTGCGTCAGTTCATTCCTTTGATGATTCCAATCAAGCAAGGGATTATCGTTAATATGTCTTCTGGTTGGGGAAGATCTGGTGCTGCCCTGGTAATTTGACATGTCCATTGTACTTTATCTGAAACATGTTAGTATTTTCTGAATTATATTGATTTATAATTAACTTAATATTGCTTTTATTGTTATAACTGTGCACTCAGAGTTCATGGCTAGATTTGAATGAATTATCAAACATTTTTCCTTCAATAAACTATAATTCTTTTCCTCCTAGTTTGGTCCTTAAGTTCTGTGATTGATTCAGTTTTGTCTACATTACATTAAATTAGCTGATTTGCCTGCTTGTATAGGCAATTTCTTGTTGATATTCCTAACGTTTGGCCAAATGTTGAAATGAACTTGACCAATATGTTTAATGACCAGATATCTTAAAATGTAATAGTCAAATGTCTTGATATGCTGAAATTTCTAATGTCATGAAAATTATTTGTCAAAATCAAATTAATAGCCTTGTCCTTTCTCTCCTCCACACCTTCCTTTTTCTCTTTCTTTTTATATCGTCTCCTTGCTAATTCTTTTTCTCCTTGCTTCTCTCTTGGTTTCCTATTTGTCGCCTCTCTCTTCTCTGTTGCCCTTTCTCGCCGGTGACCTTGCCTTCCTCTCTCTCTCTCTCTCTCTCTCTCTTGAATAATTAATTACGCACAGTACATGAAAATTGAACCAAAGACCTAAGTCTTGATAAGGCTGCCTACCAGCCAGTGGGGCAAGACCTTATGTTTAGTAGAACTTAGAGAAGTTATCCATTGAAGCAGGCATTTCTTTAGGGAAATAAATCATGGAGATGATATAGTTGGCACTCCATCATTGGTAATTACAGTTGAGGTGTGAAATTGGTTTTGTAGTAGTCCCCAGATCAGAACTCTCTGAACATGCGAAGTTCGAGGAATTTCTGGGTATCTGAAACGAAATTTGCTTTTAGATTTGTTTTTGGTCTGCCAGAACTCTGGTAAAAGGAGGCTTTTCCTTTTCTTTATTTATACATTATGGATTCTCTGTAACATTACCATCAACCCCTTTGAAACAAAACTACTATGTCAAGTTGAAAAGAATGTGGTCTGTGAGACTGCATTCTTAGGGTTGTATAATGTCCTCATTTTTTCGTTTATTATCTATGTCCAAGTGAGGTTGGCATTCCTGACTTCGCTTATTACTGTGATGGTCTATGCTTAAAACCACTTTTTATTTCAACAGGTAGCACCTTATTGTGCTTCAAAATGGGCAGTTGAAGGGTTGTCCAGATCAGTGGCAAAGGAGGTGCCTGATGGGATAGCAATTGTTGCTTTGAATCCTGGTGTTATTAACACTGACATGCTTACGTCCTGCTTTGGCACTTCTGCTGCATCATACCAGCCACCTGATGCATGGTATGTAACTCTCTTTCTTTTTATGGAAAAAGAAATGCCATCTTCTTTCTATATTTGTTTGGTTCTGCCACTGACTGCTTAGGAAACTTGCTTCTAATCAGTAATCACTTATGCAAATCAATGAACTGAAAAAATGTGTATAAAGGATTCTTTGATCAAGTTAGGATGTTCTGGGTTCCTATTGAAAATAAATCAACAAAATGTTGAACAAAATCATAGAAGGAATCTTCTGGTAAAGTGTTGGAAGCTTACTTCAATGGCAATGATTAGATGCTTTCTAAATCTGTTTAATTTTAATACAATGACATCGTTTGTTCATTCTTTAATATAAGACTGAACTTTGTGCCGATTTATATTTGTTGTCATAATCATTAGCTATATATATAAAAAATCATTAGACTGCCTTGATGGCCTGCTAAGCATTCATCATGTATAGTTATGAAGAGAAAAGAGAATACTGCAAGCTGGGGGAAGAATGAGAGTTTAAGACAATTTTTGTGTTGAACTTAACCGTCCTGCAGAAAATTCATAAATACCGTACCTCTGTTGTTACATAATAAATCTTGGTCATATAAATTTTATATGTGGTAGATATGTTCATATTATTTACCTTATTGGTTGACCTAATAGATGTTTCTTTCATACCATCTATTGACCAGGGCTTTGAAGGCAGCTACGACGATACTCAATCTTACAGGAGCAGACAATGGTGCTTCTCTTACGGTGTGAGAAGCTTTTACATTCAAAACGCTGGGATCCAGCTAGGCAAGTGTAACAGTTCACCGATAAAATCATAATTCACTCTTCACTCATTGAATCAAAAAGTAGAGCAGAGTGAACTCAATTCATCTTTTGTGACTTCTCTGACACCTCATTGTTAGGAAAACGGTTATTCTTCTCTATTTGCAATGTTGGTCTTAGGCTGCGGCAGTAGATACTGACCACTGGAAGAGCATGCTTGTTGTGGCTGTAGGTTAGTACTGTTAATTCCCAATAGTAGTACATTTTAGGAACTGAATTCTCTCAACTTGTGTTTTCGTAGATGTTCACGTACACAACAAAATCTTGTATGGTTTAATTAAGATGACGATTCAGATGTGCCTCAATTATTTCAGAAGTGAAATAGTAGGTTTTTCTTTTGGGAGTGTGTTGACTGGCACAAATTTTTCATATAAATTAGAAAATTAAAGTTTTTATACCATTAAAACAATCCAATTCTAGTTGTTTGAGTTTAAAGCTATTATGGCTGGTTTAACGCTCAAGTCTTTCCCCGGTTTATTAATTTTACATTAAAATTTTACCGTCAAAACAGAGGAATGAATGTTCGTTTCAAAACAAGAAAGAAGAAAGCATGAAGCACATTCTACAATTCGAAGATTACAAGAAAATAAATGCACATTAAATTATGCAAATTTTTGTGTAATATAGTTTAGTTTGCAAACCAATTGTGGATTTAAGCCAAGATGTACCATTTGAGGCGAACACCAGTCAGCTCATGTATGCAAATTACCCGATTATACGAAAGTTAGATAAATAATATGTCAGAAAAAATTAGAATAAGTTCCTGTTTGCTTCCATTGCCTACAAGTTGGATTATCACAGAACCTTACTGCCAAACAGGCCTAAAAATTCTTCTAAATGAACCTACATTGCACCACCTATCATGATTACCTAAAATTGGATGATGGAGGACAAAGCATCAAATCTAGTGCGAGAAGGTGGAGCACCTTATGGTGCGTAGCTTCAAGCTTGGCGAATTCCCATAGGGCGGCTGTTGAACAGAGGTTTTTTTTTTTTTTTTGGGCAATGCTGAACATAGTTAAATACTCTGTCTTAGATATTTGATACCTTGGAATTAATGTTTAAATTTATCTTTGCTTGAAGACTTGAGAACCAAAAGTCCACTTGCAGTACTTAATGCTTCCAATGATAACTTGACCAACAAGTAAAAGAAAATGCCTAAGACACATTCTCTTTCAATTGCAAACTCCATTTCTACTTAAATCACCATTTAATAATTACTATGAGATGTTTTAGTTCAATACAGAGAAGCCTTTGTAAAGAAAGAGGAACTAAAACTAGTGTCCCGAATTTCCCATCCGTTCCAAAATCTTCTTACTTTTTCCGGGAAAAGCTGCATAGTTGCTGAAAGAAAATCAAAATTTTGAAATGCTTACAAGCTCTTAATATGCAAACGGTGTGTATACTTTAAATCTGAAGTAAACAGTCAATGGTTTTGTTTTAATTCATGTGTTCCTCAAGTGGTTTACATTCTTCTAGCCCACCACTGCTATTCCGTCCCATTTGTGGAACGATTAATCGTGTTCTATATGCAAAAGGAAAACGACATGGAACCACAAATGAGTCCCACCTTAACCCCACTAACGCAAATTTTTGGGTAACTCTATTATAAGTTTAACTTTTATTTATTCTTGTGTAGGATAGAGTGGAGTTGGAATGAACTCATTAGGAGTTATCCACTATTTATTTGGGTCCAATATTTTATATTTATATAATTAAAAATTTATTATATATTTAATAATTTTGTCATGCAACATATTATTAACTTTTTTTATAATTATAATTTATTTTTCCGCAACAACCATATCTTAATAGTTATAGCACATCAATCACAAACAAAACCTATGGTTGGTATCAACGTATTTCTATTAGTTCTGACAAAGGTAGACTGAAAAACAGAATAAACAAAGTGAAATTTGTTTGGTTTTTTTATTTTTTCCTGGATTGTGATATCTTTGGCACAATATTTTTGATAGACATCAGAAATTTAAGATTTTATACCATTAGAACAATGCAATTTTAGTTGTTGAGTTCAAATCTGTTTCCCTTAGTTAATGCTTAACTCGTTCACCGTTTAATAATTAGTGTAAAAATGTTAAAGTTAAAACAGAGGAACGAAGGGGTTCATATTTGGAGGCTTTTCCATTTAGGAACAGTTTGGAAAGACAAGAAAGAACAATTAATATGCATGAAACACATCCTGCAAGCTAAAGCTTACAAGAAAAATAAATGCATATTAAATTATGAGAATTATTATGGCATAATTTAATTAACAGACCTATATTGTCGATTAAGCCCAAGATACGCCATTTGAGCCGAACCTGAGTTAGATCCAAACGACTTGATAACACAAGATTGAGATAGATAAATAATCAGATGGGAAAAAAGAGAGGACTTTATTGAATGAAAGCAATGGAAACTAATGAGATTGCAATTCGGTTTATAATAAATTAATTGAAATGCTGCACGAATAAGCCTAATTGTACTAATTAAATTAAATAACCTTATGAATCACGTACCGATGGTGGATCTGCCGTGATTGCCCAAAATTGGATGATCAATCATAGTATCAAAAGTACTAAAGTATTTTGGTAGATATTTGTTGCTATAACTTAAAAGCTAAGATGATTTAATCCTACATTTATATGATAAAAAAAAATTATAGTATTTTTAATTTTTTTTAAAAAATTGTTACTTAAAAATCATATTAATTTATTACACATTATTAATTTTTATTTTATAATAACAGTTTTTTTTTATAGTAACTGCAGCTTTAAAGTTATATAATTTCAATACCAAACAAAGTTAAAGCTCAGATCTTAATATCTGTAATATCTGTGACTTAGGAATGTTTAACCTTTTCTTTGCATGAAGACCTGAGAACCAAGTGTCCTCTCGTGAATACGTTTGTCTTTCAATTACAAGCATCATTTATTTATTCGCAAGATAAATTTTATTTATGTCGTTTATGAATGCATCTCGACCGTCATAAATCCAAAAACACATCGATCATTTTATTAATTGAACAAAACAAAACAAAACAAAAAAAAAACCTTATATAATAAGCAAAACTATCTGCTTTCAAAGAGCATACATGTTTCCAAACAATCTGAAAATCAAAATACAGTCAGCTTATCCTTTGAATCCTCGAATCATTTATTTACTCAAGTGACTTTGGGATTAATTGAATTGCAGTCCTAGCCCCCATATGCATGTTTTCATTGATACCTTGCACAGGATTTTCTTGGATAGCAAAAATGTCATTAACATTTTTAATACTATTATCAGCTTCGTTGAGTACAGACTCAACTTCAGCTACGTTTTTAGATCCTTTGGCTTTCTCACAAGCTTCCACCACATTAGTGTAATCACTAATTGCAGCCATAAGCATGCCTTGGACCTCTGCTGAGCCTGACGGTCTCTTACTCGTAGCCTCATCAATTCCCGCATTAGCCCTGTCCTCAAGGACTTTTACGGCAGCGTAAAAGACTTCCTTTTCGTTTACCACGTTACCAATTTTTGCAGGAATGGAGGCGGAGCAATCCGCTCGGAATTCAACATTGTAACAGAATTTATCGACCTCAGAGTTGGCCTCAACGTTATACAACGAGAAGGCACAAGACAAAGCTATAATATTGGCCAAGACGATGAAGAAGTTGTAGTTCTCCATTTTGATGTATCTCTTGGACTTGCTAAGAGGAAAAGCAAGCAATTGAGAGCTAACAAAAGGTTGAGAGAATTTATAGAGGATTTGAGAAGATGACAACCGTCTATAGAATTAGATCAACCACTGGCTCCTTTCGAGAAATTTTCGTTTTCTGTTCATAGAATTTGACCCGTTAAAATCTATAACTAGACTTTTGTAATAATTTGTACAAGATTTAAATACATCTGTTCATCAGGGGCGCAAAACCAGCCATATGTTATGAGTAGTTAATAGCAAACTTAAGACCTCTTAGAACTTATTTTTACTATTTTAGTTTGGTTGAAACCTAATACCTCTTATTTTCAAGTAAAAAAATTTTATCAAATGAATTAATGAACTATTTCTATTTTATGTGAGAATTCTATTTTTAATTTCTATAGGGAAGTTTCTAAATTTTAATTATGGGGAAGTATACAATAATTATAGGGAGTTTTTCTCTTCAAGTTAATTTTTTTAAACTTCCCTATACTTTATTTAATTACAATAATTAAATAAAGTATAATTACAAAATATTAACATGATAATTTTCAAATGAAATTATAATCACAAAAAATAACATCTTGGAGTTTGATAATTATTGTTTTTATCAAATTTAGGGGTATTCTTGTAATTATAATTTTTAAATTTTTTAAATATTTTATAGAATAAAATAATCTTTTAATTCACTTAGTGATAAAATAATCATTTTTAGTATCAAAGTAGTTGATTAATATAAGTTTAAAAGCAATAGTAGTGCAAAGAACATGTGAAAATTTTGTAGTGGTTAAATGTACATATGATAAAATAGAGGTTATGCAAAGATAAATTTTTTTAATTTAAATGACATGTAGATTTGACTTATTCAACTCTAATTTGTAATTAAATTCAATAGATGAATAATTTCAAATCGAACATAAAACAATTGCTCTCACTTCTCTCTAATGTGGGACGTTAGTATTTTTAAAATATTCATATAATTCCAACGCTAAATAATTTAAATGTGCATTGTAAATTAAGTTGGGCGAGAGCAAAAAAAAAAAAAAGAGAAAACAAATCTTTGCTCCTACGCTGTTTATAACTTAATCATAGATGACATGACGAAATTATTTCAGGTACATGTATGACATGACGTTTACTTATCCAACATATAAATGCCATTGCGTTCAAATTTAGTCCGGAGAAGAAACGCTGACCTGACACCCGAGGTACCTTTGTCGTTTGTAAATGTTGGTTTCGTCCGTACATATATTTTAATTAATAATTATGCATAAATAAATTGAAAAAAAAAGATGCAATAAAGGGGTAAGTCTAATCCTCCTTAAAGCCATGTGAAAATTAATATAGTTATTCCTATGATTTTAGAATTAAAATTGAATTTGGTCCACTTAATCCAATTCAAATGAGCATGGCAAATATGGAATAAATATTTTGTTCAAAAAATTAGTCTAATCCTGCACATAGTCCTGCTCCCGAACATAAATAGCCTAAGAGTACCATTCTGAAAGTAAAGAAAAGTAACTTTTAATTGTACCATAAATATTTACAAAGCGTATCTTGCGGCATTGTTCAAAATATAAGAGTTAAAAAATGAAGATTTAACTCAAAATAAAAAGACTAAACAAACATTTACTATTTGTTAGAGGCCGTACGTTTTTGTTTCTAGCTATATTGCTATTCTATAATCGGTTGCCGATAGGTTGTATCATGGGAATTGAAGAAAAGTTAGAATGGCTAGCTAGGAGAAATTAGAAAGTTTACAAATACGAATCGAGAAAACTTGTATAATATTCGAAGCCTGATCAATAACAAATCAAGTTACTGGGTTGGGACTAAGTGCAGTGCAGTTCTAGAAGCCATACCCAATTTGCATTAAAAGATTCCAATGGATGATCCGTGGGAGCAAGTCCACCAGCGTAAAGCTGTTGATCATTAACCTGGACAATATAGTCACCGGCATCAGCAATTGAAGTTGTCAATGTAATTAAAATAAAATGTGTTTTCTTTCAATTGCGAACTCTATTTGTTTGGTTAACATAAACGAACAAAAATATCTTGTTCGTTTCACTAATCAAAATACTAATAAAAATAATTCATTACACAAATAATTAGCCCAAAAAAAAAAGAACCTCTGCTTCAAAAAGCGTAAATTATTGTCCCAACAAGAAAACAAATCAAAATAATTATACAAATAACCAGCGAGAGCCAGTGTGGCATATTGTATGAATCCTGATCAGTGATCAAGTTGTTGATAAGTGTGGTTGAGATTAAGAGCAGTGGAGTTTAAGCAGCCATTTGCAAGTGAGTATTAGCAACTTGGAGTGGATTATTCTCGACAGCAAATTCAATAACGTGAGTTACAAAGTCATAGGCATCACTAAGTGAAGATGATATTTGGGCAGGATCTGTAGCCTTTAGTGCCTCTTTACTTTATTTACATCCACATTAGTATAATCAACAAGGGTATTTGAGTATTTTTCCCTTTTTATTTGATGATTTTGGTATCTATTGATTTTAGTTTTACATTTTCATGAAAGTAGTGAAACAATAATCGCGTCTTGTTGCACTTATTCGTAATTCTGAAAGTAGTGAAACGATAATAACGATTTATATAATCACAAGAAACTTGTATTAATTTATATCTTTTGTTTGTGAATCCATCATCTCGTGATCACATAAGACAAATCGAAAGAAACAAATCAATAGAGTGTCTCTGGGATTACGGTAAATGCAGACTGAGCGGCCATTGCCAAGTTGGTATTGAGAACTTGGAGTTGTTCGGTTTGTTGCTCATGAGAATCAGTAACGTGCCCACTAGCTTTATAGGCATCACTGAGCGCAGAACGCATTTGCTCACGGTCTCTAGCCTTAAAAGCCTCTCTAGCTTTATTGCAAGAATCTAACACAGTCTCGTACTCACGAATGGCATCCCAGAGGGGACCACTTTGGCTTACTTCCGGGGTCTGGGATTCCAGTTTTCGAGCCTCGTCAAGACATGCCCTAGCTCTTTCCTCCAGGACGGTTATTGACGCCAGGGAGATTTCACTTGCATTAACTTCAGGACCCAGTTTCGAGCTGATCGAGGCCGCGCAGTCTTCTTCAAAATGAGAGCCGCCGCAGGCTTTCTGGACCTCTTCAATATTGATGATGGCCTCCACGTTATACAAACCCATAATGGCCACCAGCAAGATGATCCTGACGGACTTCATTTTGATTATTAGGAGGAAAAGCAAAATTAAAATGATATTCAATTGCGGATGACAGAGATAGGTAGATAGATAGATATTCAAAGGTTCTGAGAAATAACAACTACCGTTGAATTAGATCAAATCAGCGATCGGGTTACTCTTTGAGAAATTTTCATTTTCTTTAAATAGATTTTGACCCGATCAAATCTGGAAAACTGCCTGGACTTTTAACATTTATTATAATTAATTTTTTTAAAAGCTGATCAAAATACCCTTTTCATGAGTCTCATACAAGAGGAGAAAACAAAACAATCTCCACCACATATAAAATTATTCAAAAATTTTATTTGATCACAGAAAGTAATACGCGCGCATATAGTTACAGCGTGAAGAGTCGATCTATCGTGGCTTACATGCTTCAACTTTTATTGGTTTTAAAACTCTTACTAATGCATAAGCACAGAGGTTTAATTTATTTTAATATATTAATCAAAACACAATGAAGGAAATGATACAATCTTGATTTTGAGAATTTGATTAATTAGCAATAACTGATTTTGTTATTATTTCCGATTAAAACGGTTTTTGTTACTGGCATCATTGTGTTAATAATGTTGTAATTTATTTATTTCTTGTATTATAAATTTATCTAATCTAAGATGTTTATTAGATTAGACTATGTGGAATATTGGAGAATAATTTTAGAGACATAAAGAAGCAAATCGGTTAGTACACGAGGATTATATATCAAAGAGTTCCAAATCAAGGTGATTACTACACTAGTAAGTATAAGTACTTGTGGAATATTGAACACTTAAGGAGGAACATTATATTTCTCCTCTACTAAGGTTTCGGCCAAATACTACACCAATATAAAGGGAAGTATTTAACACTGAAAACTGAAGAAGATATATTGTACTTTACATCAAAGCGCCAATCAACGCAAAAGCATGAAGAATTCATATGGCTGCATATGATGGTCATATCTCTATGAAGTTTTAGTCTTTGAGTTTTCTCCGTATCAAGCCTTTCATAGACATTCTTTATAATTACCTTAGTCTCTTAAGATGAAGAGGACATTTGTTGTGTTGAGAGGATCTGAAGGAAGCTGCAGACTCTATTGAGGATGAATTAGGGGTGGGCATAAATCCACAACCCATGGGTTTACCCAAACTCAAACCAAATTAAATAGTTTGGGTTGGGTAAATTATGAAAATGGTTTGGATATGGGTTTTATATAGAAAACCATTTCATTATGGGTTGGGTATGGTTTACCCATGGGTTATTGACAAAACCTCAACACTCAAAATTTTCAAATAAAATAAATGAACATAAATAAGTGAAAGGCCAATGTTAAATTTTTTGCGGCGTGATCAATTGTCAACAGTTAGAAAATGAAAATAATAGTAAAAATAAATTTAAATTAAATAAATATTATTGTAAATAACATAAATTTTTTTTCTTATTTACAAAAATTACATGAATAGAAACTAAATAAAAAATTAAGTATTAAAACAAGAAATATATGTTTTGATATGAGCAAAAAAATTAATAATAAATTTTTTTCTTGTAATTATTTATTTTGTGAACATTTTCTTATAATAAAAATTTTGTAATATTTTAAAATTAAATGTAAAAAGTGTAGGTAAAATATTTTATTATTTATCTTATAATAAATTTTTATTTTTCATTCAAGTTTTCTTATAATAATTATTTTTATTATTTTACTAATAATTTTCTTATATATTTGTTATAAGAAAATTTTCACAAAATAAATAAGTATAAAAATTTTAATCATTAATTTTTTTGTTCACATCAAAACATATATTTCTTATTTTTAATGCTTTATTTTTTATTTAGTTGCTATTCATGTGATTTATTTAATTTATAATAAATATAAATAAAAGAGTAGTTGAAAATAAGGGTAATATTGTAAACTTATACTATTAGGGGGGTTTTGGCCATTATAAAAATAGAAGAGTGAAAATGATATATATTGATTACTGTAGGGGAGAGAAAGTGACAATCTCCTTAAAATTAAGCATATAAATAGACAACATAACGATAAATATAAACAAATATTGCATAATAAAAACAAGTTACAAAATTTATTATTAGATTGTTAATGTTATATTTGTAAAAGTTTATTATTAAAGTGTACGTTCTTATTTATTGAGAAATAATAATTTTTGTGATTAAACTTTATTTTTCTAGTATTCTTTAATTTATGGATTAAGTTATTGTAAAATTTATAATTTTTATCCACTATATTTTTTTAAATTTTAATATCAATTTAATAATTAATAACAATTAATAATTATTATAATTTTGATATAATTAAATTTTATTAAAATAAAAATTATTTTGACAATAAAATCCAAACCAAACCCAAACCAAACCCAAATAGTTTGGTTTGGGTTGGGTTAAAAATATTTGGGTTGGTTTGAGTTGGATCCAAATTTTTATGATTTGGTTTGGGTTGACTTAAAAACCAACCCAAACCAACCCATGCCCACCCCTAGGATGAATGATGCTCGCTAAGGAAGGTCGACTAAGTTCGATTCAACAAGGTGGCAGCAAGAGTAAGAGGGAGCTCGAAATTGTGTAAAAATCTAATAGTTCTTTTACTAAATTGCTTACTGTCTGCTTGTGGCCTCCTGCATGTAGGATTGTGATCCGACGTATGTAAAAATCCTCTATGTACTCTGCTTTCTGCAATTATGGTCAAACTCACTTCCAATTTAAGTCAAAATTAAAATTCTATCGTAATTTTGTAAGAGAAAAAATTTTAATCACGAGTCAATCATAAAATTTATAATAATTAAAATTTCTCTCATGAGTCAATCGTAAGTCTTTTATGAAGGCCCCAAAAAGAAATTAAAAAAATCCATCTTGACTCGTAGTCCTACATACTATGTAACTATAACACATATTGTAGGTCAAGGTAGGAACATTTTCCCAGAATCTATCACATGTTGTCTTGGTGGGCACATTTACAAGTAATGTAAGTAATTTACATTTTCTCTTACTTCCGGGATTAACGACAACAGTTCTCATCTTGGACACTTATGAGTGAAAATTGTGAGGAGAAAAATGGAACGGAAATGAGTTTTAATCTTGGCTAAAAAATTAAAAAAATATTCTTGTACTAATTATTACGTAAGTTCAAACTCATGTTAGTCTCTAGCTTTGTTTAGATTTAACTGCTCAAATTCTACAAAATGAAATGAAATTTCTCGAAAGGAACCGGTCATTGATGTAATTCAATGGTAGCTATTTTTTTTTTCATTTTTCAAAATTCTTTATATATATATATATATATATATCTCCTAAAAGATAATTTTATATGGAGTGAATAGCTGAAGAAAAATATTATTTCTTTTCAAACATTTTCTTTATATGATCCTATACAATTTATAAAAAAAGATAAGGAGTTATTTTAGGACTATGTTAAGGGTTGACATAGAGAGTTTTCTATTATATCTACGAGGATTGTGATTTGAGAAAGTTTAGGCTAAAACTAATACTAGCTATTGTTGACAAGTCTTGAACTTGGTAAGCCTTTAGCTTGCTAGTTAAAAAATAGTTTTTATTTTTATTTTTTTATAAAAAGTTTTAGAATCGATCTTATATAATATATAAAAATTTGTAATCTAGAAAATCATACATTGACAATCCGACTTTACTTCTTCGCTGAAATAACCTAGCTCCTAGATCACGATTCATCACCACCACTCCTGTTAAATCACGATTCGTCACCATTAATCTTATTAGATCACTATCTGCCACCAATGATCTTCCAGGTTATGACTCAAGATTGACTTGCACTTGACGTGTGGGCACCTTTATCACCATTAAAAACAACTAGCAAGAGAAAGTAAATTAGAGAGAAAAACTCCTTTTTCTCTGATCTGTATATCGTGACCTCTCTTTTTCTTTTAGTTTTTTTATATCTCTATTTGGTGGAAACCCTAGGCTCCATATTTATTAATTGTTTTAATTCTATTAAATCAAATTTAATTTAAATTAAAAAATAATAAAACCAAAAGTAGCGTTACTTGTTCTTGTTATAGGGGTCCACTTTGTAAAATAACACAAGGCCCCTTATACACAAGCAAATTAAATGGAGCCTCCCACTAAATAATATATTTAGGCTTTTAACCCGAATAACTAGTTATCTTACTTATTAATCCAGTAGCAGCGCAGTGAATTAAATGAGCTAACCCGGGGATCATATGGGTACATACAATAGTAGGTACAATAATTAGGTCTGTAATTAAACTAGCCCAATTATTTAATTCCAAATCTACTGCACTAAAAGATTGGAATTAACCTCCATAATTGTATGTTATCTAGAATAGTGTTCTCGAATAATAATTCGACCATGCCAAATTGATTTCTTTACTGCATAATTCTTTATACCACATCATTAATTAAATTGATATCTCAATTGTTCAATCAATTTAATTACATCTTGTTCCTTGATACTTACTAGTTTTCTCTAATGATCATTTTCAATATACTAAATATTTTGATGTACTCTAACTAGAGAATTCTATGATTGAGTACCGAAAACCTATCAAGAGATGTGTTGTACAAATTCTATATTGTTAATCTATAATTTCAATACTCATAACTGCTCCCACCAAGATATCGGGTAATCTTGACTAAAAGTATGTGTCGTGCCCATTGATAACTCAAATGGAATAACAATTACAATCATAAAATTATAAGTAACTCAAGATTAAGATTATAGTAAAATCAATGCCTATGAGATTTAATAAGTCTAACAATTATTACAAAATTAATTAAATCTCATATGCAATCATGTTCAATGTAGTCGTACTACATCAATAAAATCATATATGATTATTAAAATCATTCAATGAATTTATTACAATCTATAGTCTATACCTAATTAAAGTTGATACCTAAATAAAATGCCCAACTTTATTTATCAGCTGTTAACTTAATTTATTTAATCATAAGATAACTTGTATTTATGTCTTATGTGAATCCATATGGTGATCACATAAATACGTATAATATGATTAAATGGACTTTACTCAAAATATTAATGCAATTAAGATATTTGAATAAAATACCTCATTTATTTTATTAATCAGAAAAATTATTTATTACAATTAAATAAACACATATGCTTTTAAAGAGCATGTTTTCCCAACATAGCTAAGGCTGAGCAAAATGCTGATTGACTTCAAAATGATCTAAGGAAAATTTATTCCTTCCTTTTGTAGATTTCATGATTGCCTTGCTGTCACTGTCTTGGTTGTGGTTGATTTGAAATTGATTCTTATTAGCCCCTTTGAAACTAGGAATTGCAATGGGGTGTACTCCAAGTTTGTGCTGAAATTTTGAGAACAATGCTTTGGACAATGGTTTAGTGAATAAATCTAATACTTGCTGTGATGATGGAATATATCTTGTGTTGAGTAATCCATTTGTTACTTTCTCACGAACAAAGTGATAATCAAGCTCAATGTGCTTGGCCCGTGCATGGAAAACATGATTTTTTGACATATGAAGGGAACTGATATTGTCACATATAAGAACTGGAGGCTTTATCAGGTTCATGCCAATCTCTTTGAATATGTATGTAGGCCAAGTGAGTTTGACTGCTGTAGATGCCATGCAACGATATTCAACTTCTGCACTAGAACGAGCAACGGTGGTTTGCTTTTTTGAACTCCATGAGATACAATTTAATCCAAGGTAAATGCAGAAGCCACTAGTACTTCGTCGAGTTATAGGGCAACCTACCCAATCTGAAAATGAGAACCCATAAAGTGTCAAGGAACTTTCTTTCAAATAGCGAAGTCCAAAGTTAAGTGTCCCTTTGAGGTACCGCAATATTTGTTTGACAGCTCGAAGATTAGCCTTTGTTGGTTGTTGGAATTTTTGACACACTTTGTTGACGAGTGACCATTGGGTGTGTATTTGTAGTTGTTTCAATTGAGGTTACAGGCTGATTGTTTGTGGTGGCTTTTGTTTGAGATAATGAATTCTATTGAATTGGTAATTCAATAGAAAGTTGATTAGATATATCGGGGAAGTCATCGTTGGTAATTTCAATCAAATTTTGGGGTTGAGTTGGCATGCCTATTGGTTGTATTACAATTTCTTTGCTAGTGTTGGAGACATTTTCTCCAGTATCATCGGAGCTGTTATTGCTTTTAGAGTTAGCTTTTTCAGCTCCATATGGTAAATTTGGTGTCATCATAGTTTTTGCAATGTCCATGTTTTCAACAATTGTGGGCCTTTCACATGACTATAAGCAACATCATGGAAGTACAGATGAAGAATTTGATGGCATCAAATTGTCTTGCATCAAATTGTTTTCTTCATTGCTAGAATATTCTTCATTGTTAAGTTTTTCCTGTAAATTCATTAAAGGAGATAATTCAGCAAAAGGAAATACACTTTCATCAAATTTCACATGTCTAGATATATAGACACATTTGGTGTCCGGATCCAAACAACAATAGCCCCTTGTATATGGGGTTGTACCCAAGGAAAACGCATGGAAGAGATTTTTTGTTAAATTTATTTTTATTGTAAATCTTTAAGTAAGGGAAACACCTACATCCAAAAATTCTTAATTGCTTGTAATCAGGAGCCTTTTTAAAAAGCTTTTCATAAGCAGATTTCATAGAAACAGTAAAGAGAGGCATTAGATTAATTAGATATGTGGCTGTCAACCAAGAATTAATAGCAAAATAATGCGGAAGTGTATCTGAATCCATAATACCGAATTGTTCTCTAGAGTTATATGGTTGGTCTTCCAGATCTACACGTTCTCCTAGAGAGTCCTTTAAACTTTTCACTGCTCTCTTTCTGACGATAGGATATCAATAAAGAATAGAAAGATATGTGAGACACGAGGACCATAACCACTTATATAGATAACATTTTCTTGTTGTCACTGGGTATTCCTAATTCTACCCATCATAGAATTATAATACAATTGGGTCTCTACACATTAAAGGCTCACACCTTATTAGATACATTAAAATGCATAATACTAAAAATCTTAGCAGATCACTTTTAATTGTGTTTAACCTTATATGACAGTCCACAACACATAATTATTCACATATAATCCTAACGTTAGATTAAGAATCCAACAATATTGAATTAAAAAATTCAACACTGAGTCAGTTATTGAGATGATGAATACTCGAGGTTTACTTCACCAACCATTAATGAGCAAATCCACCCAGTGACCCTCAAACTCTTCTACGCAATTGTAATAATTTCAGTTTTATATATACAAAAATGAACAATTCTCAAATATATTATTTGATAATGACAAACACAACAACTCACTCCAATAAATCTCGTAATAAATACACGGTCTATATTCCAAGTCTTTTTAGGACGCATTCAAAAATAAAACATAAGGAATGGCATTGCAAGAATATGGAATCAGAATAATGGTGATACAAAAAAAAAAAAAAGGGATGGTCGGATTGCTTTGTTTGCATAATTATTGATGTCGGGATCTACTTGTTTTTGTTTCACTTTATAAATTAATTAGCGAAACAAACATGTAATCATTTGAAAAAGGATCACTGGCACCAGCTTACGAAAGATGAATTTGTAAGACATATTAATTTGGATGAAAATGTAGCGTTATTAAGTTATGAATTCATTAACTTGAGGTATTAATATTTACTAATGATGGTGATTAATTTATTTAACTTGTCATAGTCTTCAATTAAGAATGAAGTGCAATCAATTTATGGAAAAAAAATAATAATTTTTTTACTTTTTAAGATTTTCATTCTTAGGATTTCCTTTTGCTCAGTTTCGATTATTGACGTTGTCGAAGAGGGCAATAAAAGCTTGTTGAATTTCATCAAAAGTTTGCATCTCATCTCACAAATTGGTAATATCGATTGGCTTCTTTATAGGCGCAGCCATGACAAATTTATCACTTCTTTCATATTGATACCCATAAATTTCAACCTTATTTTATTTTTGATGCACAATCTAACTTAACAAAAATAATATTCAAATTGTCACAAAATGTTTTTTTTAAAAAAAATGATATACAATATAACCTCTATAAATTAATACTCGATAAATTAATAATCTCTATAATATAATAATTTTTTGCGGTCCTGACTTGAGCCTTGAACAAAATTAATAATTTTGATAAATTTTTCTGAGAACTCCTATATAACTTTATGATCTTATTTATATCATAAATTAATAATTGTAGAAATTACAAATACTGTGAAATTACAAATGTAACTGACAATTAATAATTTTTTGTCGCAAAACAACAATACCAATTAGGATTTCTTTTCGCATTACAAAAAGTCAAAGACGAGATCTAAGTTGAAATTAATTTAAAAATGAAGCAAACAATGCCAAGAACATATTTTACACAAGCTATGTGGACATGTCATATGGATTTCGTTTTTATACTAGGTAATTATTAATTTATATGATAACATATTTCCTTCAAACCATAGTATTTGAATTTGAATTTTTTTTAAAAAAAATTAGTATTACAATAATAGTCATGATTCGATTGGTTTCATTTTTATAAGAAAAAAACTGGGAAATAGACAAACAATGAAGGAACAAGTTAAGTAGAGCCAATAAACAGGGGAAAGTGAATTACTGTCCTTGAGCACATTAATAATCTCGGCTATCTATGTACAATTTTGTAAATTCATGTCATATACTAGAGTCTTCTGGGTTTTGTTGCATCAATTCTTTGCTGTTTATCTTGTTTTATTATTTTATGACGCAAAGAGTCCCGGTAGCGATGTATCTGGAGTAAAAAGATTTAATTTATTTTTCGTTATTATTAGCAAACGTTATTATTAATTAATTATATATGTAAATAGGACAATAATACTTTTGACATTCATGAAGCGCGTACACATTCATGTAAAAATCTTAAACCTTAAATTGTAGAACACTCTTCATCAAAACTCATTTAAAAGCATATTTCTTTTAACTACTGAAAAATAAATAAAAAAAAACCAGATACAAGTGTAGAATATTCTCATTAAATTTTAATTTTTTGCGCAAACATGGCCTGCATATATACACAAATAACTGTTCTATGAATATGTAGAAGCAATCTCAACTGTCCAATTTTTTTTTCAAAATTTAACGAATATAAATTTTATATGTTGGGTAATTATGGAAAATAAGATTAGGAAAATGAGATTATCAACAAATAGGGAAAGCAAAGGCATTTAATATTGGTGCGATGAATATTTTTATGGGTGTACTATAAAAAATAAAGATAATAAAAGGAATACTATTGGTAATATCAAGAGCATTCTTTCATAAAATGCACAAATTATCTTTATCACTTCTTTCATATAAATACTCATAAATTTTACCTAAATTATCAAAAAAAAAAGAACAAAATCATATAGTTAATTTTTCTTCTTCTTTACTCCATTATTCAATAGGAGAATAATAAACTAGGAGAAAGGAGAAATTAAGGAGAAAATTAGGGTGATTATTGCAATGATAAGAACTCAGGCAAGCGCTTATTTCAGATACATGCGTGGCATTCATTAATTTGACCAAAAATAAATGAATTTATTTGTATTTTAATCAAAATCGAGGGACATCAACAAAATTTTCCTACTCCAGGTATTCATCATAATTATCTGATTTTCATTTTAATTATGTCCAACCATGCTAATTTAATAAAGAACACTGACTGAATACATGAGTATTTATATGTTCAACAAATTTGGCTGAGTATGAAAAATTTAAGAGCTGTATTTATGCTTTGTGTTATTAAGTAGGACATGACCATATTATGTTGCAATTGTCAGAAAACTGAAAATTATCGAAAAGGATCCTAAAAGAGGTGTTGAATTGTGAGCTTAAAAATGAGTTTTAGAAGTTCCTTACATGTCGGTTTGTAACCTTGATTGTGCATGCCCTGTCGGTTTCTGGATGAAACAGGAGGATATGAAATGTGTGTATTGTCTTTTACTTCCAGTAAGTGAATCACATGTTCTTCACGTGACTTGACATACTTTATACGAATTTAGCAGTTGTTTTGGTCACTTATTGAAGCACGAATTAAGCACGTGATTCAAGGTTGTTAACCGACCGCTGTAAGGCGAGAAAATTCTGGGTTTCTTACAACAAACCCAAAAGGCAGCTGGCGAGTGGGAGATGTTTCTAGATTCTTCATGATCTGTATATATAGTCTTAGAGGCTAGAGTTGAGCCATATGAAAAGCTTGTAACTTCTTAATGTTTGTAGCTTGTTCTTGGTAATTGCTCTGACGAGGGAAGTGAGCTAAAATAACATCAACTTTTATTTATGGACAGGTTAAGAAAATTTTTGAGTTCCTGAAAAATGGCTTCCATGAGATCAGCAGTTCTTTGGATTTATCTTTCGAATATGATTTGGTTGCTGATGAAAAATTCCATTCCTAGCTTATCTTACCAGTGTTCTAAAGGAGCATTCCTTTTTCCCATATTAGCCACCAGCTGGAAGCAAAAGATTCAGGAATCTAATTGCTGACTTCATGAAAATGTACCACCATATTCCTTCACCACTCATCTTTTTTTTTATTTCTGTGGAAAAGTAATTTTTGTATTGTCTGTCCTAGATTCTATTTTCGCTGATGCATTATTTCAATTTCTTTGCACGTGAAGTCCTAAGATCAATTTCCCCTGATTCATTCAACTAGACCATGGAATGTGTTGTTGCTGTGAGTGACGCTGCACGTGCTTGTTATTCGTCTAGTTATTCAACTTTTATGTAAACATACGTGTTTGGATGTACTCATATATATACTGGACCCGAGATATTTGCACCTGACCTACTTGTTGATGTACGTGTAAAATGAAGAACTTTTTGAGATCTGGAATGGATCAAGACCTGCAATTTTTATTTGTAGATTTTCCACTCTCCAGTCCAATTATAGAAGACAGTTTGTGAATGCTGAATGAATAAGCTAGCCAAACTTAAAGATGCTTAATTGCCTCTTTCTCTTTTTTTGTATACAAGTAAAACAATGAGTGCTGAGTTGGAATAAAAATAAACTTAAAAATGTTTATTTTTGACATAGTTGAAGATGTCATTTTTTGGCAGATTTTCTTTGCTATTCTTGGAACAAGTAATAGTGCTTATTGCTTTGTTTGCACACATACTAGTCTAGATACACCACAGAGGTTTTTGGATGATGGAATACCAGATATGAACTCAGCACATTGTTTACCTGTTGCCTTTATTCCTCAAGTGACAGTAAAAGCTAGTAATTTTAGTAGATGATATATTTAATGAAAATTTCTGGGCAGCCAGACTTTTGTGTTGACATTGAAGGGGGAGATGGACAAAGGTCGAAGTAATACAATGAGTGCTGAGTTGGAACATCTTAATGCTCATTTGGAAACTGGGTGAGGGTCACAGTGCCAAAGCTTGCAGCCTAAGGTTATCAACATTGATGAAGAGGCTAGTATTTCTTCCGGTAAAGATATTAACGCCACGAAAGCTCAAATGTAATTGATTAAAGGAAGAAGTGCTTGCTTTGGTTGATGTGCTATTCGTTTATGATCTTTTCCTGGTTCTGTTGTGAGATGTTTCTCTTTGGATGTTCTGTTTATTGTACTTTGATGGGTTTTTGAAGATGCTTGTATGTATTAACGACAATAAAGTGGTTTTCATTTGTGTCTATCACTGAAGAATAAAGTTGCTTGATTGAACAGCATCATATGACAGAAACTGAAAACTCAATTTCATTGTCCGAGCATACCATGCCATATGTAGCTCAAAAGTTCAATTAACATTGAACATTCAGCGAGCTAGCTCGTACTAATTAATTTATAGAATTGCTAGTTCTTTATGGTTCACTAAAAGAGAAAATATTTGACAATCACGAAAACAACAACAATTCACTCCCATAAACAACATGATAGATACATAGTCTATATTGTAAGTCTTTTTATGATTTTATTTAAAAGAGAAAATGCAAAGGACATATTATATATTATTTGAATGTTCTCCTTGATAATTAAACACTGAATACATGAGTATTTATATGTTCAACAACTTTGGCTGGGTATAAAAATTTAAGAAATGTATTTATGCTTTGTCTTATTAAGTAGGACATGACCATATTATGTTTCATTTGTCAGAAAACTGAAAATTATTGAAAAAGGATCCTAAAAGGGATGTGTTGAATTGTGATCTTAAAAATGAGTTTTAGAAGTTTCTGACGTGTTGGTTTGCATCATTGATTGTGCATGCCCTATCGGTTTATGGATGAAACAGGAGAATATGACATCTGTGTATTGTCTTTTACTTCCATTAAGCGAATCACATGTTCTTCACATGATTTGACTTATTTTATATGGATTTAGCAATTGTTTTGGTCACTTATTGAAGCACAAGTTAAGCACGTGATTCAAGGTTGTTAACTGACCATTGTAAGGCGGGAAAATTCTGGGTTTCTTACAACAAACCCAGAAGGCAGCTGGAGAGTGGGAGATGTTTCTAGATTCTTCATGATCTGTATATATAGTCTTAGAGGCTATAGTTGAGCCATATGAAAAGCTTGTAACTTCTTAATGTTTGTAGCTTGTTCTTGGTAATTGCTTTGACAATGGAAGTGAGCTAAAATGATATCAACTTTTATTTATGGACAGGTTAAGAAAATTTTTGCGTTCCTGAAAAATGGCTTCCATGAGATCAGCAGTTCTTTGGATTTATCTTTCGAATATGATTTGGTTGCTGATGAGAAAATTCCATTCCTAGCTGATCTTGCCAGTGTTCTAAATGAGCATTCCTTTTTCCCATATGAGCCACCAGCTGGAAGCAAAAGATTCAGGAATCTGATTGCTGACTTCATGAAAATGTACCACCATATTCCACTAAATGCTGATGTGAGAAAACCTTCACCACTCATCTGTTTTTTTACTTCTCTGGACAAGTAATTTTTATATTGTCCGTCCTAGATTCTGTTTTCCCTGATGCATTATTTCAATTTCTTTGCACATGAAGTCCTAGGATCTGTTTCCCCTGATGCATTATTTCAATTTCTTTGCATGTGAACTTGGAGCATTCATATTAGTTTACGAGTGAATCTATTGGTCATTTACTTGTTTGTAACAAATAACATATGAAACAATCTTGTTATTTTTTATTCTCCATATGTAGAGCTCTATGGACCAATCGCTTGTCTTCTGTTATCCTCATTAGAATTTCTTCAGACTACTTCCACTTCATGCTATTTGTGATAATTTGCATTGTTTTTGTGGTCTTTCTTATGTCTGTTGGACAAATACTGTAATATGAAATTTTATCTAATGGTGTCCTTCATTCCTTTTGCATCCTGTCCCCTCTATAGTTAAATGTATTTTTGGATTTGTCAATTTATTTGATTTGATGAAATCTTGATTCTCATGTTATCTATCTGTTTATCCAACTTGACCATGGAATGTGTTGTTGCTGTGAGTTACGCTGCACGTCCTTGTTATTCGTCTAGTCTTTTTATGTAAACATACGGGTTTGGATGTACTCGTATATATACTGGACCTGAGATATTTGCACCTGACCTACTTATTGATGTACATGTAAAATGAAGAACTTTTTGAGATCTGGAATGGATCAAGACCTGCAATTTTTATTTGTAGATTTTCCACTCTCCAGTCCAATTATAAAAGACAGTTTGTGAATGCTGCATGAATAAACTAGCCAAACTTAAAGATGCTTAATTGCCTCTTTCTCTTCTTTTGTATATGAGTAAAACAATCCACATTCCTAATTTTTCTTCTCCACTTGTTTCTCAAGAATGTTTTCTTTCCTTCAAAAGCTGTGGCAATTGTGAATGCTCTTCGATTGTTTTCTGATTTATTTTTGTGTTATTTTTGACATAGTTGAAGATGTCATTTTTTGGCAGATTTTCTTTGCTATTCTTGGAACAAGTAATAGTGCTTATTGCCTTGTTTGCACACATACTAGTCTAGATACACCACAGAAGTTTTTGGATGATGGAATATCAGATATGAACTCAGCACATTGTTTACCTGTTGCCTTTATTCCTCAAGTGACAGTAAAAGCTAGTAATTTTAGTAGATGATATATTTAATGAAAATACTGGGCAGCCAGACTTTTGTGTTGACATTGAAGGGGGAGATGGACAAAGGTCGAAGTAATACAATGAGTGCTGAGTTGGAACATCTTAATGCTCATTTGGAAACTGGGTGAGGGTCACAGTGCCAAAGCTTGCAGCCTAAGTTTATCAACATTGATGAAGAGGCTAGTAATTCTTCCGGTAAAGATATTAACGCCATGAAAGCTCAAATGTAATTGATTAAAGGAATAAGTGCTTGCTTTGCTTGATGTGCTATTCGTTTATGATCTTTTCCTGGTTTTGTTGTGAGATGTTTCTTTTTGGATGTTCTGTTTATTGTACTTTGATGGGTTTTTGAAGATGGCTTGTATGTATTAACAACAATAAAGTGGTTTTAATAAATCCTAGTCCTACAGCACTAAAAGAAATTAATACGCTTGGTTTATTGTTAATAAAAAAAAATTATATATATATATATATATATATATATATATATATATATATATATATATATATATATATATATATATATATATATAAAGTCTTTTTCTTTGGCATATGTTATGCATTAAAAAAATATGTGTCTATATCCAATAACTCAAAAATATGTGTGTGTATATAGACACATGGCGCATACACAAAATGTAAATAATTTTCAAATATTAAACATTTAAAATAGTTACATCCATAGATTTAAATGCATTATTTTTGTTTAGAAATAATAGAGCGTGCGTGTCAATATAGTATGAGACAGGAAGCACGTCCAAAGACAGAGTGAAGAACAAGCATTCGGTGTCATTTCTTAGGATCATCTTCATTAATCATTAAGAGATCAGGATCATCGGCAAAGACAGACTGGGGTTTGTTTCTGCATCCTCATCTTGAACGAACCTTGTCAAATCAATGGCTCCCCGAGCTGCAATATTATTTGGCAGATGAACCTGAAAAAATATACAAACTATCAAATATTTGATATATCCCTTAACCGCGCTAGCCAATGTAAAGGATTACATAAATTATTTCCAAATCTACATAGGAACATTTGGGGACCTCATGCAAATAAATTATTGACCTACACAATGCAATCTCTCTATCTTCCATAATCCGCTTTAGCACAATATTCTACTCATGAAAGTGAATTAACGAAATGCTTCTTGATTCTTAAAATTGGGTTCAGATTCACACCTGGATATTCTGCAACTGATATTGCAGATTATGTCCGTGATCAGCGGCTGGTGCCATGATAGATAGAGGCACCAATGGCTCCCCGAGCTGCAATATTATTTGGCAGATGAACCTAAAAAAATATACAAACTATCAAATATTTGATATATCCCTTAACCGAGCTAGCCAATGTAAAGGATTACATAAATTATTTCCAAATCTACATAGGAACATTTGGGGACCTCATGCAAATAAATTATTGACCTACACAATGCAATCTCTCTATCTTCCATAATCCGCTTTTGCACAATATTCTACTCATGAAAGTGAATTATCTAAATGCTTCTTGATTCTTAAAATTGGGTTCAGATTCACACCTGGATATTCTGCAACTGATATTGCAGATTATGTCCGTGATCAGCGGCTGGTGCCATGATAGAGGCAAGGTTGCAAATCATGTTCAAGACCCTCTCAGGGTTCCAACTTTCCACCATCATACCAATTAGGAAGCGCTCATTAGATGTACTAGGTATAGACTGAATAAGTGGAATACTTGTAACAGGCAAATCTTCATGTAAATCATTGTCTGTGTGGCTTGATGAATCAGAAGCTTCCCCATCATTTTTGAAAGTAAACACAGCATTAATTATTGCAAAGACTAGGGGGAAAACCGATGCACTAAAATTGTTCTTGACATGCATTTCTGCCAGAATTAAATAAACTAGTGTAACAATCAACTGGACAACAGAGAAAGCAAATTCAACTGTCCTAACTAGTTGCTTCTGACTTTTTACGCGGGTTCTGCTTCTTCCCATGATACAAGTATACATGCACATACCAAAACCAAATGCAGATAACAGGAATGCAACAAGAAGGAAACCCCTCTTACTTTTCCCATACAGATCCAGTAAAAATGATGCTGCCTCCAACACAAGATAAAACACAGCAAGTGAAGGTTTCTTATGTTTTCCAAGCAGCTGAGAAACCTGTAATACAAAAACTACAATCATATATCTCAAGCAATTATTATTTATCTCAGCAACGTTGATATTCTTACCTTCTTGATATTCTGCCATTGGTACTGCTGATTGACTTGATGAGCAGCGGGTGCAATAAGAGAGACAGAACTGGATATCGACTGCAAGTCAGTCACCAAGTTAAACTGGTTCGTCAGGTTCCGGATTATCAGTAACGAGAAGCGATTGGCTGTGCTAGGCACATAATCAAAAGCTGGAACACGTGAAATCCGCAAATTTCTTGATGAAATACTATAGGCGCCGTGTGACGAATCAGTAGCATCCTCATCCTTTTTGAAAAGGAAAAGAGTTGCTATAGAAAAGAGTAGCAGCAAAACTGATGCACTGTAATTGCTCTTGACTCCCAAATCTGCTAGTGTGAAATAAACAGATGTTATAATCCATTGGGTCACCGAGAAGACAATCCCCACTGCCCCAGTTAGCTGCCTCTGAAATTCTTCTCTGGTTGCCGGGGTAGCTCTTGCCAGAATACAAGCACAAACAGCAATACCAAAACTAGGAAGGAAGCTCCACTTGCTTTTCTTGACTAGATCCTCTGCAGCCGATATTGCATCCAAGGCAAGATTACCGAACAGCTCACACAATGATGAGATTGATTCAAAGACATAATATTTCAGTTTATGTCAAACAAATGATGTGGGCCTCAACAGAAGACAACTAAATATATCTCGCAGGGATGAAATCACTTCCGAGACAAGATAGCCTAGTAGATATCCCACAAATGATGTCGCCTCCAACACAAGATATGTAAATACCTTCCGTACAAGGGGAAGCACTGCAATTATACGTTTTTTACACTTACTGAGCAACTTATATACCTGTCATATAGAGGAAACGATTAGTGAAATTTATTAAAAAGTTAATAAAATAAATTAGGGAAACGACATTCTTGTAACTTTTTTCTTTTTTCTTTCTCAATGAAGTCTTGCTAATCAATAATGATGCTCTTCATTTCTTTTTACTTAAGTCAGAAACTGGTGTATCTGTTATAATGAAAGCAGCTTTATATCCAAATCCAAACAGGAAACGGGAAAGAACATAAAAATCAAGTGGAATACGTGCTACTTACGTGTCCCCTGTTTATGATTAAATTCAAGCATTTTTCAATTATCAAAAGAGCATATTTTCAAAATTATGCAAGGATGAAAAGTTTCAGTGTATTTACATGCTGGCCTTTGATGGTGGATCCTACAAATTGTTGAATTACGCTAGCTTCGACAGTGGATCCTATGTCATCAACACATTCTTCAATTGCAAGGGCTGGTATAATGCGACATCTATCTTCTGGTAATTCCCATATCTTGCTACCGAGCACGCGTTCCCACTCACGTCTGTCATGTTTTCCACGTAAAAGTCCTCCCAGTGTTTTCGCTGCCAAGGGCAAGCCACTGCATTTGATCACTATCTCCTTGCCAATGTCCTCCAATGACTTGTGTGAACTGAAATCTCTTGTCCCCAAAGAGTGCTGAGCAAACACAGACAGACAATCCTCAGTTGACAAGTTTTTCAATTCACAAACTTGATCCGGCCTCATGATTTTTGCAACCTGTTGATTGCGAGTAGTGACAACAATCTTACTTCCCTGTGCGCCAGCTTCAAATGGAAGGCTGAGTTGAACCCAATCATTGTAATTATCATTCCATACGTCGTCTAAAACAAGCAAAAACTTCTTTCGAGACAACTGCTTCTTTAGCTCCTCTTGAAGAAAATTTAAATCATTATTATCAACAGTCTGCTTAGTAATGGAGCTTAGAATTGTTTTTGTTAGCCTGATAAGATCGAAATCCTCAGAGACACAAGTCCATGATTTGAGATCAAAATGATCCGCCACTTGCTGATCATTGTAGACAAGCTGAGCAAGAGCGGTTTTACCCAGCCCGCCCATACCTGTAATAGAAATAACAGAGAATCCACCATCATTTCTTGAATCATCCTTCAACAACAATTCAACAATTTCCTTCTTTTCTGTTTCCCTCCCATATACCTTGGTTTCATTCACCAAAGAGGTTGTGGGTGGTCTTTGCCAGTCTTTTTTGGACCTCCCGGCTGAACTTACGTTCAAACCCAGCGTGTCTTTCTGTGTCACAATTTCTTGAAATCTGTCGTCGATATCTTTGATTTTGGACATCATGGAGTCATCGAACTGAATCGATTGTGGAGTACAAGTGGTGCAGCAAGTAGGAATGAGCTCCCGAAACTTACTTTCCGTGCTTGTACGACTGCTGCTGGGTTGATCATGGGCAGCAGCTGGTTCTCCATTTCCAAGCAGCAACTTCCTTCGGAAAGCCGCAGTTTGAAACTCAACCAACAACTTTTCAACATCAGAAGCCAGGTTCTGAAGCTCACCAAGCCACAACTTGACAGACTCATCGGTCGTCTTCTTCTCCTCAGCATCATCAAGCACGGCCTTGATCTTCAAAAGCATCGTCTTCCACTTCATTAGATCGGCCCGGATTTGATCTTGGCGTGGAAACAACCGAATCCCCACTGAAGCTAACTTATTGACCAGCAAATCAACGGACGGCGTAAGGATTGCCTCTCCGTTGATTGACATTTTTTTTTCTTTCTTCTCTCTTTTTTTTTTTGGGGGGGAGGGGGGGGGGGGGGGCAAAGAAAGAAGCAAAATTTTGAGTTTTGAAAAGTAAAATGAGAAAATTGAACCGAAAGTGTGAAGGGTCAAGCAAAATGAATGTAACCAGTCTTCCACTTGTTTATTAAAGGGAAAAATATTGAATAAAGAGAAAAATGGAATGTATCTACCACGAACCTTCGCTTTACAAGTCTTTAAAGTCATAATAATTACTTTATTTATTAAATTAATTTTTATGCTAAAATAAAGACTTAAAAGTATACTACAATATTTTATAATCACAATGATAATTTTAACAATCATGTTATATTAATGTCGTGTAAAAATAATTTATAATAAAATTTTAGCCGAATATAGTAAATTTGACTTATTGAAGTTAATGTTCAAACGGAATAATGATTGCATAGTAACACAGTTCTGGTACTGTGTTTGTCCGTTTTATAATCACAATGATAAAGATTTCATTCAGGAATTTTCTTTCTAGTAGTAATAGGGTTTGACTCTTGCTGTTGATAATAGGCCCAGTGCACTAAACCAATCTAAGTTTAATGCATCTTCTGTCTATGAATGGAACATAAATGGAATGTCTGAGTATAATATACTTGGTCTATTACAACAAATGACTATGGCAACCAATGCCTATAAAACCCAATCAGGAACCTCTGATAGAGCCATAGCCGAAATTCTTATAGCCGGTTTTACAGGCCAACTTAAAGGTTGGTGGGACCATCTCCACACCAAACAGCAACATTTAGACATTTTGAATGCTATTCAAACAGATGAGGATCGAATCCCCATAATGGATGAACATAATAGTCCCATTCAAGATGCAGTTGCAACCTTAATCTTGACAATTTCCCTCGATTTCATAGGTGATTCTTCTCATCTAAGAGACAAAAATGCCGAGTTACTACATAATTTGAGATGTAGGAAACTTAGCAATTTCCAAGAATATAAAACCACTTTCTTTACTCGACTCTTTCTAAGAGATGATGCAAATCATACTACTTGGAAAGAAAAATTCCTTGCTGGCTTACCTACTCTCTTAGGAGAAAAGGTAAGAAATTCCATTAAAGCCCTTTATGATAACCGCATTCTCTATGACGAACTTACCTATGGCGAGTTAGTCAGTTTCGTCAATAAAGAAGGATTAAAAATCTGTCAAGATCTAAAGTTACAGAAACGCCTAAAACGAGAACTTAGACAGTCTAAGTATGAGCTAGGTGATTTTTGTAAACAATTCAATTACGACCCATTGAAAACTCTCTCCAAAAATTGTAATGGTAAGTGCTCTTCGAGGCCTTACAAAAAACATTACAAGTCCAAAAGCTATAGGAAGCCCATTTCTAGTTCTAGAGACAATTTTTATAAGAAATCTTTGAGGCCTTATAAAAAGCCTAAGTTCTCCAAAGAGAAAGAATTCAAGCCCAAATCCAAGGCTCCTTTTAACTACAAAGATGCCACATGTTATAAATGTGGAAAGAAAAGCCATACTGCAAAATTTTACAGAATGAACAGAAAACTTCATGAGCTTAATCTTGATGAAGAAGTCCTTTCTAAAATCTCCTCCCTTCTTATTGAGTCTTCTTATGATACTGAGCCTTCCATGTCTGGAAACAGTGAGCCTTTCCAGGTTGACGAGTTAGTTGACTCCGATACCTCATCTTCATCCTATAGTGATTTTGAGTCAGAATCCTATTTAAAGAAAATTAATATTTTGACTAAAGATCAAGAAACATTTCTTGAATTAGTCAAATACATTACTGACCCAACTCTTCAGAGAGAATATTTGGATAAACTCCTGAAGACCCTTGATAAAAAACCTGAACCTTCAAAAGTACCTATTGTCAAAAAGCATGCTTATGATCTTACTCAAATTCTTTAAAAGAAAAAGCATTCAAAATCTTCTATTCCTTCTATCCAAGATCTTCAAAAAGAGATTAAAGATATTAAAGCTGAAATAAAGGATTTGAAAGAAAAACAAAAAACCGATTCTGAAACCATTCAGATTCTTTTACAAAGACAACTTCAAAATCATTCTAATAATGAATCTCATTCCAGTAATGATAATGAAGAAAATCCGAATCTTGAGAATATTAACTCTGTGCCCGGTGATTTTCTCTTTGTTTTAAATCAAATTACAATGAGAAAATATTTGATCAGAGTTACTTTAATTTTTTCTAAAGATTTCATGATTGACACCATTGCCTTATTTGACACTGGTGCTAATTTAAATTGTATTCAAGAAGTTATTGTACCAAAAGAATTTCATGAAAAGACAAAAGAAAAGTTTTCTGCCGCCAATAATTCAAAATTAAAAATTACCTCCAAAGCTGAGGCCCTTGTCCATAACAATGGATTTGATTTTAAAACTTCTTTCCTTTTAACAAATGACATTCGTCATACTGTTATTTTAGGAACTCCCTTTATCAATTTAATTACTCCTTATACTGTCAATTATGATGGTATATCCTTTAAAGCTAGAAATAAAAGACTTGTTTTCCCTTTTGTTGAAAAGCCAAAAACAAGAAATTTAAATATCATTAAAGCATGTTCTGTTTACCAAAATCAAATAAATGTTTTATTAAAAACAAAACAAAAGGATTTGAATCATTTGAAACAGGATTTAAATTTGCAAAGAATTGAAGCTCAGTTACAAGGTGATTTTATAAAAAGGAAAATTTCTGATTTTGAAAAACTTATCAAGAAAGAAATTTCTGTCGATTTACCGAATGCTTGTTGGAATAGAAAACAACATTTGGTAGATTTGCCTTATGAGAATTCTTTTGATGAAAGAAATATTCCTACTAAAGCCCGTCCTATTCAAATGAATATGGAACTTGAACAACATTGCATAAATGAAATAAAAGATTTGGAGGCCAAAGGTTTAATTGTTAAATCAAGATCACCTTGGTCTTGCGCTGCTTTTTATGTTAACAAAAATTCTGAAATTGAAAGGGGCACACCGAGACTTGTTATTAATTATAAACCTTTGAATAAAACTTTAAAATGGATTCGTTATCCGATTCCAAATAAAAAAGATCTGCTTCAAAACCTTCACTCTGCTTTAATATTTTCGAAATTTGACATGAAGTCTGGTTTTTGGCAAATTCAAATTCACCCTAAAGATCGGTATAAAACTGCTTTTACTGTTCCATTCGGACAGTATGAGTGGACTGTTATGCCATTTGGTTTAAAGAATGCACCTTCGGAATTTCAAAGAATTATGAACGACATTTACAATCCATATTCTGAATTTTGCATTGTCTACATAGATGATGTATTGATTTTTTCTCAATCAATAGAACAACATTTCAAGCATTTAAAGACCTTTTACCTGGTAACCAGGAAGGCTGGTTTAGCCATTTCTTCTTCAAAGATTTCTTTATTCCAAACAAAAATTAGATTCCTCGGTCACTACAATGGGGGTGGTAAGGCCTCGGTCACTAATCAGATTCCTCCACATCCAGACCAAAGGAAGGAAAAATTTGGTATAAAAACAGAGGAAAGGAGGAAACCTTTTCTCGGACTCAGAAGGAATATAATGGGCTTTAAAGAGATTGAAACAGTTTGTGGCATTGGGGGTTAAAATGTAGTGACCGAGGAATCTGATTTTTGTTTGGAATAAAGAAATCTTTGAAGAAGAAATGGCTAAACCAGCCTTCTTGGTTACCAGGTAAAAGGTCTTTAAATGCTTTAAATGTTGTTCTATTGATTGAGAAAAAAATCAATACATCATCTATGTAGACAATGCAAAATTCAGAATATGAATTGTAAATGTCATTCATAATTCTTTGAAATTCTGAAGATGCATTCTTTAAACCAAATGGCATAACAGTCCACTTATACTGTCCGAATGGAACAGTAGAAGCAGTTTTATACCGATCTTTAGGGTGAATTTGAATTTGCCAAAAATCAGACTTCATGTCAAATTTCGAAAATATGAAAGCAGAGTGAAGTTTTTGAAGCAGATATTTTTTATTTGGAATCGGATAACGAATCCATTTTAAAGCTTTATTGAAAGGTTTATAATTAATAACAAGTCTCAGTGTGCCCCTTTCAATTTCAGAATTTTTGTTAACATAAAAAGCAGCGCAAGACCAAGGTGATCTTGATTTAACAATTAAACCTTTGGCCTCCAAATCTTTTATTTCATTTATGCAATGTTGTTCAAGTTCCATATTCATTTGAATAGGACGGGCTTTAGTAGGAATATTTCTTTCATCAAAAGAATTCTCATAAGGCAAATCTACCAAATGTTGTTTTCTATTCCAAAAAGCATTCGATAAATCGGCAGAAATTTCTTTCTTGATAAGTTTTTCAAAATCAGAAATTTTCCTTTTGGAGTTGGTTCTTTAAATGCTTCTATATCTGACGTGGCTATAGAAGACTGATCATAATCTTGGTCAAGAACACCTACGGTATGAGATTGGATACTACTAGGTGTTTTGGATTGAGGAGTGTCAGGAGCAATTTGGATTTTAGAAGTAGAAGCGGAAGAGGAAGCTTCTATTCTATCTAATTGTTCTCTAATGGCTTTAGCAAAATCTGACTTGGAATCTTGAACAAGCTTTTGACTATGTTTCAAGACCTGAAATGGTCTGAAAATAGGTTCTTTAAGCTTTTTCAAGGACTCGGGTTTTGAGGGAATTGGCTTTGAAATAGGAGAGACAGTTATAGAAGACTGTTGGATTTGACTTTCTATTCTAGTCAACTGTTTTCCTATGGTATTTAAATTAGTATTACAGAAATTATTCTGTTGGATAATACTATCTAAATCTTTGTTGGGGTCATCGGATTTATGAACTTTAAAAGGAGAAGGTTTAATAGGAATAAGAGGTTCACCATGCTCTATGGTTATACTCCTGAGAGGAGGATGTTCAGACTCAATAGTATTACTATTATCAGAAAGATTCCATTCAGGAATTTTCTTTCTAGTAGTAATAGGGTTTGACTCTTTGAAAGGATAGGGAATGTTATTGTTGGAAGCATACATTTCAAACCAATCAAAAAACAAAATATGGACTTTTTGCATATTGACAAAATCATAATAAATTTCTTGAATTTCTTTTCTTTGGTTAAAAAAATGTTTAAAGAACCAAATGTTTTTTTCTTTATTATTATCTGAATAAAAATCATTATGAAGAAGAATTTTGTCAACTTCAAAATCTTTTTCAAGAACATTAACGACGTTCTCTGTAACAGCAGAAAAAGTAGGAGAAGTTGGAGGAGAAGGTTCTTTCTCTTCCTGTGTCTGTATTCTCTGACTACTAGTGTAGATGAGATGAGGAACACTAGTACCATAATTGACAAAATGAATAGAAGAATTAGGAATATCCGAAGTGGAAAAACTAGGTTGTTCTTTAGGAATATTTATTTCTGTTGGAATTTTTGAAAACTGTTTTTCAAAAGAATGCATACTAGAACAAGAATCTTTATCGGAGTATCTAGAAAAATTAGATCTCTTAAAAGATAGTTTGACTTTACCATTAGAAAACTGAGTCACATTTTGCAACTCTGTATTGGGCTCAAGATGTTTTAGAATCACTGGTTTAGTGGCTCTATCTAAAATCCATTCGTCTGGAAGATGAATGTCCTTCCATTGAATAGGTTTTGGGACAACCATATTGGCTTTAGACAAATCAGTCTGCAAGAGAAGAGTCTCATCTCTTTTTGACTGAAATTTATATTGCGTATTAAACGTGGAATTCATTGCTTTATAAGAAATTTTGTAAATTAATGTAACTAGAATAGAACCCTCAATCATATGGTAATTGTGGGTTTTGAACTGCAAAATCATGCTTTTGAGGATATTTTTGTCTTTAAGGGAGGCTGTTATGTTTGGGTAACAGTTGAAGTGGATTGGTCCTTTGCAAAGACTAGATTCTACACTACTGAGTAAAGAATGATCAAAGGACATGAACCTGCCATCACGGAGGACAACAAGGATGGAAGTATCTAAACCTTCCTTAGTTAAAGGTTTTATTCCGACTTCGATGAGACCAATATGAACATAATTAAATTTTTTCTGGTTTAAGGTCTTTAAAGTTTTTTCTAAAAACAAATAAATTGTTTCAAAAGGCTTTGTAAGTGTGATATCTCTTTCTTTGGTCTTTATAATATAATCACTCTTTAAAAAGTCAAGCTTTTTTGTTTTATAAATAATTTCTCTAGAAACTTTAGGTAATTCCCAATTATCAATAGCTTTATCAAAATCAGAGATAACAAATTCTTCAGAACTCACAACATTCTTTGAATCACTATTCTTCCCGGAAGAAGAGCTAGAAAAAGAAAATGTTCTGCAGGTGAGAGTATCCATGAAGCACAAAAATTTCAAAACTTGAATCCTATATGAATGGCTACAGGTATGGATTTATTGCCCTAAGCGGATGCACAAACTCCTAAGACGGGACTTATAACCAGTAAAAAATTTATCACACACACAGAAGTTAATGTTTGAAAACTTTTACACACACAGACTCTTAACACCTATGTAACACCTACCTCAACGTGGCTCTGATAAAACTAATACAAGAAATATATATATATAATAAAATAATAACACAATTAATATGTTATCAATCAAATAGAAACTCTAATGTGAAAACAAAACTGTCCCACCACCAATAATTTAGCAAGCTTCACTTTATTACACTACAGTGAAAAGAAAATCGGTGGGCTTATACACACACTTATTTATTAAATATATATATTAATGTTGTGCTTGTCTGCTTGACGAACTGGGCATGGGTGGACCAGGCATCATTGAGCAATTCCAAAAAAAATTTAAAAAAAATCAGTGTCCAGCAAAGAAAATCCATCTTTTGAGAGATAAATTAAACATAAATACTTAGATGTTTCTAAATGATTGAATAATGATATTTTTGGTATTTATAAATTTCTCAGATGCGATAATTATGTGCGGGACATATATTTATGGTTATAGAAAATGGCGGTAAAAATGGTACAAATCTAATATAATAAAAATGTATAAACTGTAGTAAATTAATGTTTACTTTAAAGTACGTTATAAACATCGCTTTTCTTAATACATTATTTGCTCCCATCGATTGAGTTATGCATATGGATTAAGCAAATATGCATCTAAGATACAATAAAGCGTTGATTTGTTTGTTTACGTTATACATCAATGAAAGCAAACATGAAGATTCTTGAATGTTATAAGCCTAACAAGAATTAATATATTATTCTTACAAAAAAATAATATGTTAGATATTTGATGCATAAAAAATAAATGTTAATTGATGAAATTCTTTTGAAGAAAGAGGACTACAAGAAAAATGGTGTGGGATCATTTTATTCATCTCTAATTGACATTTATTTTTTATGAATGTAGGGGTATTTTGGTAATTTTATGGACACAAGAGTTGTGTGTTGTGGATAGTTATTCGTTTTGAACTACATTGTGTGCGGTTAGTCGTATTTCACATTTATGAAAAGTAATTATGTTGTTTCCTTGATTAAGAGAAACTGCGAATGAGAACCAAGCCGTTGATATGAACAATAGTCGAGTTTAAGTATTGTCACTATGAGTGAAATATGCAAACCCATTTTCATATTTTATTATGATTTTAGAATGTAGTAAACCATATTCGCAAAATAAGATTTTAATGCTCTAATTTAATGATTTCTAGAATAAATTTGATTTACGTATTGGTACATTATTAAAAATTTTATGATTATTGGTTTTCCCTATCGATTTTGAGTAATGCATAATAGTACTTTGAAGAAAAGAAAAGTAAATTTAATGTTAATGGAAAGAAAAGAAGACTTAATGTATGATTAAAAATGTGTTATTTATGTGTATAAAAATTTGTTATTAAAAATCACGAGACAATACCCTCTCCATCTAGTTACAATGATACAAATAAAATGAGAGCCATTTGGGGCCCCTCTGAACACATAGAGAGGTTAATAGGTTGTGTTTTTTTAGTGCTTTTGTCCTTTGGAGGCTTATGCATGTTGTATGATAATAAAAAAGATTCAAGATATAGATAAGATAAAGGCCTTTGGGTTTGTCTAAGTGCACATAGAAGCTTTGAGTCGTGTGCTTGGATGCTTTTGTCCTTTCAGGACTATTTTATGCATGGAGTATGAGAAGATATGATGATATACATGAGATAGCACTTCATTGCACTGCCCATATGAGGTTCAGGTACGACAAGATCATTTACTTGTTTAGTGACAATTTAAGAATAAAGTATTCTATGTTATCTTTTGAAATGATTTTCATGTGTATTATGTACAGTATAATGTATTCTTCAATGACAATTGTTTGATTTAAAGTTTGAATAATTTAACTATGTTCTTACTTATAGATTAGTAAAGTTAGTATGTCGAAAAGATATGATCATCTTTAAAGTAAGTTACTTTTAAAAGATGTTATTCACTCATTGAGCTTACTAATTTTTATATTCACCTTATTTTATTATATTTTTCCCCCTAGAAGGATGCATGTATACCAATCGACTAACCGATTGTAGTTATTTTGTATTTTTTTATCACAGTGATGGAGCTAGGAAAAATATATGGTATTATGCATTTTGATCATCTCATTTTGGAATGTATAATTATATTATGATTTGATGATTATGGATGTTTAATATATATTGAAATAATTTATATTATAATCTTTTCATATTGGAGATGTTTGGGTGTTATTTGTATTTTAGTTGAGAAGGTTGATTGATGGAACTGATTATATATTAAAGTATGTTAGGAGTGCTTGTATAAATTTTCAATTTTGGGATTGTTATATTTAAAAGGGAAATAACGGTCGAATTTTTGGTAGAATCGTTACTAATTAAATTATTATCAGTCAAGTTAGACGATATCAGATAGACTCGCATGGAGTTTGAGGCGAGTTGTTTCAAATCAAGTCCTTTATAAAGCTCACTCACCCCTTGTTAGCTCTCACTCATTACAAGCATCTATCAATCAATCTATCAATCAATGCTTACATTTTCTTTCCTCTTATACATCAAAATGAAGTTCATCTTGGCAACCTTGTTGTGGCATTATTGTTGTCAATAGTATAGAACGTTTGCAATTATCATCTTCTGGTTGACCAAACCTGTAGCGACGTTCCATTCGGAGCCAACTGTGTGGCCTCAGTCAGCACGAAACTCTCTTTAAAACCTGATGTTGAAATTAAACCAAAATGAAATCCTCGGCGCAGCAATATTTCTTTTTTAAATATTGCACAGAGAAATTAAAAAAAGAGAAAAAACTGTTAAAGAGACTAAATTAATAATGGTAGAATGTTGGAAAAAAATGTTAAAATTAACTCATTTGAATGTGTTGACAATTGAGTGAGTACAATGAGCCTGGCTCAAATTTTATATGACTATATTCAACTAGATCACATAAAATTTGATTACCTTCACTACTATAAGATTTATTTGATTAATATAAATTAATTCAAATATGATATGTTAAGTAGAGAATAACAATGTTTTAGATCATTGTTTACAGTACATGGATAAATTGGGTAATTAGTTAAAGAGCCATAGACTAAAAATGGATTTATGCATTTATCTTATCTCCACATTATATGCTGATGTGTTTTGTCTCTACTAGTCCTTTAGTTTCTTCTCAATGCAAATGCCAGGATAAGTGGAACAACATTTCCAATGTGTATTGATTCTGGCCAAATTTTTCATTTAAACAATTGCATGAGCTTTGATCCAGTGCTGATCACAATGTTGCAAGAAGAGACGCACAAATCTTATATCAGCATTGAATTCAAATCTCAATTGCAGATATATATATATCAGCAACTTGATCATTTGTAGATACAAATGCAATTTCAACTTCTTTTTTTTCAACTTTGTCTCTCACAAAGTGAAGGTCTATTTCTATTTGTTTTATCTTAGAGTGCATTATTGGATTTGTAGCTATAACAGCAGCACTTGTGCTATCACTCAGCAGTAGTGGAGTGTTCTGAAGCTTGACATCCAGTTCTTTAAGAATTGGGTAGATCCAAGTTAGTTCTGAACAGGCCAATGCCATAGCTCTGTATTCTGATCCTGCTGATGATTTTGAGATTATGCTCTGCTTCTTTGAGCTCCAGCTGATCAAGTTTTCACCTAAGTATACACAATAGCCACTAGTTGATCTTATGTCATCAATGTCACTTCCCCAGTTTGCATCAGTATATACCACAAGGTCTACAAACTCAGATCTCTTGAAAGTCAAACCATAATCTATTGTTTCCTTGAGATATCTTAATACTCGTTTGTAAGCAATCTAGTGAGGTTGTAAAGGATCAGCCACAAATTGGCTTAATTTGTTAACAGCATATACTATTTCAGGCCTTGTTAAAACAGTATATTGTAATCCTCTAATAGATTTTTTGTATTGAGTTACATCAGTAATGACTTCACCCATGTTTTTGCTCAGTTTCTCTGTTGTGGCTAGAGGAGTATCAGTTCCCTTGCAGTCTCTCAAATCAAACTTAACAAGTAGATCTTTTATATACTTTGACTAGGATAAGACCAAAGTTTCATCATTTCTAATAATTTCAATACCAAGAAAAAAATTAAGATTTCTTAAATCTTTAAGAGCAAAAGTACTGCTGAGGTTACTGATGAGTTGTTCTATTTCAGCATTGTTATTTCCAGTTACTATTATATCATCTACATAAATCAACAGCAAGATCATATTATTTCCACTTCTCTTAACAAATAAGGATGTATCTAACCTGACCTGGTTCTGGTAAACTTCCAAGACTCTAAAATTGATCTGAGCTTATCAAACTAAGCTCTTGGTGCTTGTTTCAATCTATAGAGAGCCTTTTTTAGCTTGCACAAATAGTTAGGATGCTCTGAATTCTCAAAACCTTCTGGCTGAGGCATGTAAACAATTTCACTGAGTTCTCCATTAAGGAATGCATTATTGATATCTACTTGTCTCAGCTTCCAGTTGTTTATAATAGCAAGGCTTAGTATAATCCTTATTGTTGCTGTTTTAACCACTGGACTGAAAGTTTCTTGATAATCAATCCCTTCTGTTTGTAAAAACCCCTTAGCTACCAGGTGAGCTTTGTATTTGTTGATTGAACCATCTGAGTTCTGTTTGACTCGATAAATCCATTTGTTCCCAATTAGTTTCATATTCTGCTCTGAAGGAATTAAACACCAAGTTTGATTTCTCATTAAGGCATTGAACTCTTCCTGCATTGCTTGTTTCCACTTGTGGTTATTCAAAGCATCAGCTACACTTGAAGGTGTGTCCAAGGGACAGGGATTTTTCAGTGTTGTAAGTTTTTGGTTTGAAAATGCCATTTTTAACTCTAGTTATCATATAATGTGAAGGTCTAGGTTGATATGTAGGCTGAGATATTTCTGGAATTTGGTTGTTTGGTTCAGAAGGAAAGGAGATTTGAGGTGATTCATGTGTGTTGTTTTTACTATTATGCATTGAATTTGTTTGATAAAAACTGTAGTCAGGATTTTGTTCGTTAGACGAATTATCTGAGATAGTTGTGTCATCCAATGAATCTGTACTTACTGCTAGTGCCTCATGACTTTGAGTTTCAGAAGGAAATGATATTGAAAGAAACTTATTAAATGGGTTACAGATTCTGATGCATGAGTGGACTCAGTGACCATGAACTTTGAATCATTTTTTAAAGGAAAAGAATTCTCATTGAAATTAACATGAGCAGCAATATAAATTCTGCCATTTGAATTCAAACACAGATAACCTTTGTGCTATTTATTGACACCTAAGTTGACACATTTTAAGGTATGAAAATCAAGCTTATAACTGTTATATGGTCTCAAGAAAGGGTAACAATCACAACCAAAGATCTTGATTTGTGAGTAGCTTGGTTTCTTGGAATAAAGAGCCTCAAAAGGTGTTTTGTGATTCAATGTAGGTGTACTGATTCGGTTGATAAGATATGTAGCATTATAGAATGCTTCCCACAAAGACTTGAGAGGCATATCAACTTGGGCAAGAAGTGTGAGTCCAGTTTCAACAAGGTGTCTGTGTTTCCTTTCAGTTTTCCCATTTTGATGATGTGTATAAGGGTAGGAATATCTTATATCTATCCCTTCATTTCTGAGATAAGGTTCAAAAGCTTTGTATTCTCCCCCCATGTCACACTGAATTGATTTGATTTTCAGCTCCAAGCTTTTTTCAATTTGTTTTTTAAAAGCAATGAAGGCTAACAGTGCCTAAGACTTGTTAGTTAACCCATAGATCCAGGTGTAGTTTGTTTTGTCATCAATGAAAGCAATGTAATATTTGAATCCCTGGTTTGAGATGGTTGGTGCTCGACCCCAAAGATCACTGTGTATGATCTCAAGGGCAGTAGAAGATTTTGACTCACTGCTTTTAAAAGGCAATCTATGCATTTTACCATATTGACATGCTTTGCAAAAGGAAAACTCAGACACTTTATTTTCAAATGAAATATTATAAGCTGACAAGGTTTTTCTAAGATCAAATGAATTTGGATGACCTAATCTCATGTGCCACAGATCAAAAGTTTTGTTGATTCTTTAATCTTTACAACTTTTACAAAGTTCTTTAGAAACAATTGATATCATAGACTCTGGTTTATTTATTTTACAAATTGAAAACAAACTGGAACATAAATTAGAAGACAATATAACATACTTGACTTGAGAATGATTTAGAGGCAAGTTCAGCAGCTTGTATAGTCCATCTTTAGCCACACCTTTCATGAGAACAATCCCCCTTCTCTTGTCTTTAACAACACAACATGTTTTGTTAAACTCAATGCATATATTTTTATCATTCAAAAGTTTTGATATGCTGATAAGATTTTTAGTTATTTGAGGTACATAGAGATGTGGTTTAGTTTAATGTGTTTCTGGATATTAGGTTCAAGTGTGCCAAGCAATGTATAACTAACAGAAACAATTTCAAGCTTAGAGCCATTACCTACAGCAAGCTAATGATTACCTTTGTTTTCAGAACTTATGCTTAAGTTGTTGAGGTCATTGGTACCATGATCTATTGCTCCACTGTCAAGATACCGGCCTTCACTTTTAGCTTCTACTTAGCCACATAAGCACTTCTTTTGTTCCCTGCAAAATTACCCATATAGTTTTTCTTAAGCCTATACCAGCAGGTTACAGCAGTATGATTCTTCCTGGAGCAGATCTGACATGGTCCTTTAGGTATTTCTTCATCAGCTAGAGCCTTCCCTTTCATCTTCTCTTGAGTTTGATTAAAATTTTCACCACTAGAATTGTTTCCATATTGCCTTCCACTATGATTAGTAGAATTTCCAGAATTGTTGAAATTTGGTTGCCAATTCCTCCTTTGATTTCCTCTGTAGTAAGCAATGTTTGCTTGATAATCTGAACTACTGACAGAGTTTTGATGTTCAATCCTATTTTGTTAGCTCAACATCATGCCATAAACCTCTGATGGAGTTATGCTTTCTGACTTAGCATTGATTATAGCAACAATTGAGTCATACTCAGGTCCAAGACCAGCAAGTAGACACAACACAAAATCATCATTGCTCATATGATTACCGGCAGCTCTAAGAGCATTTAAATTCTTCTTCATCTTAGTATAATACTCATGAACATTCAAGGATCCTTTTCTAGTTGTCTGGATTTGAGTTCTTAAGCGAAGAACTCTTGATCGAGACCTAGCACCAAACTGTCCAGCAAGTGTTTGCCATACCTCTAGAGATAAGCTTGCTCCAATAACAGCACTTAACACTTCTTCACTTAGAGTTGAAAGCAGCCAGCTCATGAGTTGTTGATCACCTTTTCTCCAGATCTGGAATTGTGGATTTACCACGGTGACTACAGTTTGATCATTATCAACATTGACAATCATTCGACTCGGAGGATTCTTAGTGTTGTCAATTAGATCTTCCAGCTCATTAGCATTGATTGTCGCAATTACTTGAGATCGCACAGCAAATAATTGTTGTTTGTGAGCTTGATCAGAGTGTTAAAGATCAAAGAGTTAGTCGATGAATTGTTGAATGAGTTTGTGATCGGATTTGCATTTGAGCTTGAAGCTCGAGTGCTTGTGGCTTGAAAATCATTGCTAGCCATTGGAACAACTAACTCTGATACCAAATTAGATTTTGAGAATCAAATAAAGAAGATGAAGCTCTATTTTTATTATCACAAAAACTAATTTACAATAATGAGCTCAGCTCAGTATTTATACTGGAATCTAATGCTTACTAATCACGCCAATTATTCCTCAACAAACTTGCTAACATACTAACTAATATACAGTTAATAACAGCCGATTTGTTAACTGATTCCAACCATATCCAACTACATGGGAATCTCTTCATAACAGTTTTTCCAACTGTAATTCTCCAGCTTCTCACGTGCACCTTTTACTCTCACTCCGAGGCTAGCTACTGGATTTATAGCTGGCTTGATTTCAGCTGGCACTCCAACGTGAATTGCATGAGGTTCAACTTCATCAGCTAATTCAACACAGATCAATCGCACATTCACGAACTTTCACCGATTGTATCTCTAACTGTCATTGCACGGAAAGGAGCGCCATTTGGTAACTTGGCGTTAAGCTCAGGACCGGCAAAGACGTGCATTTGTTTTGGCCATTCCAGTGTTGTTTCCTCAGGTGAAGCTGGCCGTATGAATGTTTGTTTACGACATGGAAACACATCATATGCTGCTACTTCCAATGCATCAGACCTCGCCTACAATAACAACAATAAATAGATGAACAATCTAATCGGAGGTGATTGTACAATAGGGTTTATTTTAACTATGACACAATTGCACAACTAATTCCCAGATTAAGGCTCCATTTCGGACTGGTTCGGTAATTAAAAAGTGTTTCGTAAGGACTTTCAATTATGATTTAGAAGTTAAAGATAATTTTACTCAACAATTGTTTGATGAAATTGTATTAGATCTTGGCCAGGACTTGACCGAGTGTTTTCAATCAGCTTTCTTTGGCTAGTCACTCAAGTTTAAGCCCTGTAAGTGGTTTGAACCTAAGAAATTGATTCAGGCTTTTTGCACCACCCCCACAACTTACTATTTTTTCAAATATATTTACTTTAAAAATCAGGGCATCTTGATAGGCACCCCTCTATGTTAAGTTAAATGAATATCGGTGGGTGAGGTTTATAACAATAGATAGAAATAATATACCACAACTTCTTTATGGACATGCAATCCATCGGTCGTAGCAGAACTAGCTGATAGCGCCTGCAGGGAACATGCAATTATATTTTGATCAGTGTTCACGAAGCTAAAGCAGTGTAAATAACAGATCATGGCTTATTTAAGTAATTACCTGAAGGTGATTAAATAATTGAGAATGAAATTATATTATTAAGCAAAGACATAAGCAAAATTACCCCATTTATCTGTTTGAATCTCGTCTTGAGAGCAAATGGCGGCACTGACGAGGCTTGCTCAGTTTCGGCCTGCATGGCTGCATTGTGAGAAGAGTATTTCTAAAGTTTACAACTTGGAAATGAGACCTTATGTGATATGTACATGAAGGATAGAGTACATGTCAGTATTTATAAGAAACAATGTGATGGTTTTAAAGGGACTAGTGGTGGTTTTAAAGAAACTAAATAAAGTTTATTATTTAATAAAAAGTCAAATACAAATCCCGAAAAATTCTCTGTATAATCAGAAAGGATATGGAAAACGGAGGCACATGCATGGTAATATCATTACTTTGTAAGACTGGATTATTTTTATAATTTTTTTATCTAAAGAAACTAAATAAAGTTTATTATTTAATAAAAAGTAAAATACAAATCCTGAAGAATCCTCTGTATAATCTGAAAGGATCTAGAAAACCGAAGCACATGCATGGCAATATCATTACTTTGTAAGACTGGATTATTTTTATAAATTTTTATCCAAAGAAACTAAATAAAGTTTATTATTTGATAAAAAGTCAAATACAAATCCCGAAGAATCCGCTGTATAATCTGACAGGATCTAGAAAACCAAAGCACATGCATGGCAATATCGTTACTTTGTATGACTAGATTATTTTTATAAATTTTTATCCAAAGGAACTAAATAAAGTTTATTATTGAATAAAAAGTCAAATACAAATCCCGAAAAATTTGCTGTATAATCTGACAGAATCTGAAAAACGGAGGTACATGTATGGCAATATCATTACTTTGTACGAGTGGATTATTTTTACAACTTTTTATCCAAAGAAATTAAATAAAGTTTATTATTTAGTAAAAGGTCAAATACAAATCTCGAAGAATCCGTTGTATAATCTGACAAAATCTGGAAAACAAAGGCACATGTATGGCAATATCATTATTTTGTATGACTGGATTATTTTTACAAAGTTTTATCCAATCCCTTGTTTGATGCTAGTAATCAATATTTAAATATATAGTTATTTTGTTATGTTACTTGATTTTAACTATTAATGTCAATATTGGAATATATCTTTATATTGAACTAATAAAACAACTGTATAAAGACATTTGAATAAACTTAATTACGAATTTTGAATTCATGATGTAAGATAGCGTTTGCTTTTTAATCTGAAATCTGAGTGGAATCTGAATTTGGATGAAATATGAATATCTTTAAATTACATATGTTTAAATGACATATTTATTTTCTCTTTTTCGATATTTAAATATAAGTGGCATCTTTTTTTTTATAAATAAAAAGCATCCAAAGTATGATTATCTAACATTTATGTTTTTGTAAGAATTATTTATACTTATTATAAATTTTAAGAGTTAAATACGTGCACATTACAATTAAAATCAAACATATGTAGAGTTGAGTAATTGATCTTTCAATACAAATATTATTACATTACTCCAAATACAAAATTCATTCAAACTTATTATACTAATTAAAATGTGAATATATTTAAATTTAATTTTTTAATTTACATCATCTTTTTTACCATTTAAAATTGTAAAAACCCATTCGCCCAAACCTAGTCTTAATTAGCTGTACATAAGTGTAAAGGCCCATATGTTCTTAAGAAGTGTTAAGTTTTCATAGACCCATAAGTGAATGGTGAAGTATAATGCCCCAAATTCAAGTCAGAGTTATAACTGTTGGCAGATCTGTATAATCTTTTTAAAACAGTTCTCTAATTATATTAAAAGACGAAATAAATCTAATTAAATTCTAATATTTCTCTCTCTCTCTCTCTCTCTTTAAGTTTCTTTTTCTAGTTCATTACTCCCACACAACTACACCAAAGTCTTTTATATTTTTTTATTTTCTCTCAAACACTTTGTATATTACATAATAACTATTTAAGTCCATTTTTAGTTCTACTCAATTCAAGTATATAGAATTTTCTTTTTAATTAAATATATATGATTTAAACTATCAAAATTTTGTAAAAACAATATCCCTAATATGAGGTTTGTGGAAGAAGTTAAATATTTTTTTGATAAAAAAGATGAAATTTTAAAAAAGAGTTTTTAAAAACTTAAAATAGGTTTTGAGAGGGGGGGCTTGAGAAAAAAAAATTATAAGGTGCTATTAGTTCCACTCTTCAAGCAAAGATACACAAACCTTTACTCTTCCAAATAAATTTTGCTCTGAATTTTATTGTTGGCTAATCACGTTGATATGAGTGTGAATATGAAAGGATAAAACTTATAATAAAGAATTATATAAACTATATTTTAAAGAGAAAATATATTTTTAAAACTATGAAAATTTTCTTACAAATATGAGCTAGGGAGATAAATTGAAGAGGTTACATATCGTCACTCTAGTTACTCCAGAAAATGTGGTCCAATGTCTTCAGATGTGTTAGTGTTGGTGTGTGACTAAGAAATAGGCCGAAGTTGTAAAAATAAAAAATAAAAACAATGGGTTTTCATATCAACAAAGAACAGTTATTTCACAGAACACATGAATATCTCTATGGTGTTGATGCTTTCATTTCTACAGCTTCCTTTAGTTTTCTCCCCAGTGCAAACGCTAGAGGAGGTAGAACAACATTTCCAATCTGCTGATGCTTGTGTTGGATGTCACCAACAAATTTATAGCTATCGGAGAAACCCTGCGAGAATCAAGAGAGCAGGGTAAGATGAAAGCAGAAACAGTTGGCAAAATTTATTTTGTTTGATTTAATAATTAGCTTGTCAAGTTAAAAAGTGTCACCGGTGCTGCATGAAAAATTATTTTTGGTCATTCTGGTTTTTCATCATTCCAACTAACTGCAGATATTTACATATATAGCCAAAAAGACTTACTTGTGATCGAGCACACTCACGAACTGTGATTATTCTATCCTGATCTGGGTGAAAACAGGTTCCGACCATACCCATCGGATGAGGATCGGTAACGGAGGTTGGAAAATTTCCTTCCCAGTCCAACCTTCCGAACAGACCCTTCCATTGATTATGCTTTTCAGCTGTATTGGGTAAGCACCAGGGTATTAAATCTACAACCTGTCCGTTAGACAATCGAACCTGGAGGGGGAATTTGAAAAGGAAAATGTTTAAAACCAAAGCAATTATGAAATGATAATTTCAGTTAGATCTAAAAGAAAAAACTATACACCTTCTCACTAGGAAGAACACGCCAATCGGAACCAGGCTGTTTTGGGATCTTTTGACACGTAATAAGGTTCTGCTCACTCATTGCCTTTGATATATGATCATTTAAGACCAGCATATCTGCTCTGATTTTCTTTTGAAACCATGACATAGGTTCTCTTTTATACTGCACGGTAAATACAAGAAACAAGACCTTTGGTAGAAGGAACGACAATAAAGATAAAATGAGCATCACAGACAGGTGAAGAAAACCCCACTTCCATGGTTGTTACAGAAGCCCCATTGCCAACAGCTGGGAGGTCTCCAATTGTATCTCTAACTGTTATTGCATGAAAAGGAGCACCATTTGCGGTGCTTCGAACAGCAGCATAATGGGAATTTCTTGCTAACTTGACCTTAAGCTCAGGGCCAGTGAACACATGCATTGGCTCAGGCCATTCTGGGAGGGTTTCCTCAGGTGATGCTGCCCATATGAATGCACATTTACGAGACTGAGCCATGCCATATTCTCCTGCTTGCAGGACACCAAATCTCACCTACAACAACAAAATTAGATGAATAATTTATATATGCTACATGATACTTTCACAATTTTTAGATTAAATTGACTAACGAAATGGAGAAACAAATTCAGGGAATTTTGATAGGTATCCTTCCATAAAGTTGTGAGTGAGTAAATCAAAGATGGTATCTACCTGATAACCCATCTGGAGGAGAGAAGCCAGAGTTAGGCGAAATGTTTGCCTTTTGTTAAATGATGTAAAGTTCCTTACATTCTCCAGAAGGAAAAATCTGGGGCGGAAATAATCAGCAAAAGACAACGATGCTAAGATCATTTCACATTGAACTTTGCTCCAAGAGCCTTGATTAAACCTATTCATTCCAGAAAATCCCTGGAAATAACAAAGAACCAATAGCTAAACTTAATAAGTCTTTTGTACACATTTATTGTTAGAATTGCTTACAAAATAAATCCTAGAAGTAGACTGGAGGATTGATCGATATACCTGACAAGGAGGCCCTCCACTGATGAAATTCACTTGTCCTGGCCGAGGCAAACTCTTCATTGTCTCTTCATCAAGTTCTGCTGCTAGCTCCGAAGCTTCAGGAGTTGAAATACAGTCGTCAGCATCCCCACATGCTGACATGATAGCCCTGCATTTGATTCATTGATTTACTGAAGATATAAGAGTTGATTAAAAAGCAATTATCACCGAATCAAATATAAAGCCATGAGTTATTATACTTAAATGAAAAAACATCAACCTCAAGATCACATTGCAGTTGTTAATAAACACCAAAGCTTCTGGATGATTAACCTTGAATGCTTCTCCTGCTGGTTGCTCATACTCTATTGCCCAGTTGGTTATCGACACACCTTTAGTTGGATATTTGTCAGTCAAAACAGACCTAAATCGGTTTACTTGCTCACGGAACTTTGAAAGTTACCCGCTTGCTGTAGGCCATCAGATAAGCCACCACAACCTGCAAAAATATCTAAGGTGGCTAAGCGATTCTTATGGACAGCATCCGTCTGTTAGTCAACAGCACCATCATGCTTTTCCTCTTTACATTTCCCATTTATCTTTCTATAAGCAGTATCATCAGCCACCCTCTCTTTTAGCACATTAGTCTTGATGTGAGGCGGCAACTGGCCATTATGCAGTTATTGCAGTCAGCATAAGAAGAAACCACAGTTTAATAAACATAATTCACATGAATCTAGTTAAGGAAATGAATTAAAGGGAAAATGAGTAAATATAAACTACCTGCTTGATGGTTCCTTTATCAGGATCATATAAATGCTCGCAGAAGAAAATATGCTCAAAGATTGTGGGGCTATCCAAAGGGGCAAGATCATGCTTCTTTCTAATGTGTCATTTGCCTTCTACTCCAGTAACAGGAACTGTCAATACTAGTTTACTGTAATAAACCTAAAGATTCAATAGCAAAGACACTGTGTATAAGATCCACCATAACATAATAACACCAAAAAGTCAAATAGGAACTTTGTATCACAGAATATATAAGACAAAAGAGCACGCAATCAAAAGTAATAAAAAAAAGAAAAGAAAGAAAATATAAGACAAAAGGACACGTAAAATCCAAAAGATTTTACTCCATTCAATAAAAAATAAATGTTTAGATCGGTTCCTAGAACATACTCACTTCTCTAATGTCAGCGTAGTATGCTTTCTCCTGATATGTCCTCGGGTCTGAAAAATCTCCGAACTTTAACCTTGTTGGATCTAGGGCAAGCTTTATTGGAAGTCTCTGGTACTTCAATACCTAGCAACTGACAAACAACATATGTTTTCATCCCTTATGTTTTCAACTGATTTTGGGATGAGGAAATCCAAAACCAATCTAAGACAATAAATTTATTGTTTTGGGGGAGATGGGGTACCTTACTAGTTTGCTGTACGGGATGTGGTGTATCCGAGTTTGGACAAGGTAAGAGAAAGGGAGTGAGGGATAACTCCGGCAAAAGGTCAGCAACGCACAAGATATTCTTTGAAGTGGGCTTCGCACTTGCAAAACAGTGAAAACAGAGGTTAGAGGTGAAGCTAGGGGGTACCCCTGGCGTTCACACTCCGACGCTCAAGTTAGCAAACTCGAGCTTTTTAGGTGAAGAGAGCTAGCTAGCCCTCTGTAAATTTGGGTTTAAGGTTGGAGAAAACCTAATTTTTGGAGTGGGAGTGTCAATGGTGAATATTGGTGGAAGGAGAAAACTTATGGCGAATGAAACCTAGGTGACTTTATATATGGTGTACCTCAGCTGCCACGTGGCGTACTCTTTTTTGCTAACGTCCCTCTGTCGTTTTCATGATTTTTGGGTTGTTATATGCATGCTCGCGGCGTATCTCATCGTTTGGAGGTGTGGCGCGCGCTGTCGAGTGGTCCCGGGGTACCTCTGTAGTAGTTGTCGGGTAGGTAATCGAGGGACCACTGTCCTTGGTACAATATTCAGCGTTTTGGCAGGGGTGGCAGGTGGCTATCCCTCCTTTTTTGCACATCATTTTCGATTCCTTTTTCTGATGAAATCAAATAAAATCGTTTAGGAGGCGGAGACGTTCCTCATGGTGGATATTTCGGAGGATTTCTTACATCATTCTGTCGGTTACCCCAAGCTACGTGGGATACCCTTTATTACCTGGGGTACCCCAGTCGTGTCTCCTTTTTTTTATCGGGAAGTGGCAGCTGTCTGACATAAATTTTGAATTTTAAAAAGTTCTCAAACATCCCTGAATCTTTCTTCTCAGACTGCGCATTCTGTCAGGTTCAATTAAAACTCCTGACGCATGTCAACCTTTATCTCTTTGGTTTTGACAATCCCCAAACAATCTCCCAAAATTCTTTACAGTTGTTTTTTCTTTCACCTTCTTTTTTCTCTCCTTCTTCTTCCCTTCCCATTCATTTCTCTCTCTTTCGGCCGGCACCACCCTTTTCCTCTTCCTCCTCTCTTCCTTCATTTTCCTCTATGTCTTTCTCTCTTCCTTTCCTCTCGGTCGGCGTTGGTTTGGAGTATTTTTCCAGCGTGATTTGCAGCTGCTGCAGTGGCGGTTTCGAGCTCCAGATCCGGCGATTTTTGGGCGTGTTTCCGGCGGTTTTTGGCCACGGTAATTGTTGTGCAAATTTTATTGAACTCGCAAGCACACGAATCTGTTGTAGTATAGATTAATGGTGACGAGTGTTGATCCCACGAGGAGGTGGATTTTAATTATATATAGAATTAATTTAGTGAATGGGTGATTGGATTTAAGGTGGAAAATGATTTAGAATATGCTAAAACTTAAATTAAAATAACAAGAATAAATTCTGAAATTAAAATTGAAATGGCAAGAATAAATTGTAGAGAATTCTAATAAAATAACGTACTTGGGTATCTGGATCCGTATCAACATGCATCATGGGCTAAATATTCTTTATTAATACCAATTAAATCATGAGGGGGGAATTCACACCTCATGAACCACGCTCTAATAAATATGGTGCTAAGGGCTTATCGTGCCAAATAATAATAATCTTATACTAGGGTGCCGGTGGAACCAGGGCAGTATTAGACAAGATTAGTATTATTTGTCAATGAAAAGTCAAAACATCCACAAAAACTAGAGGGGAAGAGAAAATAAATTTACCAGATAAAGCTCATGACACATGTTGAGACTTCACCTTCAACCCAAGCTCGAAAGAAAATTAGCCACTCATAGTTGAACTAGGGGCAAAATGGGAATTTATTAAAATACATAGAAAATTCAAGATAGAGAGAGAATTATAGAAAATGGATCTCAAAAAAGGATTTAGAGGTCCCAAATTAGGGGGGAAGGCCCCTTTTTTATAGATACATCGAGTAAATCATGGCCATCGGATTAAAAACAGTTTGGACGCTCAGGATTTCGCCACGTCATCAGTCAACAGTAAAGTCAACAGTACGCGTGAACAGTACGCGGTTCAGCCACTATTTGCACAGTAAATAATCCCCTGCGTTGCATGTACCGTACGCGCAGTTTTTGGTCCACTAATATACTATCACGTCACCATAAATAGTACATAAGAATTTTAGTCCAATAGGATCATGACACCTCATCGATCAATGCCACGTCATCGGTCAATGCCACGTCATTGGTCAGTACATATAAACAGTGCCATGAACAGTAACGTAGACATTACCCGTACATGTGAATAGTACCGTATATGTGAACAATACCATTTTTCTTTTTATGCTCCTCCTAAGGTTTTCGACCGTCCTGAGTTCAAAAATGATGTCCGTTTTGCCATCTGATCTCTCGTTTAGTGTGAAATGACTATGATGCCCCTAAAATACATAAAATACTTAATTAAAATAAAATACACATAATTAAATTACAAGAAACTTAAACACATAAAAATACGGGTTGTTAGTAATACTTGATATGTAAAATAACGATTTTCTCCTTTATAAATATGCACTTTCTAACACTCAACACACCCCCCAACCAGCTTATTGCTAGTCCCTAGCAAATAAAACAAAAAAAAATTCAAAAAAATGATTTTTTTTAAACACTCTTGTTTATTCAATCAGATTAATGATAACAATCAAATAAAAGTATAAGCATTATCTCAAGTCTAACGAAACATCACACCCACATCAACTATCCACATGAATTAGCCCATTAGACTTGGTCGTAGTTACCTTCGAGAATGACAAGTCAAACCCCAAAATCTCACTGGAAATAGTGACACTCTCACAAAGAAATTAAACCCAATAAAAATAGTCACTCCAATGAATGGTAATTGAGAGAAAATAATAACGAAGTGATCTCTCATGCTCTCATCAAGATGAAAGAAATATGCCCTCAACTTAGAAATAATATGATCTCAAGTCAAATAAAAATGCTAGTCAACCTAATTTATTTTTTTTATGCATCACTACATTTTTTTAGCCCATATAACTAGCTTCTACTTCAGACTATAGTTCCCTAAAATCAAGAAGGACTTTTATTATGACGTAACATAGGTTAGGGACATGGTTAACAAAGAAGGAAAATAGGAAAAACAAAGTATATGTTTGAGAAAAATGCAGAGGATTTTTTTTTTTTTGCAAGTTACAAGATGGATTTCACCTATTATTATTTTTTTTCTTTTGAAACAATAAATTTTTTTTGAAGCAACAATTTTTTTTCTTCTTTTTTTTTGAACTAGGCATAACTTCACTATACAAAATATTTATTTACATTTTTCTCAAACATAAATAGGTAATGGATCTTGTAAGATATTGGGTTGTACCCCAAATCAGAGTGGGTCAAGATAATAAGTTGACAAAGAAAAGTATTTTTTTTAAAGGCTCAAAATGGGTAACTATGGATATTCATAAAAGGGATGGCTAGAAAGGCTCAAACGGGTCAAAGATGGCCTTTCCATCATCTTTTAGGGCTCTAGATAATCTTCCATATCTACTAATTAGATGGGCCTCCAAATGTAGCAACACATATTTCTTTTTTTTTCACTTTCATTTTTTTTAGGGTTAACTCAAAAGAAATCTAGAGATCGTGTACAATAATAAACTGCTAAGCTGTATAGAGAATGGGCAAAAGGGTTATTCTCCAAGAAAAATGATAGGCTCAAAAACTCACTTGGTATTTATTATGACATGTTCATTCCTTCAAACAACTCATATTTATCTCCGACATCAATATGTAGAGTAGCAAACATAGTGTAACATCACTTCAGACTAAAGATAATACAAATACTAAAATTTGAAATTCATCATGTCATCCAATGTTAAAACAAATCACACAAATTTTTTTTTTAAACAACAGCCTAGCCCCAACCTATTCTAAATGTGAAAGGAAAATATACATGCAGAAATGTGAAAATAATGCACAAAAACTAATTAGAAAATGATAGAAAACAAATTTTTTTTTTAAGAAGATTCGTTTCTAGAGGCACTACACTCGATATTCAGCCATCTTTGACTCAAAGATTTTTGTTTGAAAATGTTTATTTATAAAGGAGAAATTAAAAAGAAAAAGAAAAATGAACATCAAAACATAATAAAGAAAAAGAAAATATCTGGAATTTTTTTAATTTTAATTTTTTTATTTTTTTTAAATGATGAAGATGTGTTTCTAGAGTCACTACACTCCATATTCAGCCTCTTTAATACAAAAAGTTAGCAACAGTTAGTTTCTACAACAAAAAATTAGTGAAAACTAAACCAATATTCCACAATTGTCTGCTATTCCCTCCCCCTAACCAGAACAAAACATTGTCCTCAATGTTTTAAGAAGAAGAAGTAGAGTTTAGAAGAGATCACCTGGGTGCAACACAGAAGAAAATATTACAGGCGAAGAGTTAAATCTAATTTGTACTTCTTACTGCGGCTACTGTTACCGTCATCATTTGAACGCTCCAACACAAAGCTCCACGGGTCTGGCTCTGGTTTATAAGCTTGTAACATATCAAGTAGCTCATTAGCAGTGTGAGCACAAATAAAAATTTTTTTCGCACTGGAAGGAATAAAGTAGTTTATTATTGCATGGTTAAGAAATGCGAAAAAGCCATCATAAAAATTATTGACATTTAACAAACCGATGGGTTTCTGGTGAATGTGCATATGAGCCCAAGATGCTAGCGTAATAAGTGTCTCTAGTGTTGCAAGATCTCCTGGAAGGAAAATAAAAGCATCAGCATGATTAAGCATTTCAGTTATTCGTTCTTGCATACCTGAGACGACTAACTCTTCTCCAGTCAATGAGTCAGACACACTGCCCAAAGGTTTTAGGACTTTAGGGATGATGCCTAACACTTGGCTTCCTCTGAAAAAAGCTGTTTCTGAGACCAATTTTGATAACCCTCGGTTACCTCCTCCATACACCAAGTGTAGTTTTCTCTCTGCTATGCTTCGACCAAAATCTATGGCTGCATCAACGAACTCTTTATGTTTGCCATAGGTAAATCCAGAAAGCACACAAATGTTTTTGAATTGTCTATTGGAAGTAGCTGCCATTGGAATATTTCTCAAAAACAATTTGTGAGTGCTTAATAAAAAGTCTTATTTAAGAATCGTGGTGACAATGGATTACAACTGTGTATGAGGTGGCATGTCAGTATCAAATAACGCGTAAAGCACATGACTTAATAGTCAAAAAGCATATGGCTCAATAGTCAAAAAGCAAACAGTAAAAAGAAATAGTAATAAAATTATTAAAGACAATAATGCAAATGATTAAACAACAGTGAAATGAAATAAAATAACAGTAAAGTAATAGGATATTTACAGATAGTTTCGACTGTGGCTCACATCTTCCTTTGGTTTTACGTCCAGAAACGGCTTGAACGCCCTCTACGGGTCGAGGATAGGCTTCCCATCCAATTTTATTATAAACTGGAAAACATAGTCGTTTATAGTCAGATTCCCAAGACTATATCGTGCATGCTCTTTTTATAATAATGGCCATAATTGGAGAATCGTTCCTTGCACATATCCACTGGGATGCGTTTCAAGAGACATAAGAATATCATCTAATGACTCCTTATTCAAGTCATCCCTAATGAATTGAATCTTATCTTCCCTGTTATCAGACACCATTCCTAAAGAACATCAGTTTTTATTGCAACTCATTCTGGCACATTTATGACAAGCAACAGAAATTCTTTGAGCTCGTTGTTTTCTTGCATAATTTCCTTTACCACAACCAGGCATGTATGCAATAAATTTTTGAGGTAACTCACCCGCCAATCGTACTTTTGCCTCGATTGACCAACGAATGTCAGCAGGTATGTTATTCCTCATAAGCAATCGCATGCGTTCGAACCGAGCTTTGTAGATCATAAGGAGGGCATTCTGAGGAAGTGAAGGGAATCGCTTGTGAAGCTTTGCTAGAATCTCGGATCTGTCCATACCTTCGCCTCAGAATATTAGTTATTATGGGAAACTGAAGTAACCGACTTGATTGTCACGGAGTACCGTTATCCACCACTTCACCGGGGTAACAAACTAAAGCACACAAACAGAAAAAAAAATTAAACCACACAAAGAAAATCAAAATCATCCTCTTATTGAATTTACCTCAAGCTCCAACTGGATGTCGTAAACACCTCTCTCAATATTTCTGAGTTGGCCTTCTAAATCCTCAATATAGGCTACTAACTCTAGTGGTTGTAGAGCCCAAATGCGATGTGTTTTACAAGATTGAATCTGCATTTTGAGATGAGTTTTGATACGTTGAAGTGGTTTAAGAATATTCAGGAGGAACGATCTACGTGTGGCACTCATGATTAACAATGATAAGAAAAAACTTAATGGTAAAACAAACACACTTATGCAAAAATAAATTCAATTAGCAAAATAATAAAAAGAAAGAAAGAAAGAAAAATCAAACCACTGAAAAGAAAAAATCAATTCAAATCTTGTGGGTCACTCAAATTTATTTCGGTGTCTTCTCCATGTGGTTGGTATTCTAGATATGGCTTTAATCTTTGACCATTAACTTTAAATGTGAAACCATTCTTTGGGTCCTTAATTTCAATTGTCCCATGTGGAAAAACAGTATGAACAATAAATGGGCCAGACCATCAAGAGCTTAACTTACCTGGGAATAGGTGCAAGCGAGAGTTGAATAAAAGCACTTTCTGACCTGGAGTGAAAGATTTTCTCATAATATGCTTGTCATGGAAGACTTTCATTCGTTGCTTGTAAATCTTGGCATTTTCGTATGTATCATTGCGAATTTCTTCAAGTTCTGCCAATTGTAATCTTCTTTCTGAGCTAGCTTGTTGCATGTCAAAATTAAATTTCTTGATGGCCCAATATGCACGATGCTCGAGTTCCACAGGTAGGTGGTAAGCTTTTCCATACACTATCCTGTAGGGTGACATCCCAATCGAGGTCTTGAAAGCCGTTCTATATGCCCATAATGCGTCATCAAGTCTTAATGACCAATCTTTTATGTCCGGCTTCACTGTCTTTTCTAATATGTGCTTTATTTCTTGATTGGAGATCTCCACTTGGCCACTGGTTTGCGGATGATATGGGGTCGCCACTTTATGAGTGATTGAATATTTCGTCAAAAGAGCCTTTATTACAAAAGTGGGCACCACCATCACTGATTATCGCTCCAGGGAATCCAAAGCGCGAGACAATGTTGCTTTTCAAAAATCCTATCACCACCTTGTGATCATTGGTTTTGCATGGAATTGCTTCTACCCATTTCGATACATAGTCAACAGCAACCAGTATGAATTGATGGCCAAAAGAAGAGGGAAAGGGTCCCATGAAGTCGATACCCCATACGTCAAAAATCTCAACCACTAAAATTGGATTTAGTGGCATTATGTTCCTTCGTGTAATGTTCCCCATTCGTTGACACCTACTACATAAAGAACAGAAAGTGTAAGCGTCTCGAAATATAGTTGGCTAATAGAAACCACATTATAAAACTTTAGTCGTTGTTTTCTTAGCACTGAAATGGCCTCCACAAGCTTGTTCATGGCAGAATGAAAAGATATTCTAAATTTCATTTTCTGGGACACATCGTTTGACAATTTGATCTGTACAATATTTGAACAAATACGGGTCATCCCAAAAGAAATTCTTTATTTCTGCAAAGAATTTGGCCCTGTCTTGCTTGGTCCAATGCTCTGGAAATTGACCTGTAACAAGATAATTAACTATATCAGCATACCAAGGTAATACTTCCACACTCATTAATTGTTCATCTAGAAAATACTCATTCAATGTTAATGACTCTGAAATTGTGTCAAAATGAAGACGAGATAGTTGGTCTGCCACAACATTTTCTGTGCCTTTCTTATCTTTGAATTCCAAATCAAATTCCTGCAAAAGTAACATCCAACGAATTAATCTAGTTTTTGCATCTTTCTTCGTGAGAAGATATTTAAGAGCAACATGATCTGTGAACACAATTATTTTACAACCAATGAGATAAGATCGAAATTTTTCCAATGCAAACACTACTGCTAGTATTTCTTTTTCAATAGTTGAATAGTTCAACTGTGCATCATTCAATGTCATACTAGCATAGTAAATAACATGGGGAATCTTATCAACTCTTTGTCCTAACACTGCTCCTACTGCATAATCAGATGCATCACACATGAGTTCAAATGGTAAGCTCCAGTTTGGAGGCTGAATGATGGGTGATGATGTCAGCAATTGCTTTAATTTTTCAAAAGCCATAAGACATGAATCATTAAAGATAAAAGGTGCATCCTTAGCATGTAAATTGCATAAGGGTCTAAAAACTTTACTAAAATTTTTATTGAAACGTTTATAAAAACCAGCATGTCCAAGGAAAGATCTTACTTCTCTGACTGTTTTGGGTGGAGGAAGATTAGAAATGAGATCCACCTTGGCTTTGTCAACCTCAATACCTTTGCTCGAAATGATGTGACCGAGAACAATACATTGTTTTACCATAAAATGACACTTTTCCCAATTTAAGACCAAGTTCTTCTCTATACATCTCTGCAGAACTAGTGTTACATGACGTAAACATTGATCAAACGAGTCACCAAAGACAGAAAAATCATCCATAAAGACCTCAAGGAATTGTTCAACCATATCAGAAAAAATGCGTAACATGCATCGTTGAAATGTAGCAGGTGCATTACATAATCCAAATAGCATCCTCCTATATGCAAAAGTACCAAAAGGGCAAGTGAAAGTGGTTTTCTCTTGATCTTTTGGTGCTATGGGAATCTAATTATATCTTGAGCAGCCATCTAGAAAGTAATAAAATTCGTGACCTGCTAATCTATCAAACATTTGATCGATAAATGGTAAAAGAAAATGGTCTTTACGTGTGACAGAATTTAACTTCCTATAATCAATGCATACACATCATCCTGTAGTCACTCTAGTGGGTATAAATTCATTATCAACATTCATAACTACAGTGACTCCTGACTTTTTGGGGACAACTTGCACAGGACTAACCCATGAACTATCAGAAATTGGGTAAATGATACCCGCATCTAATAGCTTAAGGACTTCTGTTCTAACAACTTCTTTCATATTAGGATTCAACTGACATTGCATTTCCCTGGCAGATTTAGCATTCTCATCAAGGTGAATGTAATGCATGCAGTCTACTGGGTTTATACCTTTGATGTCTGCTATAGTCCATCCTAATGCTCTTTTGTGCTCTTTTAAAACATCCAACAACTTACCTTTTTGTTCGTCATTGAGGGATGATGAGATGTTACCGGCAGAGTGCTTTCTTCCCCCAAAAATGCATATTCCAGAGTGTTGGGCAATGGTTTGAGCTTGAGTTTTGGTGGTGATTCTGATGATGGGATCAGTTTCTTCTCTTATGGTGCTAGTTGTTCCACTCTTAACTTCCATTTATTTGTGTCCATAGATGGTGCTGAGTCAAGTAGGACGTTGACCTCATAGACCAATCTGTCAATATCAAAATCCAAACTAAAGTGAGTTAAACATGTTTGTAAAGGATAATCACTAAGGTTTGAAACGAAAGTATCATCAACTAATGCTTCAATTAAATCCACATCAATAATTCCATCATCTGGATTGTGAGGTTGCTTGGCAATATTGAAGATGTTCAGCTCCATAGTCATGTTGCCGAAAGACAACTGCATATTTTCAATTCTGCATTGAATGTGAGCATCCGCAGTTGCTAAGAAAGGTCAGCCTAGAATAATGGGGATATGCTTCCTTGAATCCTGTATGGGTTGAGTGTCAATTACAATGAAATCATCAGGAAAATAAAACTTGCCTACCTGGATAAGCACGTCCTCCACAATACCACGAGGTATTTTCGTGGACCGATCTGCGAGTTGTAACACCACTGGAGTTGGGTGTAATTCTCCCAGTCCAAGTTTCACGAAAACTAAATAAGGCAACAGATTTACACTAGCTCCTAAATCCAATAAAGCATTCTCAATTGTATGGTTCCTTATGCTACATGAGATAGTGGGGGAACCTGGGTCTTTACATTTTAAAGGAATTTTATGTTGGAGTATAGAACTAACGTTTTCTGTTAAAAATGCCTTCTTTTGAACATGCATATTTCTCTTTTTAGTACACAGGTCTTTAAGAAACTTTGCATAAGATGGAACTTGTTTAATAGCATCAAGCAATGGGATGTTAGCACTTACCTATTTGAAGATTTCGAGAATCTCACCTGTAGATTTTCCCTTTTTCCCTTTATCTAACCTCTGAGGAAATGGAGCTTTGGGAACATACTCTCGTGGGTTGGTTTCTTCTTTCTCCTCCGGTAATGATTCCTCAACATTCACAGGTACAATTTGATTTTCCTTTGTCACCGGCATCTCCACTTTATTGTCGACTTCTTTTCCTTTCCGCAAGATCATGACGGCTTTGACCTCTCTATGCTGTTGTGGTGAACTAGTACTTGCTTCATGTACTCCTTTAAGGTTAGGCACTGGTTGACTTGAAAATTTACCTTTTTCAACAGTCATTGCCAAGGTTTGAACTGAAAAAGCAAGTTGTCCTACTATCTTCTCAAGACTTGAAACTGATTGGGCTTGTGAGTTGAAACCCGCTCTCAATTCGTTGCGTAGTCCATCAATGGTGTAGTTCTGTTGCTCAATCGTGGAGTGAGTAACATTCCTAAAATTCTGGAATGCATCCTCCCATGGTCTAGGTTGAGAGTAGTTTTGGTTCTGGTTGAATGTCTAAATGGGGGCTGAGAGGCTTGAGGATTTTGAGGAATTGGTTGAATTGGTAGAGGTGGAGCTGTTGGTCCATTATGTTGGAATCCTTGAGACCATGAAAAATTGGAGTGGTCTCTCCATCCGGGGTTATATGTGTTGGAGTATGGGTTGTAATTCGACGGTTTTCTCATTACACCTATGGCATTGGCTTGATCTGAATATGAGTCAAGGTCATGTGGTTTTGTTGATTTAGCAGTCGGTAATGATGCTATTTGTCGAGAGAGACCTTCAATTATCTCCTTGACTTCATTGATTTCTGACTTTAACTCGCCAATTTGAACCTCATTTACTCCCTTAATCCTTCTAGTACTCCTGAGTGATCGACTTTGTTGTTGGGAATTATCCGCTTGTCACTGGAAAAATTCTCAAATCTCTGATGCACTTTTTGACATTAGCTCTCCTCCACTTGTTGCCATTAGCCATTTTTGCATATTCGGCAATAATCCCTCCAAAAAGTATTGGCATTGGTGTCATTTCTCGTACCCATGATGTGGACACTTCAAGAGTAGCCCATTGAATCGCTCCCATGTTTCGAAAAACTGCTCGTCATCTCTCTGGGTAAACTCCGAGATTTCCCTGCGAATAGCATTGGTTTTATGCACTGAGAAATATTTATTTAAAAATTTCGTAACTATTTGTTCCAATGATGAATTGCTATTAGCAGGTAATGTATCAAGTCATGAACGAGCTCTATCCTTCAAAGAAAATGGGAATAATCTAAGTTTTACATCATCATCTGAAAAATTCTCATATTTAAATGTTTGACAAATTGCGTGAAAATCATTCAAATGATTGTATGGGTCCTTATTTTCTAAGCCATAGAATGTGGGGAGACAATTTAACACACTAGGTTTTAATTCAAAACTCCTAGTGGCTACATTTGGGTATCGTATGCATGATGTGCTCAAATTGGCTAAAGGACTGAAGTAATCCTTAAATGACCTCTCTTGTGGTGCTTGTAAATCCATTTTGTTTTTAACGTTTTTGTGTGTGCGAAGTGTTTTCTCTAATTCAAGGTCTATAGGTTCAAGATTAGGTAATAATGACCTACGACAATGCATGCAATTAACACAATAATAAATGGGAACAAAACAAATAAAATAAAAAAGAAGGAGAAATTACGATACTAACCTTATTGCGCTATTACAATCTTACTATAAAAATACAAAAATAAATACGTGAAATAAACTAACTAAAAATAAATAATTAAGATAAAAAAATTACAAGGAAAAATAAATTGAAAATTAAATTACACAATTTTAAAGAAGAGAAAAGAAATACTAACCTCTAAATGTGGATTACTTTTTTTTCTTTTTTTAAAAATAAAAAAATTAAATGGAAATATTCACAAAAATTTATTCTAAAAATTAAAATTACTTACCTCCCCGGCAACGGCGCCAAAAACTTGTTGTGCAAATTTTATTGAACTCGTAAGCGCACGAATCTGTTGTAGTAGAGATTAATGGTGATGAGTGTCGATCCCACTAGGAGGTGGATTTTAATTATATATATAATTAAATTAGTGAATGGGTGATTGGATTTAAGGTGGAAAATGATTTAGAATATGCTAAAACTTAAATTAAAATAACAAGAATAAATTCTAAAATTGAAATTGAAATGGCAAGAATAAATTGTAGAGAATTCTAATAAAATGACGTACTTGGGTATCTGGATCCGTATCAACATGCATCATGGGCTAAATATTCTTTATTAATACCAATTAAATCATGAGGGGGGAATCCACACCTCATGAACTACACTCTAATAAATATGGTGCTTAGGGCTTATCGTGCCAAATAATAATAATCGTATACTAGGGTGCCGGTGGAACCAGGGCAGTACTAGATAAGATTAGTATTATTTGTCAACGAAAAGTCAAAACATCCACAAAAACTAGAGGAGAAGAGAAAATAAATTTATCAAATAAAGCTCATGACACATGTTGAGACTTCACCTTCAACCCAAGCTCGAAAGAAAATTAGCCACTCATAGTTGAACTAGGGGCAAAATGGAAATTTATTAAAATATATAGAAAATACAAGATAGAGAGAATTACAGAAAATGGATCCCAAAAAGGGATTTAAAGATCCCAAATTAGGGGGGCAAGACCCCCTTTTTATAGATACATCGAGTAAATCATGGCCATCGGATTAAAAACAGTTTGGACACTCAGGATTTTGCCACGTCATCAGTCAACAGTACGCGTGAACAGTACGCGGTTCAGCCACTATTTGTACAGTAAATAATCTCCTGTGTTGCATGTACCGTACGCGCAGTTTTTAGTCAACTAATATGCTGTCACGTCACCATAAACAGTGCATAAGAATTTTAGTTCAATAGGATCATGACACCTCATCGGTCAATGCCACGTCATCGGTCGGTACATATGAACAGTTCCGTGAACAGTAGCGTAGACATTACCCGTACATGTGAATAGTACCGTATATTTGAACAATACCATTGTTCCTTTTATGCTCCTCCTAAGGTTTTCGACTGTTCTGAGTTCAAAAATGATGTCTGTTTTTCCATCTGATCTCTCATTTATTGTGAAATGACTATGATGCCCCTAAAATACATAAAATACTTAATTAAAATAAAACACAGATAATTAAACTACAAGAAACTTAAACACATAAAAGTAAGGGTTGTTAGTAATACTTGATATGTAAAATAACGATTTTCTCCTTTATAAATATGCACTTTCTAACACTCAACAGTAATCATCCCTCTCTCTCTTTTTCTTCCTTCTTTTCTTTCTTTCTTTTTCTTCTTTATTTCGTTGTTTCGGGCGACTGTTTTTTGGGCGATTTCTGGCAGTTTTCGCTGTTGTACCCACGTCGGCTGGCTTCGGTTTGCTGGTGGCTGCCGCGGCGGTCAGCTGACGCCAGCGTGGTGGCTGCATCTCCCTTCCCCTTGAGTTGGTTTGCTGCAACTTCGTCTCTCTCTCCTTTTTTTTTGTTTTTGGTTTCGGCCGGAGTGGCTTGCTCTCGTTTTCCAACGTGGACTCTCGGTTAAGAGAGTCACGGCTGCTGGCCGCAGGTTCTCGGTTGTTGCCCGTTTTTCTCTTTTTTTATATATGTAAATATATATGTAGATATTTATTTAAATCGAAGATTTATTATTATTTTCTATACTCACTGTTTTCTGTTGCTTGCAGTTTCGTTTCCCCCATCATTCCTGATCTGCTGAACCGGTGAGCAACATGTATCCTCTTTTTTTTCTCCGCTTTTCGACGCACTTGTAATGGTGTCATTTTGCATGCTTGGAGACAACAATTTATTTTTGTTTACTTGTTGTTGTTTGTTTTGTTTTTGGTGGTTGGTGTTTGCCTTGGATGGTTAATGGGTGGTGGGCGGATTGTTGTTGCGTTGTTATTGGACGTATTGTTGGGTGTATTCTTGGTGCTTTTTGGACATGTGGCCGGGGAATTTTTGGGTGTATTGTTGGTGGTTTGTGAATGTGGGGCTGGGGGATTTGTGGGTGTATTGTTGGGGAGGAGTAGAAATGGGTAAAAAGCATGTAAGCCCAGTGAGGAAACGGCGTAGAATTGGGGCTAAAAAGGCCGACAGCCCCCCGGAGGATTCTCCCTCTCATATCTCCATTAGCGAGGGGGATAATTCCTCCTCTGACTCCTCAGGTAGTCGTACCCTTCGTTCCGATCCTCCTCCTACTAGGGTTACCCCTCGCGTCAGCCCTCGTTTACCTCGTAAATAGCCTACCCCCCAACTTAAGGAAAAGGGTAAGCCATCCAAGCGTAAGGTTCCCGCTCGCTCCTCGGAGCAGCCTTCCTCTCCTTCCCCTGTCACACCCTCAAAATCTGGCAACCCTTTCTTCCTAGGCATTCAGAGCCCTACTTCAGGGGATCTAGAACAAATTAGGGCTAAATACAACATTCTTTCGTCTGTTCAGCTTAGGGTACCCCATAGTGATGAGCGGCTTGAACTTCCTCAGTCTGACGGGATAGCCCTCTATATCGACCTTTTCGACCTAGGACTTCGTCTCCCTCTCCAGCCTTTTTACATGAAGATGTTTAGTTTCCTGGATGCAGCTCCTGGGCAGCTGTCCCTCCCGGGGTGGAGGACGCTCACGTGTTTGCAAATGTTGTGGCTGGGGGTCATGAAGCGCGACATCTCTTTTAGGGAGTTGATGGGCCTTTATTAATTTAAAAAGCCTAAGGGCCCCGGTGTGGCTTACTTTTCCCCGTGGGATGAGCACGGGCATATTATTGAGGGTAGCCCCGTCTTGAAGAAAGGTTACCGGAAGGGGTGGTTTGTGGTCGAGGGTAGGTGGGGGACCGACACTTTGGGCGAGACTGACGACCCCGTGGCGGTTCCAAACTCTTTCACCGCAAACAGTAAGTACCTCTTCTACTCATAATTCTTTACCATAATCTCTCTCATAAATGTCTTACTAACCTTGGGTTTCTATACTTTTGCAGACGTGACTCGGGCTAAAGGGTCATGCTCAATCCAGAAGGTGGGGAGGGAAGTAAAGAGGTATATGGAGAGACTCCACAGTGCACAAAGGGGTAGTGATGTGCTGGAGGAGAGTAGACTGTGGAGAGCGGGGTTGAGTGACCGAAGTTCTCCACCTGTCCGTGGGGGTACCACATGTATGGCTTGGGTGTTGAGGGGTACCTGTCATTATCCATGGGACTGGGGTACCCCATCACCACCACATCTTGAATTTGTTCCTCCATCTTTTCATTTCCCATTTTTGCCTTTGACATTTTCAATGCTTGCTTAGCTAATATGATTGTTGTGCCTTATTTGCAGCCATAGAATCATCGGGGGATGCTTTCGATGCCTTATTCCAAGCGATCGTGGAAGGTGCTTCCGAATCTCAGGATCCGGCCGCTCCCTCGGCAGGCTCTTGTCCCCCTCGAGCTCGTAGTGGGAAAGGAAAGTCTCAGGGTAACTCCCAGAATGGGTCGAGGGGTACCCCGCGCCCGAAGAAGAGAAAGTTTGGGATAATGTCTGCTTTCCCCAGGGAGTTACGTGTGGGCGATCTAGACCCGGCCTCCAACAAGGATGTCTCCCATTTAGCTCGGTGCTTCTACTATTCTGCTGAGAGTGTTACCCCGAGGTTGCCGAGGAGACGGATAAGATGAGCTTGAGCCAACACTACGGCCAAGCACTGAGGGCTACCCAGGAGGTAAGCTTTCCTGGGATACTCTAAGAGTATCCTTAAAAATTTTCTTTTCGATTATATCGCTGCACATATATACTTGACATGTCTTTATGACTTGCAGACATCTTTTCTCCTCAGTCACAGCCTTCCGGACCATGACTCTCTTACCGCTGCTCGGTCGGAGGTGGACAAGCTAAGGGGTGAGCTCCAAAGCCGCTCGTCCCGAGAGGACCAGCTTGCCCAAGAGATCAAGACATTATATGAGCATATTACAGACCTTTTGGGAGAGAAAGCCCGGTTGGAGAAGGACCGAACCGCGTTGCAGGCCACCAACGACGAGCTGCAATCTCGATAGAAGACGATGGCGGAAGATGCGTTCTTGCTCAATATGTTGGAGGTATGGAGTGTAGACCCTGAGTTGGAGGTACCCCGCGTGCAGAAGTTTGTCAACAAGGCCACGGTTTTGAAGACAATTGCGGAGAGGAAGAAGTCTTCTCAGTCGAGTGCCTCTTCCGGGTCATCTGGGGTACCCCGCGAGATTCAGCCATTACCCGTCTCGGAGGTCCCTACTTCAGCTAATCCTATTCCGGGTATCTTTGAGTCCTCTGCTGGTTGCCTCCCGGAGACAAATGTTGGAGATGATGCCTCCCCTTGGTGTAGGCTTTGTTTGCTATGTTGTCGCTTTTCGGATCTACCCATATTCTGACACTGAAACTTTGCTTTTTTCTCTTTGGTTTGTTGGGATATGCTTGTATTGTTGACAACTCTCTTTTGTGATACTATACTATTTGGATTTTCTTGTACTTTGCATGCTTATCATTCTGCAATTGGATGTTTGGCCTGATTGCAAACTTTTTTAGGATACCCTTTTATTCTTTTTTTTCTTGGAAATGGGGTCCCCCCCCATATTTTTTGAAATGGGGTACCCTCATATTTTCTGAAATGGGGTACCCCTTCGAATGCTCAACATTAGGCGCTTCTTTTCTGAAGTAGGGTACTCCCAGTACCTTACACTGAACGGCGAATCTGGTGACTATCTTTCTCAGTAATATGGCGGATCTCCTCTCAAATTGGTAATTAAAACTTCGGCGCAGATAGCTTACCCCTTACTTGGCTCAAGTAAGAGGACGGAGGTGTAGGTGTTAACATACCAAAGCCGAACCTCGTGACATTAGGGTAAGCTTGATTTTTCACCCTCGGGCCTTTTTTGACCCTCACTCTCTTCAAAATTTTCAGATAGTTTACCCCTTACTTTGCCGAGTAAGAGGACGGTGGTATGAGTGTTGGCATACCTAAGCCGAACCTCATGACGCTAGGGTTGTTAGCTTATATAGCTATACATATTGATTTTAATGATAACAAAACACATTTATTGATTAAATAAAGATTTATGAATTGTGTTTTTATAATAAAAAAATGAGGCTATGAAATTAAAGTGTTTTAAACTAAAATGAATGTGTTTTAAAACCTTTGAAATTGTTTTTGAATTTCGGAATTGGACCTATTTGAAACTATTTATATGTTTTGGGCCGTACTATAAGTTATGAATATTTTGGACTAAAGTGAAAGGTTTTGAGAACTTTGAAAATATGGGTATTATGTTGAAAAGGACCTTTGTGCGAAACAATAAACTCTTTGGGGCCAAAGCATAATTTCAAAACGTTTTTTATCATCAAAGTATTTTTTAGAAATTCTGAAATTAGACCTATTTGTAAAATTTTCTAACGTTTTGGGTCATAATACAGTTTTATAAAGTTTTAGGGTCAAACTATAATTTTAGAAAACAATTCACTGTAATAGTTACTGTAGCAATCGGCAATCCGGATGTGTAAATCCGACAATCTGATTTCGGGGCAAAATGTAACCAAAACTCAAGCGGCAATCCGGTTTCTGGGCATAATTCATGCGAATCGAAAGCGTTAATCCGGTTCCTGACAAACGGCAATCCGGTTTCTGGGTAGAATTCATGCGAATCGAAAGCGGCAATCCGGTTCCTGACAAACGGCAATCCGGTTTCTGGACAGAACGTAACCGAATTGAAAGCGGCAATCTGGATCCTGACAAACGGCAATCCGGTTGTTGTGCTGAAAGCCTCTGAACACAAGCGTCAATCCGAATTTGACAAACGGCATACCGGATGTTCAAAATTTCAAATTTGTGCTTGTAACAGTAACTTCAAGCGGCTATCCGGATTCCATATCCGGCAATCCAGTTACAGCACAAAATGTGCATAACGGCTAGTTTTCGAGTTCAAACTATATAAACTCAAAACCAATTCATTTTTGGTAAGAAAAGAGAATCCAAGCAAGCATAAACAAGTGCACACAACATATATTGAGCTTCATTTTCGTAACTCATCATTTATTGGCTCATCTTTACTCTTCAATTTGTATATCTACTCTTAAAGAGAGATTGAGTGTTGTATTTTTCATTTCTCAAATTGTGAGATTACAAGTGTGGGAAACACTTGGGGTAAAGAGATTGGGGATATAATCTCTTGTTGTAAGGTTTATTGACACCTTGAAGTCAATTGTAAAAGCTTGAAGCCTTGGAAAGGCTTGTATAGTGAAATCCTCAAGTGGGTGAGCTTGGAAGCGTGGACGTAGGCAGGGATAGTCGAACCACGTAAAAATCCTTGTGTTCGTTTTCTCTTCCCTTGCTCTTTTATTTTTACGCTTGTTTGAATTTATTGTTCTATATTTCATTAAGGCATTAGATTGATTGTTGTGCGAATTGTGTTGCATAATTTTAAAATTCCAATTCACCCCCTCTTGAGTTGCCTAGTTTGGATTTTAAAGGGTATGCTGGTTTTTTCACTCTCGGGTCTTCTTTGACCCTTCCCTCTCTTCAAGATTTTTTAGATAGCTTACCCCCTACTCTGCTGAGTAAGAGGACGGTGGTATGAGTGTTAGCATACCGAAGCCGAACCTCATGACGCTATGGTATGCCGATTTTTTCACTATCGGGTCTTCTTTGACCTTTCCCTCTCTTCGAATTTTTCAGCTTGGCGAATGGCGAAGATTATATATATCCAGATGCTAGTGTATCTCAATGGCGATAAACGAATATAATCTGCGTGCTAAAACCGAAATGGCGAAACTGGAGAAAGAACCCTCTTCATATTTGTTGTAAATAGAAATTGCATTTATAAATAACGAAAGCATAGATCAATACATGACTTAGCTTTGTTACCTTGAGGAGAATGGAAAACCACAAGGTCTCCTACCCCTTTTCATTTGAAAATTAAAGAAACTCAAAAGTTGCAACAGACCAACATAGGGCATTTAGGGTACCCCATTTGGCCTATCACCAAGAACACTGAAGAAAGCATTAAAGAAAACAAAATACTAAAGGTTTATACACTGTCTTTTAGTAATATTTCCGAAGCATCGCGGCAATCCAGGGGTGCCTCACAATTGCCATCCATGTGGAGCAGCCTATATGCACCTGTCCCAACGGGCTTGTCGATGAGGTAAGGTCCTTCCCAATTTTCTCCAAAAGCACCTTCGCAGGATACCCTCATGTTTTGAGTCATCCTTCTCAGGACTAAGTCTCCTTTCTTGAAGGACCAAGGGCGTGCCTTCTTTTCATATAGACCCGCGATGCGATGTTGATATATGGTAGTCCTCAGTTCTGCTCTAGCCCTTTTCTCAGCCACCAAATCAAGATTCGAGGTTACGAAAGAGGTGTTCTCGGCCTCATCGAAATAGTCGACCCTGTGAGAGGGTATCCCAATCTCTGCTGGAATTACTGCATCTACCCCGAATGCAAGAGAAAATAGGATCTCCCTGGTGGAAGTGTTTTGAGTAGTTCGGTAGGCCCATAGAACCCCAGGTAGCTCATCTACCCATGCTCCATTTCTCTCCTCTAGCTTCCTCTTCAAGATGCCTTTTGATAATCTTGTTAACGCCTTCAACTTGCCCATTAGATTGGGGATGGGCAGGTGTAGCAAATCGGTTGGCTATCCCCAACTCCGAACAAAAGTTTTAAAATTTTTCATTATCAAATTGCTTACCGTTATCGTTGACAATTGCATGGGGTATCCCAAATCTACAAATGAGGTTCTTCTAGATGAATTCTGTAGTCTTCCTCTCTATGATACTTGTCAGCGGCTCTGCTTTTGCCCATTTTGTAAAATAATCTACCGCCACGATTGCATGCTTGGCTTGCCCCTTCCCGGTTGGTAATGGGCCAATCAGATCCACTCCCCATATAGCAAAGGGCCAAGGGGAAGATATAACTGTTAGCTTCTCCAGGGGTAGGTGGGGTATTTTGGCGAACCTCTGGCATTTGTCGCAGCTTCGTAACATATTTTTAGCATCCTCCCTCATGATTGCCCAGTAGTACCCTTGTCAGAGAGCTTTTTGTGCCAGTGATTATGATCCGTAGTGATTGCCGCAAATCCCCTCGTGTATTTCCTTCATAACATACTCGGCCTCGTCGCCCCCCAAGCACCTAAAGTAAGGAAGAGTGAACCGTCTTCTATATAGGGTATCCTGGATCAGGCAATACCATGCTGCCTTGTACTTTAGTTTTCTTGCTTCGGCTTTATCCGAGGGGAGGTCTCCGCCCTTGAGGTACCTTACAATAGGCTCCATCCAAAGTACCACACTGGACTGTGATCCTACTTCCGATGGCTCGATGAGGCCAAAGCTGGGTGCGGGTATGTGTTCGGTGGTGATGGGTCCAGAGGACTGGACTACCCCAAGGGACGCCATTTTTGCCAGGATATCGGCCTCGTTGTTCTCAAGTCGGGGTACCCTTTCCACCTTAACCTCGCAAAACTGGGACATCAGCTCCCTGGTTTTCCCGAAGTACCCCTTTATGTTTTCCTCTTTCACTTGATATTGTGCCGTAATCTGGCTTACCACCAACTGGGAGTCGCTCTTAATGTGTACCCTTCCTGCTCCTAAAGCCTTGGACATCCTCAACCCCGCTATGATGGCCTCATATTCGGCCTCGTTGTTTGAAGCCTTGAACCCGAACTGCAAAGCGTAGCATATTTTCACCTTATTCGGGTCAATTAAAATAACTCCGGCACCACTCTCCTGTGAATTAGAGGAGCCATCTACATATATATCCCAGACTTGTCCCCTTTCATCGGTGGATGGGGTATTCGATAGGTACCTCATCTCGCCTTCTCCGCGTGGGTCACTAGCAAACTCCGCAATGAAGTCAGCGACGGCTTGGGCTTTAATCGCTGAATGAGGCTTGAAGATGATGTCAAACTCACTTAATTCGAGGGACCATCGGAGAAGCCTTCCGGACATATCTAACTTTTGAAGGATTAGCGAGAGGGAAAGATTGGTCACGACCGCAATAGTGTGAGCTTGAAAATACAGTCTGAGCTTCCGTGCGGAGACAACCAATGCCAAAACGACATTTTCAGAGGTGGGGTACCTCTTATCAGCATTAACCATAGCCTTACTGGTGTAGTAAATAGATCATTGTACCCCTTTATTATCTTCTCGGAGTAACACAGAGCTGGTGGCATGCTCGGATACAGCGAGATACAACAGAAGCACCTCTTCTGGCTCCAGTTTGGCAAGCAGTAGAGCGTTCACGAGGTACCCCTTCAGCTCTTGGAAGGCCTCTTTACAATCGGGAGTCCATTGGAGCTTCTTGCCGGCCTTTAAAGCTTTGAAAAACGGCTTACACCGATCGGTAGCCTTGGAGATGAAGCGGCTCAGGGCAGCTACCCGGTCTGCCAAGCTTTGAACTTCTTTGATGGTGCTTGGCGATTTCATATCAAGAACTGCACGGATCTTATCGAGGTTGTCTTCAATCCCCCGTTGTTGTACCATGAACCCGAGAAACTTACCGGAGGTGACCCCGAACGCACACTTTTCAAGATTAAGCCGCATTTGGTGTCTCCTCAAAACGGTGAAGGTATCCCTAAGGTGCCCCAGGTGCTCCCCCGTATGCACCAATTTAGTAATCATATTGTTGATGTAAACCTCCATAGTGCGCCCTATTTGATCCTTGAAAATTTTATTCACTAGCAGCTAATAGGTAGCCCCGGTGTTCTTCAAGCCAAACGGTATCACCTTGTAACAATACGACCCTCGGTTGGTGATGAACGCTGTTTTCTCTTGATCAGATTTATACATCAGAATTTGATTGTAACTAGAGAAAGCGTCCATAAAACTTAGCATTTCATGCCCCGCTGTTGCATCAACTAGTTGATCCACCCAGGGAAAGGGGAAACTATCTTTGGGGCAGGCCTTGTTCAAATCGGTGAAGTCCACGCACATGCGCTATTTTCCATTTAATTTCTTAACAAGAACGACATTGGATATCCAATTCGGGTACACTGCCTCCCGAATAAATTTTGCTGCTAATAGGCGATCTACCTCTTGTTCAATTGCATCGTACCTCTCTTGGTTGAAGCCGCGACGCTTCTGTTTGACCGGTTTATTATTCGGACTGACATTGAGCTTGTGATAAGAAAGGGCTTGTGGGATACCCGGCATATCCGAGTGGGACCAGGCGAATACATCGTAGTACCCACATAGGAAGGCAATGAGCTCCTCCCTTTGTTCTTCGGAAAGGTTGGAGCCTACCTTCACGGTCTTTGCTGGGTCGATAGTACAAATCAAAACTGGGATGAGGTCTTCAGCTGGGGTACCCCACTTTCCACCTTCCGATATTCGAAGATCTAAAAGTGCCTCTACTTCACATCGGAGCTCATCCAGCTCCCCTTGGGGTACCCTCGAACCATCCCCCGTAACTGCTTCCACCACTACTGGTGAAGATTCCACCTGCTTTTGTGGGGGGACTACCTGAGGAGACTTCCTAAGTGTAGCTCTTCGCTGTTTAGCAAGTGCTCGCCCTGAGGGGGAAGGTGTGGGTTGGCCTCCGTTGAGGTACCCCTTCATTCCCGAATTAGAAGCTATTTGGTAAGTGACTCTGAAAGCCACGGAATAACACCCACGAGCCGATTGCTGGTCCCCTTTAATGGTGATAACTTCTTGGACGGCTGGGACTTTCATGGTGAGATAATGCATGGATACCACCGCTTTAGTTGCTATTAAAAACGGCCTACCCAATATAATATTGTATGCACCCGGGTGATCTCCAATAAGAAAATCAATCATATGAACAATATGGTGAGGCACCTTACCAAGTGTAACCGGCAGTGTGATGATGCCCTTCGGTATAACCATATCTCCGGCGAACCCAATGAGAGGCGTGGCATAGAGGGTGATCTTTGGCGACTCAATCAGCAACTGATCCAAGGCGCTTTTGAAAATGATGTCGACGGAGCTACCGGTGTCCACAAGAGTTCTTGCCACCTTTCCAGTGGCAACCTTCAAAGTAATTACGAAGGCATCATCGTGAGAGTACAAGATGCCCTCTGCATCTTTCTCCGTAAAAAGGATAGGTGGGGGATGGTAGGGTATCCTTAGTGTACTCCATTCATTAAGGTTGACTTCTCTGCCCATATTGGTGGTTACCGACAACGATCTACCATAACCTTTGATAGCCTTCCTAGATTGGCCCGCTAAAGTTGGTCCACCCATGATCATCCGAACATACACACCTTTCTTATGTCCAGGGGGTACCTCTCGTTCAGGACTGTCGTCGGCTACTTGCTTGCCCTTATCTTACTCTATGGACTTCTGAGCTTCTCTCATGTCAGCATCAAATTCTTTGAGGTACCCACTGAGAATCAAAGATTCAATTTCCTCCCTCAAAGTAAAACATTCAGCTGTGCTTTGACCAAAGTCCTCATGGAACTCGCAATACTTCAAGCTACGCTTTATGTTGGGTACTTCCTCATTGGTTTAGGAGGACATAGGAGGCCACTATCCCGGATATGATTGAAGATCTGGTCCGGAGATTGATTCAGTGGATGGAAAGACTCGTGTCAAGGCCTCGGTGGTAGCTCCCGATGATCTGGTAGTGGCGGTCTTGAAGGATGGGGTACCCCCGAGGTTATATTAGGGTTATACCCTCGTCCCCGTGGGGTTACCCACGAAGGGCTCTGTGGCCGTGGTACCCTTAATATTGGGGCCTCCATCCTTCTGGGCTTTTTCTTGTCCTTTGCAATGTTGACCTTCTCTTCTCGGCGCTTTAATTGACATTTCTCGTCCATTTCCACTTGCTGCAATGCCCGAGAACGGGCTTCCCTATATGAAAGCAGACGCTTCTTTTGACAAGAACGCCATAATTTAGCCAACCGTAAATTTTTCTCGAAATGGGTCAGTGTGTGTTGATCTCCAAATGCTCCCGTTCGCAGCACCTCTTGGTGGAAACGCGTCAGGTACTCCGCCAAGGGCTCGGCTTCCCCCTTCTTGATAAAGGCAAGTTTGGAGACTACCCTATCTTGGGAGGAAGCATAGGAAAACTCTTTAGTAAATTCCGATAACAATTGATGTAGGGAAGATATGCTACTCGCTTTTAAGGAGCGAAACCATGACTTCGCGGGGCCTGTGAGCGTGTGTGTAAACATCCTACACATGGCGCTCTCGTCTACACCCTTGATAAGCATTTGGTCGCAGTATAACTCAGCATGCTCCGAGGGGTCAGTGGTACTCGAGTATTGGGGTATCTGAGGCATAGTGAACCCCTCGGGGAGGGTTGCCTTCCAAATCTTCATAGTGAACGGCGATTGGTATGTCACTATTGTTTGTGCAGCCGTGAGATTTTGCCTCTCGGAGAGGAGCTTCATTGGGCTTCCAAGTTTTCTATTTTTTCCACAAGTTCGAGGGGTACCCCCGCTGTACCCGATGATGTCGTTGCCATTTGGGAAGCCCTTTTGGCATTTAATTTCTCTCGGAGATCCTCATGGGTATGCTTTGCATGCCTCGTACCTTGGCTGCTGCGGTAATTACAAGAGGCGGTGGAACACTCGTCGCGGGTACCCATAGTTTGAAACTTGGAACGAGTACCCGATGGCCTAGGCTTTGGCTTGCTGGCCTCGGGTACCCCTCTTTTGACCATAGCTTGGTCGTCCGCTTGAGGTGATGGAGCTTCTAGCGTCACCGGAGGAAGTGAACTTTCAGGTGCCCGAGATCCGACCGTCCTAAGTATTGCGTGGGCGAGATCCTCAAAACGCTGGTGCGTAAAAGGTTTCTCCTTTTGGCGAACACCCGTCGATTGGTTGACACCCTTGCCCCTGTTGATGTGGGCTACCCTTCTTACAGGATCACTACCTTCTCTACAATTGTCATCTCTCGTCCTTGTAGGAACCCCCATTAAACCTTCCGGAGGTATGTCAGGTGCCATGTATTGGGGTACACACAACAACTAGTTTGGTAACCACGATGGAGGTTTTTTGTGCGTCTCCCCACAGACAGCGCCAATTGTTTTCAACTGATTTTGGGTTGAGGAAATCCAAAACCAATCTAAGACAATAAATTTGTTGTTTTGGGGGAGACGGGGTACCTCACTAGTTTGCTGTGCTGGATGTGGTGTATCCGAGGTTTGGGCGAGGTAAGAGGAAGGGAGTGAGGGATAACTCCAACAAAAGGTCAGCAACGACAAGATATTCTTTGAAGTGGGCTTTGTACCTGCAAAACAGTGAAAACGGAGGTTAGAGGTGAAGCCCGGGGGTACACCTGGCGTTCACACTCCGATGCTCAAGTTAGCAAACTCGAGCTTTTTAGGTGAAAAGAGCTAGCTATCCCTCTGTAAATTTGGGTTTAAGGTTGGAGAAAACCTGATTTTTGGAGTGGGAGTGTCAATGGTGAATATTGGTGGAAGGAGAAAGCTTATGGAGAATGAAACCTAGGTGACATTATATATGGTGTACCTCAGCTATCACGTGGTATATCCTTTTTGGCTAACGTCATTTTACCGTTTTTATGATTTTTGGGCCATTATGTGCATGTTCGTGGCATATCTCATCATTTGGAAACGTGACGCAAATTGAAGAGTGGTCCAAGGTACCTCTGTAGTAGCTGTCGGGTAGGCGATTGGGGACTACTGTCCTTGGGACAATGTCCTTCATTTTGGTAGAGGTGGCAGGCGGCTGTCCCTCCTTTAGCACATCGTTTTTTATTTCTAATTCTGACAAAATTAAATAATATCTGTTAAGAGACGGAGACGTTTCTCATGGTGGATACTTTGGAGGATTCTCTTGCCTTTGTTCTGCCGGGTACCTCGAGTTACGTGGAGTACCTCTCATTATTTGGGGTACCCCTATTTGTGTGGGGTACCTCATATTATACGAGGTACCCCCATTCATGTGGGGTACCTCTAATTATATGGGGTACCTCAAATTGTTCTTGACTCACTCCATTAATTGACACGTGGCGCTTTTACTGTCTTTCCTATTTGTCCCTCAAACAACATCTCTCTAGATTCTTTTGGTGAGAAGTATTGGAGGCAAAAGAAACTTACATAAAAAGCAGGAGTAACATGTGGCGATATGAAGTTTAGCTCGATAGACAGCTGAATAGAGGACGCCTCTAGGGGTACCCTCACGAAGGGAAGATCTCTAGAGTAAACAAGACTTTGAGGAGAACCTTTGATGAAGTTTCAGTGGAGAAGGCCCATAAGGTGGAAGACCCTATGGAGCTTTAAGTTAAGCTTGAAGACTTGGTACCTCAACAAAAGAACATAGTTGACAATGCTTTTGAGCGCATCATGACCGAGGAATGGAGTGCTGATATGGGGCTGGTGGTGCCAAGAGTAGAGAACTAGGTAGATAATCCAGCTATCTTGAAGGCAATTAAGAATAGCAAGGCCCTCACACATTTTGGTCTAAAAGCCCATGGAGATCAACTGGGGTATCTCAGATAAAGTCGCCATAAAGTACCCTTGATATCGACGCTTGTGTTTCCACTATTTCTAGCATTTTTGTTGATCCCTTTTTCCTAAATAATGAAGGTGAAGATAACCATCCTACTATATAACCTTGTTCGGCATTACCGACAAGGCATATGGGGTACCTCGGGTACCCTTAAGCTTGGATATCCCCTAAGCTATCTGTTACTTCATGGAGGGATAACCCAATTTTATCAAACATATGGCGATTCCTTCAAATATACTCGTTGCTTTTCTCAGGCTTTCTTAGAGTTCATCCTGGTGTACACAAGGAATGATTTTCTGTCATAGGGTACCCTGAGTACTATGGGTACCCTTAATCTTGTTTCATCAGTGTATCGCGGTTTACTTAGACATGCTTATTGCGGTTAATTCATGGCGGAACAACCTAATTTCATCAAACATATGGTCATTCCTCCGGATATGCTTGTTGCTCATCTCAAGCTCTCTTAGAGGAGTGACTTTCTGGCGTGGGGTACCTCAGAGGTACCCTTAATTAGTGTATGGCGATTTTTGGAAAAATACTTGCCGCAAATCTTCACAAAACTTGTGGTGATTCCTTTTGAGAAATGGTGGAAAACCTTATGATCCACCATTCACTCTACATCAGATATGCAAGATAAATAGTAATAAAGGTGGGCTGCTCGCCTACCCTTATGCAAGATGGTCGAAAATCTCATGATCCGCCATTCGCGTAGAGTCAAATAGACAACATAGATTAAGATAAAGGTGGCTGCTCGCCTACCCTTATGCGATATGGTCGAAAACCTCATGATCCACCATTCGCTGGAATCAAATAGACAATATAGATTGAGATAAAGGTAGCTGCTCGCCTACCCTTATGCGAGATGGTCGAAAACCTCATGACCCACCATTCGTATGGAATTAAATAGATAATATAGATTGAGATAAAGGTGGCTGTTAGATGAAGGTAGCCGCTCGCCTACCCTTATGCGAGATGGTCCAAAACCTCATGACCTACCATTCGCATGGAATCAAATAGACAATATAGATTGAGATAAAGGTGGTTGCTCGCCTACCCTTATGTGATATGGTCAAAAACCTGATGATCCACCATTCGTTGGAATCAAATAGACAATATACAAATAGATGAAGGTAGCTGCTCGCCTACCCTTATGAGAAATGATTGAAACCTCATGATCGACCATTGGCTCATAATCAAATATGGCAAACAAATAATGATAAAGGCGGCTCTGGTGTTGAGGAGATTATCATGATTGGGGATAGGTCAGGTACCTCAGCTACCCTGGAGTAAGGTGATCTCTGGATACCCTCTTACATCATAGTAAACAATACTTTTACTAGTAATATGACTTTTCTTTGTTGGATTGGTGGCCCAAATTGAGACTGAAACAGAATCTTCACCCGGGTTACCCCATTTTTCATCTTTTGGTATTCGAGGATCCAAAGGTGCCTCCAATTCACATTTGGGCTTAATTTGATCCTCGTGGGGTACCCCCGCATAATTTTAGAGTAACTAGTTATGGGGTACCCTACCATTGAGGCCTCGGTGGTGGCTCTTGCTGCTATGGTGGTGGCGATCTTAGAGGTTAGGGTACCCGTGAGATACTTTGAGTGTTAAACACTCGTCCCCGCGGGACAACCCGTGGAGGGCTTCGCATTCGGGGTACCCTTGGTATTGGGGCCTCCATCCTTTTAGGCTTCTCCTTGTTTTTTGTGACCTCGACCTTATCTTCTTGGCACTTCAAATGACATTTCTCATCCATCTCCACTTGCTGCAATGCCTGGGAACAAGCTTAATCTGGTCCCCGTGGGGTACCCCGCATAACTTTAAAGTAACTAGTTATAGGGTACCCTACCATCAAGGCCTCGGTGGTGGCTCTTACTGCTATGGTGGTGGCGATCTAGAAAGTTGGGGTACCTGTGAGATACTCTGAGTGTTAAACACTCGTCCCCGTGGTGCATTCCGTGGAGAGCTCCGCATTTGGGGTACCCTTGGTATTGGGGCCTCCATCTTTTTAGGTTTCTCCTTGTTCTTTGTAATATTGGCCTTATCTTCTTGGCGCTTCAATTGACATTTCTTGTCCATCTCCACCTGTTACAACACCCGAGAACGGGCTTCCCCATATGAAAGTGGGTGCTTCTTTTTAAAAGAATGCCATAATTTACCCAACCGTAAATTTTTTTCAAAATGGGTCAGTGTGTGTTGGTTTTCAAATGCTCCGATTTGCAACACCTCTTGGTGGAAACGACTCACGTACTTCGCCAAAGACTCGGCTTCCCCTTGCTTGATAAAGGCAAGTTTAGAGGCTACCTTATATTGGGTGGAAGCGTAAGAAAACTCTTTAGTAAATTCGGATAACAATTGGTGTAGGGAGGATATGTTACCCGCTTTCAAAGAGCAAAACCATGACTTCGCGGGGCCTGTGAGCGTGTGTGTAAACATCCTACACATGGCGCTCTCATCTACACCCTTGATAAGCATCTGGTCATAGCTCAGCATGCTCCGAGGGATCAGTGGTACCCGAGTATTGGGGTATCTGAGGCATAGTGAACGCCTCGGGAGGGCTGCCTTCTGAATCTCCATAGTGAACGGCGATTGGTAGGTCATTGGCATTAGTGCAGTTGTGATGTTTTGCCTCTCGGAGAGGAGCTTCACTTGGGCTTCTAGCTTCTCCATCTTTTCCACAAGTTCGAGGGGTACCCCCGGTGTACCTGATGATTTCGCTGCCATTTGAGAAGCCCTTTTGGCATTTAACTTCTCACGGAGATCCTCGTGGGCATGCTTTGCACACCTCGTACCCTGGCTGTTGCAGGAATTGCAAGAGGCGGTGGAATGCTCGTCACGGGAGCTCAAGGTTTGAAACTTAGACCGAGTACCCGATGGCCTAGGCTTTAGGTTGCTGGCCTTGGGTACCCCTCTTCTGACCATGGCTTGGTCGTCCGTTTGAGGCGATGGAGCTTTTAGCGTCACCGGTGGAAGTGAACTTTTGGGTGCCAGAGATTCGACCGCCCTAAGTATTGCGTGGGCGAGATCCTCAAAACGTTTATGCGAAATAGGTTCCTACTCTTGGCGAACACTCGTCGATTGCTTAACATCACTACCTTCAATACTGCTGTCATCTCTCATCCTTGTAGGATCCCCCATCAAACCTTCAGAAGGTATGTTGGGCGCCATGTATTGGAGTACACACAACAACTAGTTTGGTAACCGCAGTGAAGGCTTTTCGTGTGGATCCCCACAAACGACGCCAATTTTTTTTAACTGATTTTGGGGTAAGAAAATCCAAAATCAATCTAGAACAATAAATTTGTTATTTTGGGGGAGACGGGTACCTCACTAGTATATTGTATGGGGTGCGGTGTATCTGAACTTCGGGGGAGGTGAGAAGGGGAATGAAAGTAATAACAATGGTGGAAGGTCAGAAACAAAAGAGGTGTCCTTCGAAATGAGTTTCACGCCTGCAAAACAGTGAAATAGAGGTTAGAGGTGAAGCCGGGGTACCTCAACGTTCACACTCCGACGCTCAAGTTAGCAAACTCAAGCTTTTATGGCAAAGAAAGCTAGCTAGCCCTCTGTAAATTAGGGTTTAAGGTTGAAGAAAACCTATTTTTCGGAGTGTGAGTGTTAATGGTGAGTGAGAACCTGAAAGAGAATGAAATTTAGGCACCTTTATATATGGAGTACCTCAGCTACCACATGGTGTATCCTTTTTGGCTAACGTCCTTTTACCATTTTTATGATTTTTAGGCCGTTATGTGCATGTTCGTGGCGTATCTCATTATTTGGAAACATGGCTCAAGCTGAAGAGTGGTCCAGGGTACCTCTGCAGTAGCTGTCGGGTAGGCGATTGGGGACCACTGTCCTTGGGACAATGTCCTTCATTTTGGCAAAAGTGGCAGGCGGCTGTTCCTCCTTTTAGCACATCGTTTTTTATTCCTAATTCTAACAAAATCAAATAATATCTTTTAGGAGGCAGAGACGTTTCTCATGGTGGATATTTTGGAGGATTCTCTTGCATTCGTTCTGTCGGGTACCTCAAGTTACGTGGAGTACCTCTCATTATTTGGGGTACCCCTATTTGTGCGGGGTATCTCATATTATACAAGATACCCCTATTCATGTGGGATACCTCTAATTGTATGGGGTACCTCAAATTATTCTTGACTCACTCCATTAATCAACACGTGGCGCTTTTACTACCTTTCTTATTTTTCCCTCAAACACCAGCATTAACCACATTGCCACAAACAATGGCCCGTTTGTAAAGAGACTCACTGAAACATGCTTTTCTTATTAACTCCTCATCCCATTTGGTAACCTTTGAAGAGCAAGGCAGCTTAACACTTTTCACAGATAAACAAAATTTCTCCATATTCTCAACAACTTGCATCTGTTCCACTTTAATGTCTGCAGGATCTTCTTCACTATTTTCTCCATGTTCTTCATCGAGTTCTTCATCCACTTTCACTTCACGGATGTACGCCTCCTTTGAATCTTCAAGCAAATAATTTGAGTAAAACTCTTCTCAAATTCTCTTTATCAAGCTCGTGGTTGTTGTTTACATTACCTTGTTTTTTGATGCTCTCAGATTTGAATTTATTTCCTTCTTCAGCACCACTTTTTTCTTCACCAAAGACCTGGTGTAGTGTCTTTCCTCCATTTTTTCAAAAAGACCGGACACAAATGCACACTTGCTGATCCTTTTATTAGGAAGCTCTGCAAATTGTTGGAGTATGATATGTCCATAAACCACCACATACCTTTCAACTTCTGTGGGATTGGAAGAAATATAAGCAGGATTAGTCTTACTGAACTTGGACACTTTTTTTTTATTACATCTGTAAAACGACAGTCAAGATGCTCGACTCTGATTGTTCAATATTATAATGAGGGCAATAGCAAGCCTCGCAGTTTTTAGAACTGGTTTGTACCACGCTGCATACTGCTTTGATGGCTTTCCAAGCCTATACCTAACAATAAAATCACAAATTTGATAAGAACTAACACTGAAAGAAGATAAAAAGTACAAAAAGGCAAGCTTAAGCACGAGTACGACCACCAAACCTCTTGATAGTATATGGATATAGATGCATACCAGCAAATATATGTCCGAACTGATATGGAAACGAACGAGTATCCAAATTCGATCATCCATTCTTGTATTGCACTCAAATATACTGGTAGTCCCCCAACATTCTATGCCACAGATGAAGACTGATCAAAATTAGCACCAACACATAATCCACTAGAATCACCAGTTGTCATAATCCCGGACCCAAAGATGGTAATATCATTATCATCACATGGTTTCATTGGGAGGAGCTCCAAAGAAATCAACCGCGAATCTGAGTTAGAAAGTGACCAATTGTGAAGCATTCTTCAAGGAAGCTCGTTAGGATTAATTGCATCAAAGATTAACTACTCATCATTTTCCTCCTCACTGGGCTTGTAATATGCAGGCAGAGGATAGTCATAAACAATTTCATCTTCATTGATTTTACTGTAGAACTTGCTTTATGAAGCAACTCGCCTCTGAGTTTTATTATGTTTCGTTGATTGCCAATTCTCCTCTTCCTGCAACAGCCTTGCCAATTTCATATCTTTATCTTCTTCACCTCCAAGAGCAGATGAACTAGACTGATTGTTTTGCTCTTCTTCACCAATTCTCATACCTGTATTTATGAGACTGCTGGATGCACTGGTTTCCAGAATAATTGAACTCCCTTGCTTCTTAGTTTCATCCAGCAGTGCAAGGAGCACAGGCAAGTTCTCAAAGATTTGATCATTTTTCTTGGATGTCTCATCTAAACCGATGAGTTGATTATATATGAATCCACCCTATGAGATTATAAATTCCCTCGTTGATGTCCTGTGAGGAAAATTCTTGCTATCACTCATGGAACGAAAAACTCCTGCAAGCAATTCATCAACAGTCTGATCAGGGTTCCCTCAACAAGTTGTTGAAAGTTTTTTATAGACCTCCACAGAGGCACGAGCCTTTTCATAGAAAAGGTTACATAGCATTCTATAACTATTAGCAGGTTTAACAAAATCATAGTCTGCAGTGACAGTTGAAAGCTAAAATACCGGTGACCCTGTCAGCAGATTCTTCTCTTAGAATATAGGACCTATTTAGTTTACTTATTCAAACTAATTCAAATGTAAAGTATATCGTTCTGTTATTTTATCTCTTTAAAATAGGCAAAGTAGTTATGTATATTGCTGTATATAATATCTTACAATTAATGAAAAAATGTGCAATTCATTCTCTCAAAATCCTTTACTCTATTATGGTATCAGAGCATTAATGCTCTCCATTTTTCTTTTCTCTTCTTCCTCTTTCTACTGAATTTTTTTGATGGCAAGCAATCATTCCAACACTACTATCCGAAACACCAATGATCCCAACAGCACTCTCATTACGATCAATGTCGCAGCTCAAGCTCCTCTCAAATTAACTACCACCAATTACCTATCTTGGAGGTTACAATTCCAAACACTTTTTGTTGGCTATGATTTCCTCGAATATAGATGGCTCTAAATCATGTCCTTCTACAACTCTAACAACCAACAACACCACATCCCCAAATCCTGCAAATACTCTCTAGATTTGACAAGACCAATTGATTTTAAATGCAATCATTGGATCAATCTCTCCCTCTATAATCCTGTTTATTACTACTACCAAAACATCCCAAGAAGCTTGGACTACACTTGCCAACACATATGCCAAACCCTCACGTGGTCGAATCAAGCAAGTCAAAAATCAAATCAAATAAATGACTAAAGAATTTGAATCACTTACTGAATTTCTGCAAAATGTGAAGGCAATAGCTGATGAGTTGGCTCTACTTGGGTCACCATCTGATAACGATGACCTCACCGATAAGATCCTAGAGACATTTGGTGATGACTACAAAGAGTTAGTCAGAGCTATTCAAGCACGAGATACTCCGATCTCCTTTGAAGAACTCCATGAAAAACTCCTCAACTTTGAAGCCACACTCAACATCACCAAACCACAAATTGTCTTTCCCACCACTGCTCATGTTTCAACTCACACCAATAACAACTGGCGCAATAGCAACAACTATACCAACCAAAGTTCAACCAACACCAATCGAAATCTAGGACAATCTCAAAACAACAGTTTGAATTGACAGCAACGTCCTTACCTTGGCTTTTGCCAACTTTGCAGGATTCAAGGACGGCCAAAAAGTGTCCATCTTACAAGTTGCAACCAATCCAACCTACCAACACCAGCACAACCACTCTATGGCAGCCCAAAGCCAATTATGCATCAGCAACACAGAACAGTCAAAATTGGCTTCTTGACAGTGGTGCATCTCACCACGTCACATCAGACCTGCAAAACCTTTCTTTGCACAATCCATATGACGGATACGATGACATGATGATTGGGGATGGCACTAAGTTACAGATAACTCACACTGGTTCAACCACTCTTACCTCTCCTTATAAAAATTTTAAACTACATAATGTTCTCTGTGTACCAAGCATGAAACGAAATCTTATTTCAATTCATCAATTTTGCAATACCAATAATGCAGCTATTGAGTTCTTACCTAATACTTTTTCTGTGAAGGATCTCAGCACAGGGAACACACTGTTAAGGGGAAAAACTAAAGATGGCGTATATGAGTGGCCACTTTCCAGTCCCATTCTTGCCTTTTCCAGTATCAAAACTACTTCCCATGATTGGCATCATAGGCTAGAACACCCATCTGCTTCTATTCTTAAGCAAATTATCTTTTCCAATAAATTGAGTTTAACATCTTCTTCTTTTGATTGTAATGCGTGTCCAACAAATAAGAGTCACAAGTTGTCCTTTTCACAGTTAACAATAAAATTGTCCCATCCTCTTGAAGTCATTTACAGTGATGTTTGGACATAGCCTGTGGTTTCCATTGATAATTATAAATATTATGTCATATTTGTGGATCAATATACAAGGTACATATGGTTTTATCCACTAAACATAAATATGACGTGAAAGAAATATTTATCAAGTTCAAAGCCATTATTGAAAAGCACTTTGATCATACCATCAAAATATTATATTATGATAATGGTGGTGAATTTATGGCTCTAACCAATTTCCTATCCATGAATGGCATAGCTCATTTTACCACTCCACCACACACTCCTGAACACAACGGCATGTCCGAACAAAGACATCTACACATTGTAGAAACTGGTTTGGCACTCTTAACCCATGCCTCTATTCCATTATCTTATTGGACACATGCTTTTGCAACAGCCGTTTACTTGATAAATAAGATGCCAACACCAACTATACACCTTCAAACCCCATACGAAAAACTTTTTAAATCGCCACCCAATTATACCAAACTTAAGATATTTGGATGCCTTTGTTATCCATGGTTAAAACCATATAACTCTCACAAGCTAGAGTCCAACTCTAAACCATGTGTGTTCTTAGGTTATTCGACTACTCAAAGTGCTTATTTTTGTCTTGATCCCAACACTTTAAGAGTCTATGTGTCTAGACATGTAAAGTTTGTCGAAAATGTTTATCCTTTTAAGCATTTTAAGCCAGAAGAGTCCAAAACTCGCTCCAATACCATTGCTACGTGGTTTCCTTCCCCGATACAAATACCAACATCTTTTCCACCGTCACTCAATACGCTATCTACCGTAGAAGACCCTCATCAACTTTCTTGTGCAAATCTTGAGACACCAACTCTCTCCACAACTACCACCACAAACCTACCCTCTCATACCATGACCACACAAGCCAAAAACAACATCCACAAACCTCTCCGAAAAATGAATCTCCATGCTCAACTAGCCAAATTTGACGAAATTGAACCAACCACAGTCAATCAAGCTCTCAAAGAGCCCAAATAGCGCCAAGCCATGTCAGATGAGTTTAATGCTTTAGTGACAAATGGAACTTGGGAATTGGTCCCTCCATCTCCACATTACAATCTTGTTGGATGTAAATGGATTTATAGAATCAAAAGAAAGTCTGATGGTTCTGTTGACAGGTAAAAAGCCCGTTTGGTTGCACAAAGATTTCATCAAAGACCATGAGTTGATTTACATGACAACTTCAGTCCTGTAGTAAAACCAACTACAGTACGAATTGTCTTAAGCATTGCTGTTAGTCAAGGCTGGCCACTGCGACAACTAGATGTGAATAATGTCTTTCTTCAAGGGCGTTTGTATGAAGATGTGTATATGGTGCAGCCTAGAGGATTCATTGACAACGACAAGTCAGATTATGTCTGCAAACTCAGGAAAGCCATCTATAGACTAAAACAGGCTCTACGGGGGGTGGTATCATGAACTTAAAACTTTTCTCTTACAGTTTAGGTTCAAAAATTCCTTTGCGGATACCTCTCTTTTTGTATTTAATGATGGCCATTGTGTTCTTTATCTTATTGTATATGTGAATGATTTAATCCTCACGAGTGATAAGCCTAACAAGATTACTGAGTTTGTAGCCATCCTTGCCAAGAAGTTTTCACTCAAAGATCTTGGATCGTTATCATACTTCTTGGGCATTGAGATAGTTCCAAATTCAAAGGGCCTAATCATGTCGCAACGACGATATATACTGGAGTTGCTAGAAAAGACGAAAATGCTAAAAGCAAAACCGGTACTCACACCTCTCCCAACCAATGCTCAGTTATGTCTGCACCATGGTACCACATTACCAAATGCTACTGAATACAGAACCGTGGTTCGCAGTCTTCAATATCTCCTCATTAGCCGACCCGACATTGCTTTTATTGTTAATCGCCTGTCACAATACATGCACCGACCGACTACAAACCACTGGACATATGTTAAAAGGTTGTTGCGCTACTTATCAGGTACTATTAATGATGGTATCCAACTATATTGCAACACTGGTTTTGATTTGCATGCATTTGCTGATGCGGATTGGGGAGGAAACAAGGATGATTTTTCATCTACAAGAGCCTATATAATCTATCTTGGTCGTAATCCTATATCTTGGAGCTCCAAGAAACAAAAAACTGTGGCCAGATCCAGCACTGAGGCAGAATACAGATCAGTTGCAAACACCGTTGCTGAAGTGAATTGGATTTGTTCTTTATTGACATATTTGCACATTAAGGTGTCTTCTTGCCCTGTTATTTATTGTGACAACATAGGAGCAACGCAACTCTATTCAAATCCAGTGTTTCATTCAAGAATGAAACATGTCGTAATCGATTTTCATTTCATTAGGGAGCAGGTTCAAAGTGGTGCCATTCGAGTAGCACATGTTTCGTTGGCTGACCAGTTGGCGGATGCTCTTACCAAAGCCTTGCCAAGACCATGATTTCTTCAACTCAAGGACAAGATTGGACTGCTCTCTCGAGGTCCATCTTGAGGGGCATGTCAGCAAATTCTTCTCTTAGAATATAGGACCTATCTAGTTTACTTATTCAAACTAATTCAAACGTAAAGTATATCATTCTGTTATCTTATCTCTTTAAAATAGGCAAAGTAGTAATGTATATTGCTGTATATAAAGTCTTACAATCAATGGAAAAATGTGCAGTTCATTCTCTCAAAATCCTTTACTCTATTAGACCCTTCCTCATATCCAGATATTACCCAAGATTCAACTCGTCCGAAATCTTCACATCTAACACCTCTTTCCTTCTGTCTTCCACAAAATTTTTCAAGAGGCAATATAAGACCTGAAACGAACAAGTTTCCAACTTCCAACATTTCAACAGACTTTAGGTTTCCACAAGCATCATGAAAAGCAAATTCTGTTAGCCTTCGATTTGGTCTAAAGTCATCCTTTCCAGCGGTCAAGCTTATTGCAACCTCTTCATTTTCTGCAACAACTTCTTCCCTTGTGCTTTCCACAAAAGATGCACTTCCAGAGAACGAAAGAGATTTATCCATGATATCCATACATGCAGCAGCTCTCTTTGGCATTTTCCAAGAATTGGATGCTTTTTCACTATTTTCATGCTTTTAATAATTGTAGAAATTACAAATACTGTGAAATTACAAATGTAACTGACTATCTCAATTTATTAAAATATGAGTTTATTGTAAAATAATACATTATTTATTTGATGAATTTATTTAAATTCTATTGATTATATTTGTAAAATATAATAAATTTTCAGTCAATTAAATGTTAGTTCTTTGTACTATGAATACACTCTATAAATTATTAAATTATTAATTTATCGATAAATTAATAAATTCCTATAGTCCTGACATTATTAATTTATAGAGATTATACCATACAGGGGTTAATTTTTCTTCTTCTTTACTCCAGGATCACATGGTTGTTATTTATGAAAAGAGAAATGCTAGAAATTTTGCTAATCCACCATTGCAACAGTATATTGTTATAAATTGCATCGTTTCCCATATAACAAATATAATAAAATCTTGATAAATTAATAGCTCTGGGACCATGAAATAATTTATAAATATTTAACGAATATCAATTATTTGATAAATTAATTAATTACTAATTTTTGAAAATATTCGTTATTTTAGAAAAATATGATTACACTTATAGTATTGATTTACCTTGAGTTGGAATCTATTATGTTTTATTTGAATAGTACTTTTCTTTTAAGAAGATTTTTTAATAGTTAACTGCTTTATAATTTCAAACAAAGAAGTAGATGATACTGACGTTGAATAATTATTTGTCGAAAAACAACAACACCAACTAGGATTTCTTTTCGCATTACAGAAAGTCAAAGACGAGATCAAAGTTGAACTTAATTTAAAAAAGAAGCAAACAATGCCAAGAACATATTTTACCCAAACTATATGGACATGTCATATGGATTTCGTTTTTATACAAGGTAATTATTAATTTATATGATAACATATTTCCTTCAAACCATAGTATTTGAATTTGAAATTTTTTTTTTTAAAAAATAATATTACAAGAATAGCCATGATTCGATTGGTTTCAGTTTTATAAGAAAGAAGCTGGGGAAATAGACAAACAATGAAGGAACAAGTTAAGTACAGCCAATAAACAGGGGAAAGTGAATTACTGTCCTCGAGCACATTAATAATCTCGGCTATCTATGTACAATTTTGTAAATTCATGTCATATACTAGAGTCTTCTGGGTTTTGATGCATCAATTCTTTGCTGTTTATCTTGTTTTATTATTTTATGACGCAAAGAGTCCTGGTAGCGAAGTATCTAGAGTAAAAAGATTTAATTTATTTTTCGTTATTATTAGCAAACGTTATTATTAATTAATTATATAAGTAAATAGGACAATAATACTTTCGACATTCATGAAGCGCGCACACATTCATGTAAAAATCTTAAACCTTAAATTGTAGAACCCTCTTCATCAAAACTCATTTAAAAGCATATTTCTTTAACTGCTGAAAAACAAATAAAAAAAAACCAGATACAAGTGTAGAATATTCTCATTAAATTTTAATTTTTTGCCCAAAAATGGCCTGCATATATACACAAATAACTGTTCTACGAATATGTAGAAGCAATCCTGCATGTATACACAAATAACTGTTCTACGAATATGTAGAAGCAATCTCAACTGTCCAATTTTTTTTTCAAAATTTAACGAATATAAATTTTATATGTTGGGTAATTATGGAAAATAAGAATAGGAAAATGAGATTATCAACAAATAGGGAAAGCAAAGGCATTTAATATTGGTGCGATGAATATTTTTGTGGGTGTACTACGAAAAATAAAGATAATAAAAGGAATGCCATTGGTAATATCAATAGCATTCTTTCATATAATGCACAAATTATCTTTATCACTTCTTTCATATAAATACTCGAAAATTTTACCTAAATTATCAAAACAAAAGGAACAAAATCATATAGTTAATTTTTCTTCTTCTTTACTCCATTATTCAATAGGAGTATAATAAACTAGGAGAAAACACAAATTAAGGAGAAAATTAGGGTGATTATTGCAATGATATGAACTCAGGCAAGTGCTTATTTCAGATAGATGCGCGGCATTCATTAATTTGACCAAAAATAAATGAATTTATGTGCATTTTAATCAAAATCGAGGGACATCAACAAAATGTCTCCACTCCAGGGAGTCAACCTACCATGTAGCGCTGCATCTCATGCAGCGCATGCATGGTACCGGTACAACCGGTTTTCAACCGGTTAATAAATGGAATTTCTACTTCTTGTTCATAATTCTCAACTTTACATTGATTTATTTATACTTTTAGGTTAAGTTCTAAAAATTATAATTCCACCACTTTTTGATTTTATATTCCTATTCTTTGTATTAAAATCCAACATTTTAAGTGGATATTTCAAGTTTACTTTGGAATTTCTACTTCTTGTTAATAATTCTCAACTTTACATTGAACTATTTCGACTTTTTGGTTAAGTTCTCCAACTATAATTCGACCACTTTTTAATTTTATATTCCTATTCTTTGTATTAAAATCCAATATTTTACGTGGATATTTCAAGTTTACTTTGGAATTTCTACTTCTTGTTCATAATTCTCAACTTTACATTGATTTATTTCGACTTTTAGGTTAAGTTCTCCAACTATAATTCCACCACTTTTTGATTTTATATTCCTACACATTGTATTAAAATCCAACGTTTTAAGTCGATGTTTCAAGTTTACTTTGGAATTTCTATTTCTTGTTAATAATTCTCAACATTACATTGATTTATTTCGACTTTTTGGTTAAGTTCTCCAACTATAATTCGACCACTTTTTAATTTTATATTCCTACTCTTTGTATTAAAATCCAACATTTTAAGTCGATGTTTCAAGTTTACTTTGAAATTTCTACTTCTTGTTAATGATTCTCAACTTTACATTGATTTAATTCGACTTTTAGGTTAAGTTCTCCAACTATAATTCCACCACTTTTTGATTTTATATTCCTATTCTTTGTATTAAAATCCAATATTTTACGTGGATATTTTAAGTTTACTTTGGAATTTCTACTTCTTGTTCATAATTCTCAACTTTACATTGATTTATTTCGACTTTTAGGTTAAGTTCTCCAACTATAATTCCACCACTTTTTGATTTTATATTCCTACACGTTGTATTAAAATCCAACGTTTTAAGTCGATGTTTCAAGTTTACTTTGAAATTTCTACTTCTTGTTAATGATTCTCAACTTTACATTGATTTATTTCGACTTTTAGGTTAAGTTCTCCAACTATAATTCAACCACCTTTTGATTTTATATTCCTACTCTTTGTATTAAAATCCAACATTTTAAGTCGATGTTTCAAGTTTACTTTGGAATTTCTACTTCCTGTTCATAATTCTCAACTTTACATTGATTTATTTATACTTTTAGGTTAAGTTCTAAAAATTATAATTCCACCACTTTTTGATTTTATATTCCTATTCTTTGCATTAAAATCCAACATTTTAAGTGGATATTTCAAGTTTACTTTGGAATTCCTACTTTTTGTTAATGATTCTCAACTTTACATTGATTTATTTCGACTTTTTGGTTAAGTTCTCCAACTATAATTCGACCACTTTTTAATTTTATATTCCTACTCTTTGTATTAATATCCAAAATTTTAAGTGGATGTTTCAAGTTTACATCGGAATTTCTACTTCTTGTTCATAATTCTCAACTTTACATTAATGTATTTCTACTTTTAGGTTAAGTTCTCCAACTATAATTCCACCACTTTTTGATTTTATATTCCTATTCTTTGTATTAAAATCCAACATTTTAAGTGGATATTTCAAGTTTACTTTGGAATTTCTACTTCTTGTTCATAATTCTCAACTTTACATTAATTTATTTCGACTTTTAGGTTAAGTTCTCCAACTATAATTCCACCACTCTTTTATTTTATATTCCTACTCTTTGTATTAAAATCCAACATTTTAAGTCGATGTTTCAAGTTTACTTTAGAATTTCTACCTCTTGTTAATGATTCTCAACTTTACATTGATTTATTTCGACTTTTAGGTTACGTTCTCCAACTATAATTCCACCACTTTTTGATTTTATATTCCTATTCTTTGTATTAAAATCCAATATTTTACGTGGATATTTCAAGTTTACGTTGGAATTTCTACTTCTTGTTCATAATTCTCAACTTTACATTGATTTATTTCGACTTTAAGGTTAAGTTCTCCAACTATAATTCCACCACTTTTTCATTTTATATTCCTACACGTTGTATTAAAATCCAACGTTTTAAGTCGATGTTTCAAGTTTACTTTAGAATTTCTACTTCTTGTTAATAATTCTCAACTTTACGTTGATTTATTTCGACTTTTTGGTTAAGTTCTCTAACTATAATTCGACCACTTTTTAATTTTATATTCCTACTCTTTGTATTAAAATCCAACATTTTAAGTCGATGTTTCAAGTTTACTTTGGAATTTCTACTTCTTGGTAATGATTCTCAACTTTACATTGATTTATTTCGACTTTTAGGTTAAGTTCTCCAACTATAATTCCACCACTTTTTGATTTTATATTCCTATTCTTTGTATTAAAATCCAATATTTTACGTGGATATTTCAAGTTTACTTTGAAATTTCTACTTCTTGTTCATAATTCTCAACTTTACATTGATTTATTTCGACTTTTAGGTTAAGTTCTCCAACTATAATTCCACCACTTTTTGATTTTATATTCCCACTCTTTGTATTAAAATCCAACATTTTAAGTGGATATTTCAAGTTTACTTTGGAATTTCTACTTCTTGTTCATAATTCTCAACTTTACATTAATTTATTTCGACTTTTAGGTTAAGTTCTCCAACTATAATTCCACCACTTTTTTATTTTATATTCCTACTCTTTGTATTAAAATCCAACATTTTAAGCCGATGTTTCAAGTTTACTTTAGAATTTCTACCTCTTGTTAATGATTCTCAACTTTACATTGATTTATTTCGACTTTTAGGTTAAGTTCTCCAACTATAATTCCACCACTTTTTGATTTTATATTCCTATTCATTGTATTAAAATCCAACA